>JACDJE010000009.1:1093448-1252241 GCA_016647715.1 Pavo muticus
TTTTTTGTAGCATTGCTCATAGTTCGCATTGATACCAAACCTTCTAACTCAACTGGGAAGGCCGCTATATGGCCATGTAAAATTTCATCAACTTTGAACTGCTAAAAACCGGAAGAATAAGAATTGTGTCTAAGGATAATTGTTTCTTGCTTCAAACTGATAAACTTCCTTCTTGACAAATGTCCATTCTTCTAGAATGTCCAGCTGCAATTTTTTTGTGTCATGTGAAGTGGTCAGCAGAGGTACTCTATAGAGGAAGGCACGCTTTTTGAATGCCTGGAATCTACTGCAGTATTGCTGCTTTCCTTCCCAGAAAAGAAGCCTGAAATAAGTTTTGGAAACTTTTCCTCTGGCAAAAAGAAAAGAAACTTATCTGTGGATTCAGCCAGACTAAATCAGAAAAATAATAAAAGGGGAAAATTTGAGTTATAATATATGACATCAGTAGGACATGTAGCTTAGGAAAACTTACCAGAATGAAACCAGAAAGGCATAGCCATTCTGAGAGTTGATGTTGAGGAAAAGAGATAGAATAATCTATTTGGCCTTGAGGTCCAGTAAAATAGAAGAGGAGAAAGAGGCCTGTTTGCAAGGGTGGATAAGGGAAGTCCATTAGAAGAGAAAGAAAGTCTGAATTGGATGTTTTGAAAGTTGCTGAAAAAGATACCCTTGTTCAGAAAACAGAGGAAAATAAAAGAATGTTTTAAAAGAAAAGGCTCCTGCAAAGCAAATGCCTAGGTTTAAGGATACTCTTTGTTGTGATTAGCAAATCAACCAAGTCTGATTTTATCACTGTCAAACATAAATTTTGTCTGTGGATGAAAAACTGTGTATAACTCTCTAAGGACTTGTATTTTGAGAATGTTTCTGTTAAAATGAAAGTTAACCTGGGCATGTGACAGTTTGATGTTTGTTAGAGTGCTCTGTAGCTTATGGAAGATGTGAAATTTCTCTATGCAATATCACTAGTCAACTATGATAAGGTGTAACCCATACTGTATGAGCAGCTGCTGGTGCTGAGGCTGAAGGCCATGTAGTAAGATAGGTATGACTAAATGTGTGTGTGCGTTTGTATAGGAGTAGATCTTAGAACATGGAGTATAGTAGTTCTCCATGACACAAAGAAAAGGTTGTTTAAAACAGTGCTTACCTGTGTACCCAAGTGGACAGATGCAATAATACCTCCCTATAAGGTTGAGACATGTTGCCCCGTTCAGGCATGGGTCTGACACGCATTCATTCACCTCCAGGTCGCAGTGCTTGCCTTGATAGCCTGGGACACAGTAGCAGGAGTATTCATCAATCCCATCCCTGCACACCGCTCCGTTGTGGCATGGTTCCGAGCTGCACTCATCAACATCCATTTCGCAGTGTGTACCTGTGAATCCTGTGTGACAGAGGCAGGTGGGCCTGGCCAGGCCGTCGAGGCACGTGCCTCCATGTTCACAGGGGTTGGTGTCACACATACTGATGGCTATTTCACAAGTGGTCCCACTGTACCCATCCGGGCACTCGCAAGTGAAATTGAGGTTTCCAGCAGAACTTAAACAGGTGGCATTTTGAAGACAAGGGTTTGAGGAGCAAGGATCAGAGGTTTTATTGCAGAATTCCTCCATAGTGTCAAGTGACATGTCCACACAACGGCAGATATCGTCTCTAGGACCAGTAATGCATGTAGAGTTCTTTTGGCAGGAGTTTGACAGGCACCTGGAATCATTTCTCATGGAAAGTGACTCTAGGAAGGAAACAAAAAAGGTCCTGAGGACTTCCCCAGCACTTGGAGTAAACCAGAAAGAACTGCAAGTCTTACCACAAATCTGCATCTTGTAGAGGTGATCATCAAAGGCTATGCAATTATCAAACTGAGCAGTGTGAAGTTTACCAGGGCATCCTATGATTATTATTATTTTTTAACAAAAGTCATATTACTAAATCACATGTGTGCTTCAGAAAATCCTCGGAGCTTGCATTAATAGTCTGAGAATCTATTTTCCGCCTGTTTTCCCACCTATGTGAAAGAAGTTGTTTATAGCGCCTCCCTATTTCCCCTGTGGACACACAGTTTCCTTGCTGCTGTGGAGTGATATGGAAGGATGGATTTGGAAACTTACTGCTTTTGAGAGCTACATGGAAACAGCAGAGGAAGATGAAAGCATGTGGAAACAGAAACCCCCGTGCTCTGTGATGTGATGTGGCAGGGTGTGATGGTGTCTGATGTGAAGTCTGACTCTGTCTGAGCAAATGATTAAAGAATATTTTCTACTGCATTTGCAGAAGGGGTTGTAAGGGAAATAAATGTTTTGGTGGCTTTGGTGGAGGCTTGGTTTTTAATAAAATTGCACAAGATTAACCAGGAAAGGCCTCGTGATGGCTCTGGTAGGCAGAAAAGTCATTTTCATTCTTACGCAATTAAGATCACTTTGGCTGTGACTTGTTCTGACAGACATTCTTAAAACTTGTATGTTGCTTCATAAAAAATGGAAACAAAATGCTGATCACTTTGGATTTACGTTGACTGACACTTGAGTTAATTATCAGTCTCTTTATAAACATTGATACATTAATCTAATTACTAGAGGAATTGTGCCAAGCATTTTACTCTGGTTAAATCCTTTTCACGTAGTTGAGGCATTTGGCAGTTAAGTTCCTTGCAGTAAAGCTTGCCATCTACTGGGAAACGGCCAGTACTGCGAGAAACGTGTCAGTACTCTCCATCTTTTAGAAGTGCTGGAGTTATTAAATGGAAGAAATCCTGAGAAAGACAAAGTAGTTTTTTTTTTTTTTTTCTCTTGAATAAGCTTACTTAAGTTAGTGATGCTCTTGATTATATAATCTCAATTTTTCCTATAGCAATCGGTACTTAAAAAGCACAATTTTTTATTTTTATTTTTTCCAGCTCTCTCCGTAGACATCAGAAACTGTTGGAATCATAGAATTGTAGAATCCCCGAGGTTGGAAAAGACCCCCAAGATCATCAGGTCCAACCATCCACCCACCACCCACTAAGTCATGTCCCTCAGTGCAGCATCTAAACATTTCTTGAACACCTCCCAGGGCAGTGACTCAGTGATGTAATACGGAATGGTTTGGGATGTTGGAACTGCATGGAGGTGAACGTAGTAGGGCAAATTTAAGTTAGTGGGAAAGGTAAAATGAATAGGGCAGGAGTTCTGAGAAAGCTGAAACTAATTTGGCACAGGTCTCCTCGCTCCTGTCTAGGAAACTGGTGCTCTTCAGTTAAGCAAGTGATATTGAGGAGCCTGATCTCAAATCTTTCCTGAGGACTGGATGGAGTTTTTCTAAGTTCTGTTTAAATCAGTGCTAGAACCTTGTTGTGTGCTTTTCAAAATATTCTGCTTTCTTAAATTGGTGCAATTTAAAGTAAATCACCAGTTCCCCCATTCTGCGAATCAGATTAGCAATCAGCCATTCATTGTGCACAAACAAAACCTTGCAAACCATGTTGACCTGTTTTTGGCAGACATGTCTTTCAGCAAAGATTTGTTCTTCCTGTGGCTCTTCCCACAAGTTGGTGAAATATGTTAATCAGCAGCGTCATTTAAAATCAGATTTCAATCACCGCCAATCACATTGGTATGAATTTGGGTTCACTTCAATGCGGTTATGCCTGCACTTTGCTAATCATCACTAATCATCTCATCATGCCTGGGGGCTCCTTGTGATTCGCAAGGCTGTTCTTCAAATGTGCCTTTTCTTTCCTGAAGAGAGGACTCTAAGCGGTAATGCTGAGGCTCTCAGCATTAACAGCTTCAGGGCCTTTTTTACATACGCTGCAGAGATTTTTTTTTTGAGCTTCTTAACAGAGGCTGTCAATCTTCTAAGGAGGCAAACAAAAATACTATGAGGAGATGCTAACTTCTTGATGCCCATAGTCATCAACAACAATAGTTTTACTGTGCTTTGGGCTTTGAGGAGGACTTTTTTTAAAAAAGAACTTGTGATTATAACATGAGGGTAGCAAGGGCTCAGATAGTTTGACGTCTGGAGTTAGAAATGAGCATATTTGTATTGTTTTCTTGTTTAAAATTTGTCATTGAGATTTTAAAACTAATATCAAGATCTGCAACGTCAGCGTGGTGTTGAAATAGCATGTAACTAGAAATATTCAAACATATTTCAAAGCATTGAGTGCTGCATAGAATAGCACTTGGCTCTAGTATAACTCAGCTTATCTCCATTTATCTACAGTGTACTGTAACATGGAAAATACAGTTAATCACAACGACAGTAACTTCCTTGCAAGGATAGTCTTAGAAAGTTCTGGATGCGCATATATATTAAATCTTGAAGAACTAATGAAGAGGTGAATGCATCTACATAATCTAAAGAGTAAGAGATAGGGTTCAGATACCTTCATTGTAGACTGAAAGGTGGAGATGCCATTCAAGGATCAGCATTTGGCAAATGTTGAAGAAAAGGACATAAAAACATGCCATTCTGGATTAAGCATTGGCAGGTAAGGGGCTGCCTTAGCCCTCAAAATAGCATTTCCATCAAGATTGTGAATAGATCACTTTTTTTCCACACAGTTCTGATTTACAAACTGAAATCTCAAACTTCCAAAGCATCGCACTGACACTGTTTCATCTCTATTCAGCCCATCTCCCAGTATTCTTGTCTGCTGTCCTAACTATTGAAAGCAATGAGCAGCTTACAGATACTGTTTCTCCTTGTCAAACTTCACTGGGGATGGAAATGCCACTCTCTAGGTCCTGCCCTGTACTATCTGTGGTTGGAATTATGGCTCCATCTGCTCAGTGAGAAAGTGTACCTTGGGAAAGTAGGAGGGAACCTGTAACAAACAAGCAGGAGCTTGTCACTGTGGTCATAAAGAGTTAATCCTGAATCCCTAACTTCAGCTGTGTGTCCAAAATGGCCTAGCATGTTGTTATAGAAACTGCTTTCAGGCTTTAAATCTTGAATCATGGTTATAACCATAGTAACTGCCACCACACACAGGCACAAAAGGGCAGTTAATTGAAATATTCTATTTTATATTGAACATGCTTTCAGATACATTTGTATCCAAAATGCAAGAACAGTAAATTAATAACATATCTGAAGGAGAAGTATTACATACTGTAATGCTATTCAGTCGTTATGCCTATTTTAAAATGTTGTTTAGGAAGCACTTTAAGATCGAAGCTATTTGTGATTCAAATTACAGAGCACGTTATTACACGAGTGTCTCTGTGCTGATCATTTCTGCAAGCTCATGCTAACGTGTGCTACTCCCCAGGAACAAAGGATGCTACTATTTGCTGTCATTTTCCCTTGCCATCTTGTTCTTCTTGTGCCACCCCAGACTTGCTTGTCTGTTTGATGTATGTTCTAGCAGGCTGTACTGTCGCAGCAAGGTGTGCTCGCTCAAAGGCACTCGCTTGGCACACTGTCCAGCTAGTGTGAGGGAGGGGTGGCTGCAGCCCATTAGCTGGTGAGCTCTGTTGTCAGCGACAGGCAAATGAGTCATCTCCAAAATGAGGTGGATGCTTTCTTCTCAAAGCCCCTCTTCACTTGTATCCTAAATGATGTTAGCATTCATTAGAAACCGAGCTAATTGCTGCTGTGCATTCTCTGCTGCTGTATACGCTCTGTTGGAATATAACATTCCTCTTTCATGGTTTCATAGTGTATCTGCACATCCTTATCTCCTAAGTCTGGAGTAAAGATGGGAGTGCAGTTCGAGGCTGTGGCAAAGTAATGAAAATCACTTTTAGTTTAATTCATGCAGCAGAATTTATTCTTAACACAGCAGAGCTGGATTCCTCCACGCAGGGACATGGGGATAAGTGGACAGGTGACGAACAACTGCAGTACATGATAGAGGGAATCCAGCGGCCAGCTTCAGATCAGCTTTTCTATTGTTTCTTCAGAGGCAAAAACCAGAGATAATCAGGTGTGCTCAAAATCTAAAACAATCTTAACTAGGTACTAAGGATGCAATCAATGTCTTTCCTGCCTGCAGTGCTTTGGGATCTTCAATAAAGCTGGGGACATCCTCAGCATATGGCTCGGGATACAAAGCCATATGTTTCCAAACTTATCTTGTGAACCCAGCGAAAAATGAGAGCAATGCTTGCAGTTGGGGAGGTACCACCTGCATTCACAGCTTTCCTAAAAAGGAAGGCAAAAGCATACACCTTGGAAGCAAGCATTTAGCAAACTAAGGAGGGAAACATCAACAGAGCCCAGAAGGGCTGCAGGAAGCATGGTCACGCTTCTCTGCAAAACACAGACTGCAATATTGATTTCGGGTTCAAGTTCTGTCACTGTGTGTTTGCTTTTGAAAGCCACTAGAAGGCATCTTCTTTACCTTTGGTTCTGCTATCCACTCCATTGCCTCTCTTCTTTGGTTTTTGTTTTTGTTTTTAGTATAAGAAATGCGTATAGCAGTGATTTTGATGCACATTAACAAATAGAGGTGCTGTGATTTTAAAAAGTGACTGCAAATGTTTGTAACAGTGATGCAGGTGTGATTTCTTTTTCCAAGTCAAAATTGGATATGTTTAAGGCCCTTGGTGTTAGAATTGCGTCCAAACAATCTGTAACATAGAGCAAGAATTTCTTTTCATTCAAGCAACATTTTCACATTCACTTTGTTAGTCACCGATTCAGAATCTTAGATTTTCATTTCTTTACGTCCTGGTTAAGTTTTAGCTTCAAGAAGACATGTATAAGCTCATTGGTCAAACATACGATGATGGTAATCATGGGGAAGATGGTGTGGTCAGGTGTATCACAGGCATATGCTGATGATTCCTAGTTCAACACAGTCTCCATACGCACTTGTCTTACAGCGTCTGGATAACCAGGAGATGCCATCAAGGCACATTATATCAGACTCACCATATCCTTTCTGCATAGTCAAACCTCCAGCAACAAAATGCATATTTAGAAAATGATGTTTTTTAACATACACTAGAACAGGGGCAAAAACCATGACAAAACGCATAAGGCTTTCATAGATCTGTTCCTTTCTCCAGCTGGCTTACTGTGCTCTGCTTTGAAGTCTGTAAGGAAGCAAATGTTTTAAAGTTTGTAAGTGCAAAGCTGTGTAGTGATGTGTGCAGATGCTGGGATTGCCTCCAGTAGGTTCTCCGTAACACAGCTGAGGACTAAACTTTGCTGAAGCCAGCAAAATGCAGCAGAACAGCAAGATCAGCTCCAACTTTTGAGTAGTGTCGCACTGCTGACATAGCCACCGGAGTGCATGCTGTCCCTCTGGGCTCCCTGTGTGCACAGTCCTTTTCTCACACAATTTGTTTCATACAATGTAACAGTACTCTTGTATCAAAATCATGATGCTGCTTCTCCAGTCTTGCCAGACTTTAAAAAAACAATCTGCCCAGCCCCGTGGCAGATGGGCATTGTTTTGCTGGATATATAGTGCACTGTGATTTCAAGGCTATGTGAATCAGAAGAAAGCTTCAGTGCAGTTATGATGCGCAGAGTACAGGGAAATTGGTCCATCTTTTTCAAACTGGTGAACTTTATGGAGGAGTTCACTTTCCTGCCCTTTCTGTTATTTACTGAATAACCCTTTTGTTCAGAAATCAGCTATGATTTCTTCCCTGTGTGAGTTCATCACCAACAGGGAAAGTGGCAGCTCCTGTACCGCTGACCGGGCTAGAGCTAGATGTGTAAAGGATGCAACCAGAGGCTCCACCTGCTCTGCTTCTGCAGAGCTCTGATGCTGAGGGCTGCAACTGGTGGAGCCAAAGCCACAACACTGAGATTGGTGAAGGACAACAGTGTGGTCATCATCTGCACCAGTTGCCCTCATTGACCTCTCACAGGTAAAACTCAGTCACAGACCCAATAGAAGGATGCTGTAATGAGGCTTCCAGTAGGTGAGAATGTTACAGTTTCACATAGTGATGAAGCTCCACCATGGGTGCTGCGCCATGGTAGTTTCTCTTGCCTGCAAGAGCAACAGGCTGCAGACGTGCTGTGGCATCCTGAAAGTCTTCTGACTTGTAACGGAGAAGGATTTGGTTCGTGGCTTTATGCAAGGAAGGAATATTTCAATTCCAGAGTACGTTCAGAAACAGATCTTAAGAAGGCTCTGATCTACATGAAATGAAAGTTCTGGTTAGTTTAGCTCTGCAGACTACCGTGGCTTCCTCTCTGATTTCAAGACCTGTTTGCTGATTAATGGTAAGACTGTACATGGACCCACAACACACTGTCTAGTCTGCAGGGCTGTTGCTCCAGCTTTCTCTAAAAGCTACCACCCTCTCCTTGTTCATATTACAGTCCTAGAGAGTTCTGGCCAGGCTCTTTCTTGATGAAGAACCAGGTCTTAATAGGACCTGATAGCAAGGCAATGTAAACAAATTAAATTTAAAAAAATGAATGATATAAATTAAATAAAACTCATATTGTGGTTGAGGGATAACAGGAACTGCTTTCCTGCAGAGTGAGATGCATGAGATTTTGGAGACTGCGAGGAAAATTAGAATTCTTACTAGACTGAAGTCCCTGGTTTGACATCTACTATCTCATACAGTTAAAGAGCTGGCTTTATCATGTGGCTATTTGTGCAGCTCATTATTCTTCCTTTCATTTCAGAGCAGAGCATGATGTCTGCTCTGTGTCATGGTGTTCATGCAAAGTGCACTGAGCTTGTGCCACTGTCAAGCCAGTCAGGGCCTCTGCTCTCATCTGCTCTGGCTTGTTTCTGTGCAAGAGCACTTCCCTGCCTGGCTGAGTCACCTGATGTTATCTCAGAGTTCATGGCTGTTTATGTCACACTGCTTCAGATACGCTACTGAGAGGACAGTTCGCCTGGCTTGACTCCTACACAATAACAGACAATGCAGATACAGATGTTTTCTGCCACTTGTTGCCTGCTGGACCCCAAGCTTACTCTCCCTGCTGGAAATCTGACTGCTGGGGCTCAAGACTTACTTGCACAGGAGCAGCGTGAGCCAGAGCAGTAGCAAGGATAGGAATTGAAAATCCTCTTATCAATTAGGGATGTCTTTCTCTGAAACCTTTCCAAGATGCAGCGTTGTAAAGGTAAGGAAAAACAGAAGATTAATCAGTGCCAGGGCATGCCCAGCAGCCTTCTGTGAGGAGCTATAAGCTATAAGCCCCTCACATTGGAGGAATATCACTAAAAAGCAAATTGCTTAAACAAGCCTAATGTGGCAGTGTGTTTTAGAATAAAAGAGCTGCCCAGGAAAAAAACCAAGACAGATTTGATGGCAATAATTGTGATAAATATTTAGTGACTGAATATCTGCTCTCACCAGGAGCGTTTTTGGCAGAGAGCTCCATGACAGGCCTTGCTTTATGATCCCAAAGGGCACCATACAGAATACTGTGCTGAGAGGCTGCAGAACAGATTGGAAAGTAATTCTCAGTACTTAGCACCTGGGGATTCTCAAAAGCCATTTTCTCTTAGGATTCATTTCCTTTGATCAGTGAGATTATTAATTATGGACAGCCTTGAACAGAACAAGGCATTGTTACTGTGCTCCTAAAACAGTGTCTCGTTTAAAATGAATAAAATATATTAATTAGAGGGTCAACTGTGGTGTCTTTTCAAGACACTTTGATATTGATTGGACCATGGTAGCCTACTGTAACAAATATCTTTCCATTAGTAATCAAGGGAGTTCATACGCATAACAGTGTAGGAAGGAAGCACTAAAAAGTTTATCCTTC
The DNA here is from genome assembly GCA_016647715.1 of Pavo muticus. Lineage (NCBI taxonomy): Eukaryota > Metazoa > Chordata > Aves > Galliformes > Phasianidae > Pavo > Pavo muticus. The sequence goes on from JACDJE010000009.1 coordinate 1,103,142, forward strand.
AGCTTGCCGGGGCAGTTGGCAGGATCCATATAGACTATGGATCATACAGTTCAAAAGTGGTTGTGTTTGTTTGGAGCCATCTCCTTCGTGCCATATTTTTTAATTGGATCCATGCTTAGTTAAGTCATCTTGTTCACTTAACTAAGTGAACAACTGCATTTCAAGCTGAATTTTACCTCTGGATCAATGGAAGCATATTGTTCTTGCTAATAACTACTTAGACTAATTTTGCCTCTGCCCTGTTTTTGTCTGACCTGTGCTTTACTCATTGTGTTTGAACATATGCAAATAGTCACAAAATTGCTGGCACTTGTGGCAGATGAACACAAACTTATGATCATCAGTTTGTAAAGGTGCATGCCTAGTTTAGTCTTAGAATGGTATGACTGTAAGTACTTGTGTTGATTTGTTTCTGTCATCTACTATCAACAGAAATTATATTTGTTGACTGGAAGAGGTTTATTTCTGTAAATTCTGTTGCAAGTACCTTGTACTAACGTTTCCCTTATCCTGCAACATTAAATATCCTGCTATAGTTTGATGCAGTAGTTGCTATATTTTCCATGTGCAGCATTTATGGATTACGTTTGAGAAACAGGAAGTTTAGTTCCTAAGCAAGGTAGGGCAGGTTCCTGTTGGGGTGGTTACACAGAGACAGCTGCAGGGCAGTCAGCAGATTACAAATTAACACCTTCAGTCCCTTGCTCCTCCTTGGTTCCTTAGGGAGCTAGTGAGGTGGAGGCTGTGTTTTCTTCTAGCTCTGGAGCCTAAGCCTGTATCAGATCATTTAGGCATCCATCGTCAGGCTAGTCCTGCAGACTGGGTGGCTTTGGTAAAGCACCAATGCTCTGTAAGAAGTCAGTGCCTAGCTGCCAGTATTGCTGTCCCGGGGGTTGTAGAGCTATTCTCTACATGTGTCTGCTACTGGTTCACCTGGACTGACTGGCACAGTGCTTCTTTGGTAAAGGCCTGGAGCTCTGCAGCAAAGGAAATGATGCTTCAGACTGCTTTCCTTCCCTTGTTACCTTAAGGTGAGAAGGCAAGATGCAATGAAGGAACAGAACACAGAGAGCTCTGTTCTTCCTTGAGCACAAGAACATTTCTGACCTACAGGAAGCGTAGCGCATCACCTGCAGTGATGCAGTCTGCCCCGCTGATGAGTTGAGCTCTGCTCTGCTTTGCAGTGGATATGCTTTCACGACACTTTTCAGGTAAGGTTCAAACTGAATGTGTGCTAGTATAATATCGATTTATAAAGTGATATTTATATTACCTACGTGTTGTTCTTCTAACAATGAAGTCTTTGTATTAGTATCAAATTTGCACATATGCAGAGATTTTTTTAGGGGGGAGTAATGTGGTTCCTAATGATCAGAATTCCCATTCATATCAGTAGTTATTTTGTCAAATGGCTGAAATGCAAAGCTTTATTTGTCAAATACACATGTGGACCTGAGCTCTCAGCACTGAGAGGGCTGTCACTGGAACACCTGAACTTCAGCTGCAGAGTCCATCACAAGTACCTCAAGCATGTCCCTACTACCTCTGAAGCAATTCACAAATTGCTCTGAAGCTCCGCTGCGGGAGCACTGGTGTTTTGCACATGCCTGTGGTGGCTGACTTGTCTGTGGCATGGTTCTGGAATGAGCTGGCAGAAATCAGTTAATGTTCTCTACGTTTGGAGTTGCTATAGTGACATAATTTTTATTTATTTATTTATTTATTTTTATTTTTTTTTTTAGGTGTGTAGGTTAAGCGTTGCCTTCTGTGAGCACTGAGAGCTTTATCTGTGGCTACATAAGATGCTGATACACTGGGTACTGAGACACTGGAGGGCTTGTTGTATGCCTGCCCTTCAAATTTTTTTTCTCTTTTCTTTGCACGTAGTTTCAGCAAAAGCGGAGATTGCTTTTCTTCTCCTCTCCTCAATTATTCAGCATGTAACATTTACTGAACGTAACTCCATGCATGTTGTTATCCTGCTACCACAGTATTCAGGGTTTGTTAGATCAATGCTAGGTGATGCTTGCTTTCTAGGCTGCTTCTGTAAGTTGTGAAATAACAATGTGTATTTCTGCTTTATTTGTAGTGAAGGGCAATAATGCTCCAGGCTCTCTTCCTCTGCCACCTTTCTTTCCTGGCTGTCCCCAAAAAAGGCTGCAAATTAGTTTCTGGGGAGATCCTCATGTCAACACCTTGCAGTGCTCAACACACTGTGCTTGCCAGGCAGTGCTACTCAAAGGACCTGAGCTGTCAGCAACGAGGGGGCTGTCACTGGAACACCTGAACTTCAGCTGCAGAGTCCATCACTCTTTGAGCTGGTTTTTGCCAGCCTTGGCTGAAGTTTTTATAAAGCAGCTTTTATTAAAACCTACTTGGAATATGAATTTGAAAAAGCAAGGTCTTGTTTTCTCTAGTCTACTGTCCTTCACAGTTCTTTAACAATCTTTATAATGCTTCTCTGCTTTGTCTTGGCAGTTTGCTAGAGCGATTGAGTTTTCGTAAGTGTCAGAACAATGTCAAGACGATGTGAAGACAGTGTCAAGGCAAATGTGTACAGGTGATGCTTTGAAGGAGGGAAAGCACTGTCAGTGCTCCACAGTGAAAATATTTAGGTGATAAAACCATTGCCACTATGAGCAAAAGCAAGTGGAGATATCTAGGTTATTTTTTGCAAGGATGCCTTTCCTGCCTAATTCTTATCCCATGTCTTCTAGACCACGTTCCAGTTTCTAATACCCTATCAATAGGACGCCATTCTGATCTAAGCGTGTGGTGCGCTAATTTGTAACAAGCCCGCTTCACCAGAAGTCAGAGAACAGGAATTCCGAAAGACTCTTTCAGGGTGAGGTGCAATTCACCTTCAGAGCAGTTTCCAAATTGAGAACTGATCTCACAGTGAGCCTGCGAATTTGCTGTGTGTGTGTGTGTGTGTATACTGTGCTTTGTCTCATTTCAGTTCTGGGGGGAAAAAAAGCCCTTTTAGTGATTTCTCAATGTCTTTATAAATCCCACTGAAGGGATTTAAAAAATAAAACCAACTCCTAAATAGCTTCCAGGGAATAATATACTACAAACACTTCAGAATATTTTGGGTGGTGTTTTCAGATATAAGAGTTAGGAGTGAACTATTTAAAGGTGAAAATGCTCGGTACTTCCTAAATAGCACATTCACATACATGTTATTATTTTATTTAAAGAGAGGAGGTTGAATAGTTAGATTTTTTGACTTGTATCCTGTGAAATAACTGAAAATAGTCATGGAAAAACTTTCTGTTTTAATGCCATTCTTTTCCTGTATTGTCTATTTGCTATGTGTAACAGCTTTAAATCTGTAAACATCAACCTTGTGTGACTTTATTGAGATGAATTGTGAATTTTACCATAGCTGCAGAAGCAACGCTCTAAGTAAGCTGTTTATACTGCTTTTAGCCTAAGTTACATGCTGCTGAAGGTTGACTTTTCCCCCTTGCCCATGCAAGTTTCTTTAACCTGAAAATAATCTGCCATCTTGAATTGAGCAACAGCTGGAGAAGAGTTTTTCTTGCCTAAGGCTCAGATGCCTTCTCCTGCCAGTGCTCACACCTCAGCCATCATGTGCCTCTAGAAATTGCTGCATCTCACTAATCCTCCCAGAGCAAAGACTATAGGATGACATGTTAGTGACTACAGAGTGTGTTGATCCCTTTGTAGAAGAAGGCTGAAAGTTATCAAATAAAGTGATGTACAAAGGAAGTCCTTCCAGTTAGCAATTGCCTGTATTTAATGTAAGAATGAATAAATAATCATTTTATTTTTTATATATATATGCTGTGAATGTCTCATGCTCCTTACAAATCTGGAAAAGTGTATCTCCCTTCCTCTGTATGTATAGGCATTTGTGTGTATAACATGAAGCATAAAATGTAAGGTCTACATTAGTAAAGCATGGACAGGGAGACTGTACACAGCTGTCCCACTGCAGGAGACGTATTTGGCTTGCCTTTCTCTAACTCAGCTTTTTCATCCCTATAATTGAGACGCTGCCTGTTTACACACAGTGGCACTCAATCTGCTTATACTTTGTAAAACACATTAAACCCTTCATGAGGAGAAGGCTAAAGGTGCTTTTTTGGGGAAAAAAATGTGGGAATACAAGAAAAACTGTTCAGAGCAGCAGCTGTGGAACGAGATAAACAGTATGAGAACCAAGGACACCTCTAGAAGAAGAAAGAACATCTCACGGCTCTGATTGGAAAAGTGCCTGCATGAACAATTAAGGAGTGTTTGTAGAATGCTCTGTTGATATGTAGGGGTGAATGGGAAAGCTAGAAAAGAAAACTTGCAAAGGTATATAAGTGATGTGAGAACTTGTAATAAACAATTTGGATCGTTCACATCTGAGTCCGTGCATCAGACGCTGCACTTTTTTGGGAAGAAATAAAATTCAGCACATTTACAAGGAGAGGAAAGGAACCTATTCCTCTGCCCTCATGTGAATGTGTTGGCTTTTGGCATGTTCACAACTTCAATAACTTGAAAGTCATATACAGCTGCAAGTGCTGGGAGGACAAATGAGTTTTACAGGGTGAAATGGCAGTCCAACCTTGAACATGAAAGTAAAGCCCTTGCTATTAGCACAGGAAAACATTAAGATTCCAAGATTTCACTTGAGAAGCAGAACTAATTAGAGAAGATTAACAGAAATGAGGCATGTAATAGCTGGAATAGGGCATGACTGCACTATGAAAGGCTGAATCACTGGACCTCTCATCAAGGTTAAGATCTGAAGAACACTAGACTTTTTTTAAAGGCAAGTGGAAAGCTTTGCAGATGTTCCTGGGGCAGCAGAACAGTCATTGCTCTGTTCTGCGCTTCCCCTGTCTTGACTCTGCCAGCCTTGATGTCAGGGTATGTTTCTGATTGTGGGGATTTTTTTCAGGCGTACATTTGCATTCCTATTGCTCTCCAGTGGATCTGAAGAGGTATTATCACTAAGTCTGTATTAGATCGGTAACACAGCAGAGAGCTGGGATGTTTATATGAAGCTAGTAACTAATTTTTCTTGCACATTTTTTTTTTTTTTTACGTTGGATCTGAAATATACTCTGAAGTCTTTTTTTCCCATCTTACTTTCCATCTCTCAATCTTTCTGTCACTAACTGGCTTCCTACAAGCTCTAATAATCTCTTAATTACTGAATGGTAACTGTCATTTCAGAATTGGTTGGACACATTTTCTGATGTAGTCCTGTAAATGACTGCCACACCAGCACTGTAGTAACAGGCTCAGATAAACTGAGAACGTTTCACAGAACAGAATCATGGAACAGATGAGATTGGAGGGGGCTTCTGGAGGTCATCTGGTTCAATCCACTTGCTCAAAGAAGTATCAACTAGAGCAGAAAGCTCAGCGCGCACTTTCTGTAATGATTTCTTTAAAAATGCCTTATTTTTCGGAAGCCAGGCTTACTGTAAGCATGCGTAACCTCATGCCTGTGGTTAATGGAAGTGCTGGTGCTCATGAGTGATTGCAGAAAAGATGCAGTCATCCGTGAGGAACCAGCATTCCTTGGTCTGATTCAGAGACACAGAATAAAAGATGTGCAGGGCTAAAAGAAGACAGGAGAATCTGTCACTCAGTTGCCTGGATGTTTATAGTTAATAAAAGTAAGGAAAAGGATCTTCTGCCTGTAGTAAAGATGACACCACGAGACTCACTGAGAGATAATTAAATAGCATTGGCAAGTTGTCCTGTGGGTTTCTGCTAGAACAGCATGTTTCTATACAAACCCAAAGAAGAAATGATGCAACTCAGGATGCAAACATGCTTCCAACTGGTTGCTGTGCATGTTATACAGAAATCCCTGTGAAGTGCAATAACAGTGTCCTCTTGGTTTTAGTAGTAGTGATGTTTTTTCCCTCAAAGTTAAATTTAAGAGCTGAGATATAATGAACAAAGCTCATTGTCACAAGCAAGTTAAGCCTTAATGAAGATTAAAGAATGTAGTGCTGTTTATGATCTCAGGTATCTCAAAGAACATCTTTCTCAGCTTGAAATGAAACCATTCTTGACAGCAGCTGCAAATCCCTGGTGCATGTAAAGCATGGCCCCACTGGACAGCACAGCAGCATCTACACTGAAACCAGAAGGCTTTTAAAGTTAAGCTAGAATAATTAAAGCTGTAATCAGCTCTGTTGGATGCTGTACAGGGAATATTAGAAATACTGAAAACATATGCACCTCTTACTGGAGCAAGATAACTGGGAGGCGGGGATGAAGGTTGGGGATACAGCAAGTTCACTGTCAGCCATTTTCACAGGTCACTGGGCAGGGAGAGTGCTTGCAGAGGTCTTCAAGAACAGAAAGTGCCCATGCGAATGTCATCAGGCATTTCTCCAGACAAAGTGCAATATCTGAAGGATCTCATATGGCTGGCAGACTGTAATGATTCATTTGGTCTAATTCTTCTACATGTCTAGAATTACAACCTCTTCCTTCTTTCCATTGCTTGTTGGATCACTAGATCAGTCTGCTGAAAAGACTTTTATCCAGATTCCTCAAAGGTGTTTAGAGCCAATCCTTTCTTATGTTTAATCCTATTCAAGATTTCCACCTAAACACCTCTTTTTCTTTGCTAGCATGGACAAAGGCAGAAGGTCTGGAATGTCTACTTTTTCTTTGGGAAATTCAGTGTTCTTTGGGAACAGCCATTTGAATACAGAAATAGCAATTGATTTTAGGCATCTTACTCTTCTTCCACTTGTCCATGCGCTCCAGAATGCATAGATGTTAGACTAAATTGAATCAGACATTTAAGACATACTCAAGAGAGAACAGTACAGATAGTTCTTGTTACATCTAGCAGAGGGCGTTTTTACACAGACCGAGGCATACAAAAAGTTCAATACCATTAGTAGTGAATAAAGAAATACAAATGTCAGGAGTGTTTAATGTGAGAGAAGGGATGTGTTCAGCTGGAAAGTCTGAAATGGTGTCTCTTGTGAAATGTGGGCCAGGTATTTTCTTTTTGCAGTTGCATTGTAGAGGCACCTATTTTCTTTCTGCTGTCATGAATCACAGAATCACAGAATCACAGAATCACAGAATCATAGGGGTTGGAAGGGACCTCCAGAGATCATCGAATCCAACCCCCCCTGCCAAAGCAGATTCCCTACACCAGGTCGCAGAGGTGGGCATCCAGGCGGGTCTTGAATATCTCCAGAGAAGGAGACTCCACAACCTCCCTGGGCAGCCTGTTCCAGTGCTCCATCACCCTCACTGTAAAAAAGTTCTTGCGCACATTGGTGCGGAACTTCCTATGCTCCAGTTTCTGGCCGTTTCCCCTTGTCCTGTCTCGACACACCACTGAAAAGAGTCTGGTCTCGCCACTTTGCTCCCCACACCTTAGATATTTATAGACCTGGATCAGGTCCCCTCTCAGTCTTCTTTTCTCAAGGCTAAACAGACCCAGTTCACTCAGCCTTTCTTCATAGGGGAGATGCTCCAGGCCCTTCACCATCTTTGTGGCCCTCCGCTGGACTCTTTCCAAGAGATCCCTGTCTTTTTTGTACTGGGGAGCCCAGAACTGGACACAGTACTCCAGATGAGGCCTTACCAGGGCAGAGTAGAGGGGGAGGATCACCTCCCTCGACCTGCTGGCCACGATCTTTTTAAAGCAGCCCAGAATGCCATTGGCCTTTTTGGCCACAAGGGCACACTGCTGGCTCATGGCCAACCTGTCGTCCACCAGGACACCCAGGTCCTTCTCTGCAGAGCTCCTCTCCAGCAGGTCATCCCCCAACCTGTACCGCTGCATGCAATTATTCCTCCCTAGGTGCAAGACTACACTTGCTTTTGTTAAACCTCATCTGGTTTCTTACCACCCAGCTCTCCAGCCTGTCCAGATCTCGCTGAATGGCAGCACAGCCTTCAGGCGTGTCAGCCAATCCTCCCAACTTCGTATCATCAGCAAACTTCCTGAGGGTGGCCACTATCCCCTCATCAAGGTCATTGATGAAGATGTTGAACAAGACCGGACCCAGCACCGACACCTGAGGAACACCACTAGTTACAGGTCTCCAACCAGACTCTGCCCCGCCAATGACGACCCTCTGTGCTCTGCCAGTCAGCCAGTTCTCAACCCACCTCACTGTCCACTCATCTATCCCACACTTCCTCAGCTTTGTTATAAGGATGTTGTGGGAGACAGTATCAAACGCCTTGCTGAAATCAAGGTAGACTACATCCACTGCCATCCCCCATCCACCCAGCCAGTGACAACATCATAGAAGGCTACCATGTTGGTCAAGCATGACCTCCCCCTGGTGAACCCATGCTGGCTACTCCTGATAACCTCCTTTTCTTCCAGTTGTCTGGAGATGGCATCCAGCACAAGCTGTTCCATCACCTTTCCAGGGACAGAGGTGAGGCTGACTGGTCTGTAATTACCTGGATCTTCCTTCTTGCCCTTTTTGAAGACCGGAGTGACATTGAGATATGACATGAGACATGAGATATGCTGTTAAGCTACACAGGTATTGTTCCTACCAACACATTTATTATATTTTCCAATATTTTAGGATAGAAATAACACGGAGCTTTAATTTCAACTTTATTTTAACTACTGTTTTGTAGGCTGTACTGTTTTGTAGGAGCAGAGCCTACGGGAGCCACAGATCTTCCCACTCAATATCTCTGATATAATCTCAGATACATTGATGTCATTCTCTGGTTGGTGCATCCTTTCTCTGCTCCACAGCTATCCAAGGAAGGCAAGGGGCTGCTGGAGAAGAACAGCTACAGTTTGCACTGCTGTACATTATATCAGACATCTCCAGTGTTTTGCCCTTCTTACAATTCTGCGAGTCAGCTGCCTTTAAGGGGAACTGTGTGCCACTGTGTGGCCCATACTCAACATTACCAGAACTGTGCATGTAATCCTCAGCTCTGCTAGACTCCTTTATCCTATCAAGAGGATTACATGCATAGTTCTGAAGACTTGTTGCTGATGACAGACCCTGCTCTCTTCTTTCTGCAGTGTGGGCGCTTGACTGTGTTCAGTTCAGGTTCATGGATGGCCAGCCATAGCAAGGGCACTGCTACAGTTGTCCCTACAAATTGTAACAAAGCTTAGCAAAATACATTTCAAGGTACTGCTGCATACAGCTGTCTTCTCAAGGGCAGACTTTTATCATGGGAGTTTTGGATTCCGTGCTGTGATTAGTCCATCAGTGGAGGTTACTTAACTTGCAATTACTAGATCTTTACAGGCTGATGGCTGTCTAGCTCTCTCCAACCTTGCCTTGACTCTCTGTCAAATTGTTGTTTTCAAAGTTTTTGTGTCATAGTCAAATTCTGGGGCTTCCTTGTGGAAGGAAGAGCTAATGAAGTGCTCTGTACTATCCCTGCTAGGAATCCCAACAACAGAGAATGGGAGCTGTCAAGGACAGAGTGTGAGCAATGTACACTGCCTTTCATCTCCTCTGATATCTCCCTGGGCAGCCTGGATGTGAATCAGAGCAGCTCTGAGCTTAACTACTCTGGAGAGAAATCAGCTTTGGCATTCCCACAACAGAAAAACACAGCAGTACCTCTAAGAAATGAGGTAAGGGGAATTTCAAGCCATCCTGTCCCTAGCCAAGTCCTTAGGCTGGGCTATGCCAGTTAGTGTGCTTCCCACAGTCTTGCTCTCAACCACTGTGATTGAGAGCACTTTAAATGCATCCTGTATTCAGACTCCCTGACTAATGCAATTGAAGATACTTTGTCTGTCTCTGTTACTCCAGGAAAGGTTAAGGGAATAGGATCCCAGTATTCTGAGCCTTGGGCAGCCGAGCAAGAGCAGTGAAAAAAAGCAAGGACTTCTCCCCTAAGCATCCATCCAGGCCACAATTATTCCAGCACAGCATTTCCCAACAGAGACTGTACCAGGCAAGAGCCCTGCCTGGGCACTGCCTCTGAGCCTTGTCTGCTGGAGCAGGGACGTTGCACACAGCGGGTTAGCAGCCCATGCCCCTTTTCTACCCACAGAAATATTTAGCCCTAGAAATATTTTGCTTTCTGTCCCCGTTGATGAGATTTCAGGCAGGCAGAAGCTGCCCTAACCCTGAAGTTGCAGCAGCCACCGCCACAGACTTGCTTTGTTGATGCCTGGAGAGGACCGTGTGCTGCCTCGGCCCCCAGGATCCCCGTGGAGCTGCAGTGGCAGCTGCGTGGTGCGTCACCGCCTGCCAGGCTGCCCGCGGAGCGCCTTGTCACTTGGCGTCTTTGTCAAAGGGCAGAAGCGGTTTCTGCTGACCCATTTTATGGGTGAACAAAATATAATCAATACGAAGTAAACAGAAGAGTCTCGTTGGGAAAAGGTTTATCCGAGTGTTTTCCTGTTTGCTGGTCTGTTGACTTTCACGTATTATCACACCGTGAATGGCTGAAAAACAACAGAAAAGTACAGTGGGAACTGATTGGTGAAACATGTTGGTCTCTAAAACCAACAAATTAATCTGTAATATCAATCTAGAAAATAATATTCATACCTTGTCTGTTTGCTGCCTATCCTCTGTGACTCCAGATGAGTCAATTAGGTTTAAAGGCTTCCTGTAGAAAGTAATGTTAATATCAGGGCCTTTCTTCCTCTTCCGAGCCACCACAAAGAGTAAAAGGAATAATTAGGGTTGCTTGGAGATTGAGGCAATCTAAAGGATATTTTTTTAATACTGGGATGTGAATTATAAAGAAAACAAAAAGAAATATTCTTGAGAGGTCCCTGGCCGCAACCCCCTGTAGTAGGATCAAAGGCACTTAGACTGCTGTTTCTTGGATGTATTATTGGATGGAATATGCTGCGTATCCAGGGTCGTGTATTGCTTGGTAGCTGATGCAATAGATATATTTGTATTTTTTTTTCAAACTTCAGTTTTTTAAAGTATGAGTTTATTGTCTAAACATTAAGCTTCTCTTAGATGAAACATCATAGTGAAGAATTCCAGAATGATTATTTATTATTGCATGTCAGGAAATGCCATTTGAGTTTCCTAGGAGTATTCCTGGTATCTGTTTTGCTGCAGTAGATTCTGGTCTTGAATCATGTATTTATAAGGAATGAGGAGCTGGCTGCAAAATTAAAATTAAGAAGGCAGTCAGTTTTCTATTCCTCTATAGGCTTTTTGCCACAAAAATTGTTCTATTGGTAATCCATTTATTAGTCTTTCCTTGCATTGTATTGTGAATTTATTCAGTGTCCTTAAATTGCAAGTAAAAGGATAATTTGATTCAAAAATCTGGAAGTCACAGTGTATGTTTTCTAGCACTGAGGCTATCTACCCGCATAGAAATGAGTGCCTTTTTGATATTTGAAGTGCCTGTTTAAATACCAGAAAATTAAGAGTAGATACTTGCTATCTCAAAGGCTGGGAGTGAACTATTTCATTGCTGAAAATTCAGCAGTGATGTTATGGACCGTGCACCAAGCAAGGCTGGCACAGGGCTGCCCCTGCTTGGATCAGCACTAATCCTCAGTGCAGTGCCATCTGGTCGCCCTGCCCAGGAGCTGTGCCCAGCTGGGCCTGGCCATGGCACGGCTTGCACGTCCTGGGGCTCCAGTGCATTAGGTCCCTATAGACACCCGAGTTGGTGCTGACTGCCCCGTCTGTGTTACACCAGCTGTAATCAGCAGACTGGACACTCTCTGGCAGATATTTATCTAATCTATTCATCAAAAAGCTCTGATACAGAGATTTGATTATCCTGCAATTGGAAAAGTTCACTGCAATCTCGCCACTGCTTGTGGAATCTATGGCTGCAGAGTGACTGTCCTTCAGAAGGTCATGGCAGCAGCCGATGGATGTTGATTGCTATTCTCTTTGGTGCAGGAAACACTGTAATCACACCCTCCCCCAGGCTTCTCTTGCAGTGACCCTTTCTTATAGGTGACATCTTTCTAAATGTCTCCCTACTTCTGCTGTCCCTCTTCAGCATTTCCCTAATTGCCTTTCTTTCTTACGAAGCTGGATATATTCAGTACTGAAGGGTGCATTGATTGCTTACCCCTGTCTTGCATGTCATTTTCCTGTTACCACATAGCAGTAATATATTTGCCTTTTCATACAGCTTTTCAGTAGGAAAGTATTTGATGTGGCCACACAGACTGTTTGTTCAAACAATTCAGTTTTGAGGTACTTTAAAGAAATACTATCATTACAGGTATAGAAAAGTTCCAAAGTCTAACAGAAGTTAATGACTGCAGAATCCTGTCTCTCAGTTCTGTAACTGACACAAGGTAATAGGCAGGAAAGAAGCAATCCATCTATACCAGAAACATGCACTTTAATCCCAAAATTAACTAATGAAACTAATAAATTTTAGAAAATCGAGTGTCTCAACACTGATGGCACTCTTGCTCCCAGTGAGATAAGAGATGCCAGCAGAGCCATGCTGTTTAAGTTCACTGGGGGTGGCTGTGCTCTGGCCATGGCTAAAACCTGCCCCACTGCAGAACTGGAAGAGTCTGGAAGAGTCTGACTGACTTCTCAGTCTGCAGTACAGGTCTGTCCTCATGTGTCTATGGTAACATCAGATCTAGAGACCCTTACACCTCTTGAGGACAGCTTTTTTTTTCTCCTTTTTTTAAAGAAACAACAAAACAACACTTGGGCCATCTGTAGAATGAATTATAGAATGGCTTGGGTTGGAAGTGACTTCAAAGATCACCTAGTTACAAACTCCTGGCTGAGGGCTGGTTGCCAGCCATCAAATCAGGCTGCACAGGGCCCCATCCAATCTGGCCTTGGCACTTCCAGGGATGGGTCAACCACAGCTCTCTGGGCAGTGTGTGCCATGGCCTCACTGCCCTCTCTGTGAAAAACTTACCCAACATCTAATCTGAATCTCCATCCTTAATGAACTTTCCAATTTATTTAAAAAAAAAACAAAAAACTGGGAACCAAAGGTCACCAAATCCCCATGCCAATGCTCCTGTGGCTAACTAGCTGTAGGTGTAAGATTTGGCTGGGCACACCTTTTGAATAGTTTTTGTATCTATTAAAACATTGTTCATGTCTTCTGTGCATATGGCACTTTAAGTGCCTGGCACTAGTTTCTCCTGTACAGCGATGCTGCACTGTATCAGTGTTTCAAGATCAGCTGTGGAGTCTGTGCAGCTAGCTGAGCACAAGTGACACACACCCTTTTGCCCAAGCTCTTTTCTTTCCCATCAATCTCTCCCCTAGTAGATCAGTCACAGGCAGCACTCAACTTGTAGCTGCTCTGTTGTTGAAATGGTAGATGTAGCCTTAAGGATGCTTGTAAGAACCAGAATTAAAAGGCTCAAAAAAGAGCGTGGTTGGGATGTTTTAATGTCATGTTTATGCAAGCGGAACAAGGTTGAAGAAGTTACCTCCTTGTTTAAAAATGATGTGGCATTAATCTCACTTCGGATGCTAGCAGGACTCTAAATAAGATTTCATTTTTTTTATACAATATGGGAACAATGTACAGCAGCTAGAACAGAGGGAAAGCTGTAGTGCTCCTGGTGCTCAGACATTAGGGGCTGTGGCCCTGGTGCAACACTCCTTAATAATGAGGACCTGCAGAAGTACAGCATCTGCTATGAATGGATTGAATGCATCTTAACAATACTCCATTGGAAAGCTACTTGCATCACTGATTGTGCAGGAGGGACTAGAGGTATGAGCAAAACCATAAATCTCTTTATATGAAGAGCTTTATTCCTAACATAGTAATTAAGCATTAATTGGAAGTTTAGTGAGTAATGGGAATAGTTGCAGGAAACTGAAAGAGCTTGTCCACAGGGAGAAATTGCGTAGTGCCAGCATCTCAGGGGGGCAGAAAAGGACTGCAGAGAAAGCTTGCATGTTTTGTTCACATTAACAGCAATCTCAGATGAAATTGCATTCCTAATTTATTAACATTTTGGGGAAAAATTATGAACGTGTATTGAAGGCTTACATCCAGAACAACAGTACTCATAACCATGGGCACAAGGCACAAATGAATTTATAGGGCTGTAGCACTATTCTCATGGTAAGGGAATGGGAAAGACGACTTCACAGTTTTACAATGGCCATTTTAGACATCACCTGAAAGTAAAGTCTTTCCAGGCATTGTGCTAATCAGTATACCAACTAAAGTAAGAGATGCTTGAGAACCTTAATTTCCAGGAAGACGGGTTCTCCTCTGTAAGATCCTTTAAACAACCTTGTTAGAGATAAGTCAGCATTGTGGTGTTCTCTAGGACTTGACCACTGCTTCCTTCTTTAAATTCAGAAGTTGACCATTACTTCTTCTTTCATAAATCTGATTTATTGATTGTCAAAAGTGGATACAAATAGCAACTGAAAAAAGAGGCAAAATTGAATCAATTCTCTGGTGCATCAGGAAACAGGAATTGTATCTGGTGTAAATTCACTTCCAAGAAGCTAACAAGATAAAATTTAAGATGGCCATAACCCATTCTCTTTAATACCCCAGCAAACAGGAGTCTTACAGTGATACCTTAGAAAGTGGGTTGATATTTCAGGATGTAATTCTGCATCACAATTAAATGTCAAATGTTTTAATACATGTATAATTAAAACAGGAGAAGGAATTACTGCTTTCAGACACCATTGGGTTTATGTCTAACATTTCATTTGAAACACTAGCACAGTTATGATTGTCACACTGTCCTTAAGAGACAAGAAGTCCAGTGTCTCTCTCTAATAAAGGTTTTGCAACAAGGCAGTTTACTGCTCACATCTATTAATCAGTTATATTCAGTTATCTGTTGGGGTACCTGGGACAAGTCACTGTCATAAAAACCTACATCCAGTTGTGAATTCAGTCTTGGGTTTTACTATGCATACTTCAAAGTTCTTCTATAATAAAACAAGAACAACACCTGAAACTTTCTTCTTAATGTATTCCTTAGGACATAGTGCTTTCCATTTTTGATAACATCACCTGGAGGAATGGGTTTGGAACCAGGTGACTTTAGTTCCATCCCTGGAAAATTCTGTTTTGTCAAGCAGAAGTATTTCTGAGCACTCATATTTGTGTAGGTGTTGCACCTGACAGCATCATGCCGGGGCTCTGGGAGACTAAACTTAATGAATGGTCTTTCTAAAAGCATTTTAGATAATTAGAATTAAAGAAAAAGAACTATATTGGTTGTTGGAAGGCTGATTTCCAGGTTGAAATCCTGTCACAATACAGTTTGATATTGTGTCACTACTACTGATAATAAATGTAAGATATTTTTACACAACCTGTGTTTTCAAAATGAACCATGTGTGACAAGGCTGTTATATAATCCCTTCAGCTTTATAGAAGCTTTATTTGCAACCAGAAGTCTCTAATAAAAGCTTATAGTCTATTCAATGCTTAATATTGTACAGAAATTAAAGAATATTTTCTCATAATATACACCCAGGTACACATGAACTATTCTACAAATAAGAGAGAACATATTTTAAAAAGATTGAACAATTTGTTTAAATTTCTTTAGTTCAACCTATTAATTTTTTGCTATATTACTTAGAATATTTTGGTTTAATGTAAGAACATTCCTGCAAAATGCTTCAATTTCATTGCAACTGTTATGGAAAGACCTATTACCCTGTAGTGTCCTATCTGTATGGGACACTTTTCATTTCCGTGTAGCATTTTTCATCTCAGGAGTGTGGATGAGCAGGAAGAAATGTTATAAGCATATATAAAAATGTTTTAGATAGTCTTGCCTTCTAAATACTATTTATTTCCCAAGTCATTTAAAATACATAACGATGAGAGACTTTAAGCTGGACCTGTGATTAGAATACTTTGGGGAAAAACTAGTCCAGTCAAGTGACTTGGAAAAAAAAAGTCTAAAAAATAACAGTTGATATAATGTTTATACACATCAAAAAACATCTCTGTTCTGCTTCACATCCTTCTGTCTCAGTCTTTCTCAGCTTTTCAAATAATATTTTTAAAATTAGTAAATAATTACAATCAATTCTTCTGCATAGACCTGCTCTGCCTGTTCCCAATTAAGTTTTTATTAACAGAAACTCAGCAGTTTCAAGTGACATACAGACTCTTGAGAGAGAATACCCATCAAGGTGATTACGTGCACTGCACAGATACAGATGCTCCTGAGCTTGATTCTGGCTGCTGCTGTAGCTGCTGTGTGCTGGTATATCAAGTTGTATTACATCAGTTTGTAACAGCCATGCATGTACCTAGGGAAAAGTGAGTCCTCAAGAGTGAAAAGCCTGTAGCTGGAGACTGGCCATATGGCCATATCCCAGAGAAAAAACTCATGCCACCTCTGAAATGTCACCCAGCCAGCTTATGTGTTAAGGAAAAGGCGTGATACAACATATCATTACTTTCTCTCCTTTGACATCCTACGTTAAGCAAAGCTCAACCAAAGCCAAGACCTGTAGTTACCATTTTTTGTTTACTGGTTCATCGGGGACTTTTTTCTTGTTTACATCCTAGCAATGTTTTCTTTGTGCGTGATGTTTTCAATGTGACCTTTTCAATTTTATAAACATCTAATTTGTTACCTTCCTTCCCGTGGCATTTATTTTGTTCAAAATTCCATGCCTCGTGTATAAATGAAATTTAATTATCACCATTCCTGCTACTTCCTTGTAATTAGGCAGCAGAATCTGTTTCAGACTTTCCAGTTGCTCATCTTATAGTAGACTGATTTTTAAAATTGCTATTTATAAGTGCAGGATCTATTCTCTCTTTCCCAGAAAATATCCTCTTGTGAGATAACTCAGAACATTTTGGCTTAACAGATTCACATCATATCCCTAAAGAAAAGTGCAAGAATAAAGCCATTTTTCTGTGACATCTTGTATGTCGCTTTTACTACATTTTAAAGTAGGTATTTTTTCAGTGCCTGTTGATCTAACTGCATCTGTTTGCTTTTCAGCCTCTAATTTAGCTCAGGCTGTAAACTGTCCAAGTAACAATTTGAGTGATGCAGCAACAGAAGGTGACCCAGATTACACAACACTGTACGCTAATGCCAAGTCTTCTTGTTTAATGGCAGCTGCTCAAAGCTTTGTCTTATTGCAATTCACATTCAGCAAACACAAATCAAACAGCCTCCTCAGACAGACACGCATCCTGCCTGTCTTCGTTTTAAGCGTGTTCAAGAGCTGCTGCTTTACATAAACATACACCAGCTGAGGCCACTTAGCCTCCTTGGCTTGGATTTATCCAAGATCTCTCAGCCCTCTGAGAAAATTATCAAGGAAACCCACTGCCATACCCAGCACTTTGCATACTTCTCTTTTTGTGGAAGTTTGCTGTAAATATTTTCTCTATTAAAAGTAGTTGAGTTTTTATACTTTCTCAAATATATTAGTTGTTTAACAACTGATTCCTTTAGAGTTTTAATCAAAAAGTCAACATTTATATCATAAAGCAATGTGTACTGCTAAAATACATAACTTGTACAGATTTAGTAAAATATTATGTATTTAAAAGAGCTAAGTTTAAGAATACCGGATCAATGGTATCAAAATACAGACTTCATAGCTAGAATTTTATCAGAACATTTTACTGCTGTACTTTCAATATGTGAAACAAAATAATAAAAATGCCTTCGTTCTTCTTTTAAGACAAAATATAAGTATGAAGATCAGGAAAGCCATCGCACAGTGAATTTATGCAACTTAGTTTCCTAGAACCAAATCTTTTTGGCATCTCCATCAAATGTTTTAAAGCCTTCTGACAACAGAAGCTTCCTGCTGGAAGCGCACATCTTCCAGTCTACCCAGAGGACATGTCAGAACAATAAGAAAAAGAACCAATCTTACTTTTTAAGTGGAGGAGCAGCAAAAAACTGAGGTAGAAGATGAATAGAGAGTTAATTCTTGAATGAGCCATATTCATCCTGATAGGACATCCTCTGACAAGTTGTCTCTTCTCCAAAGGGCTGGTGCTGATCCTCACGGCTTTCTCCTTATCTCCAGCACTAAGGTGCTACCAGCAGCACAGAGCCCACCACAGCCATCATTGCCCATGGCCCTCAGCAGCCCGCTCTCTGCACACTTTGATTTGGAAGGCAGTTGTTCTTGTTAAGGTTTTACTTAAGCAGGTCCGAGTGATTTTTCAAACCTGGTGCAGATTTGTGTGCGAGCTGGACTGGAGTCTTGCCCGGCTGTCGGCAGCGGGAGTGTCACAAACTGTGCGGCGTCTGGCTGGCGGCAGGGCAGGCAGCGCTCTGTGCTTGGATAGATAAAGAGCCTCGTGCATCATCTTCTGGTAAAGCTCCATTACATTGCATTCCTTCTGATTCAGAGTATAAACCCTTTGTGCCTTTTCACATGAAGTCTGCTGACAAACACTTTGTGTTTTCTGCATTTTTTTTCTGTATCATACTTCATTAGCAGATGAAGTAAAAAGATGAAACATTCCCATTTTCAGTCTTTTTGTAGTCATTTACTAGTTGATTCCCTTCCAGAATCTTAGTTAGTTAGTTAATTTGTTTGTTTGGGGGGGGGAGGGGGGGTATGTTGTGGTTTTCTTGTTTATTTTCTCTTTTAAACTGGTTTTAGTTTGCTTAGGGGTTTTTGAGGTTTTCTTGTTTATTTTGTCTTTTAAGCTGGTTTTTGTTACTTTTGTCATCTCTCTCTCTCTCTCTCTCTCTCTCTCTCTCTTTTTTTTAAATGAAATAGCATAAAAACTGGGAGCTGCTATCAGGACCTGTTCTCTCCTTGTAATTTTGAAGTAGGGAGGCCTTTCATTTGCAAAGTCAGGGAAAGACGGAGCTAGATGGATAAGAGAAGGGGATGGTGCCAGGGGCGAGACCACTTCTTTCTGGCTGCCTTTAGTCAGCCCAGTGATGCACCACTTGTGCTGGAAGGAGCCCCCCCCGGGCTGCTATTCCTTCCTTGCTGCACTGCACAGGCACAGGCGATGCCCTTTCTGCCCAAAGGTGCTTCTGTGTCTGATGCTCATCAGCTGACTTGCAGCTTTGTTCACAGAATGCCACTATATCGTGTAAATGTGTGTGCTGTTTAAGTTAAATAATCTGAGTTACCTTTAGGATAGCCAAAAGAGGATGCCAAAACAGCTGCTTTTTCATCCTGTTTGAAACTTTGCTCCGCCTTTCTCAACGTCTATTTCAAATTTTTCTTCTTCCTCATGAGTGATTCATATCTCAGCATTTAATGATGAGCAGACTAAATTAACTTACTACTGCTCTAGTTCCTAGAAGTTGCTGAAAGAGAACAGTTTGAATTTCTGTGGTGTTGGTACTTTGTGAACATTGTTTGCATGCAGTGAAATGTAACATCCAAATGTATTTTTGATACTTTCTCGATATGTCTTCGTTTTGATGAAATTCTGCAGTTAAATAAGTTGTAGGCTGTGCCGCTTTCTCAGAGAAAAGGTCTTGTGTTGAACATTTTATTTTACCTAAGTGCTGCCCTTTCTGTTCTGATTGCATCTTTGCAGTAATTACAGTGCAGTATGGTATCAGACTGTACTCGCCAGCATCATGTCCTCTAAAATATTTTGCTCTGTCTCTGGGAGGCAAACTTCATCATCTAACATCTTTTGTTGCGTGATACAAGCACAATTTTCAACTTTCAGATGAAAGCAGCACTAATTAATGGCGTGTCTTTTGCCTGTCACTGCTACATGGTGAGATTGTTCACTGCTCCAATTTAAAGTGCAATTTTTATTAATGTGAGTGCCTTCTAGGTCAAATACAATTACAGGTGATTTTCTTAAGTAATTTATCTTTTCTAGTCTGCAAAATGCTACAGTATTTTTAAATCTAAAATTTAAAGTGAACAAAACTAGTGAAGTTAAATATTCCTTATAAAATGTAAAATTCCCTTGGAAGTAGGTGATGTGAGTTTACAAACTATTGGTGACTGATTAACCTGAACTTTTTTTTAGTAGGTGCTTTTTGGTCATTGGCAATGAAAACACAGGTAATTAGTCAGAAGCAGATGGGTGATTTCATGGAAGAGTGAAACAATGATGAAGATAATGTTGCCTAGAGAGACTGTGGATATGCAAAACTTGGTGGCACAAGGTCCTTCCTGGGCAAACTGTTTGAGCTGGGCCTACTTTGAGCAAGTGGATGGACCAGAGATCTCTGGAGGTCCATTCCCACCCGTATCATCCTGTGATTTTCTTAATACAGCATTAGATTTTCTGTACAAGCTCCAGCCTGTTTTAGATCAGTTCCCAATTTTCTATTCCTAATGCAGAAAATCTTCTGCTTTATAATACGCTCTTGCCGTTGTTTCTCTGTTTTACTAGAGTCTTTGGTTTTCTTGCTAGTATTCAGCCGTGCTCCTTGTTTCTATCTTCTGTTAAGTACTTGCCAAATTTCATCACAGTTATGTGCCACTGTTCACCGTAGGTAGAATTTCACTTTCTGAAAAATCTATGAAACATGAGGGTGTGAAATCACTCAGTTGTGATGTCCCTGGGGCCTTCAAACCACTAGCAGACTTCTCAGCCTATGCTGGTTCTCTCATTCAAGCTGTCCTGTTGAATTCAGATAAACATAGGGAAGATGCTTGGAGGCTCATGTGAGAAAAATGAGCAGAATTTGATCTGTAGAACTATAGCTATTTCAAAGGTACATTATGACAAATTGATTTTAAACCACACATTTTTAAAAGAAAAGCAGTAGAATTATATTTATCTCCAGGTAAATGCAGGTGCCCCCTGCATGAATTTAAGAGCAGGTATAAATACGGTTATCATGATTGGGGCATTAGAACATGTTTCTTATGTACTTCTTGGGAATTCAGGATAATGTAGTCTGTTAGAACAATGGATCTGACCAGGCCATCTTCCTGTTCATGATATTGGTATCATCTTTAATAAGGATAGCTTACATTATGTTTAGATTGCAGTTCTTAATTATGAATGGACAAACCAACATGAATAACGCTAAAGAGAGAGTTGTATTGTAATAGGAAGTTGTTTTACTGCTATATATCCATTTGCATTTTAATTGCAACAAGAACAATTATAAGTGCATGGATTTCACACAGCACTTGCAAAGTTTACTGCCTTTAAGATACATTAGGAAATTTCTTTCGCCACAGATGCTTTTCCACAGATAAATTCTTTATAATTACATTTAACTTAGGTTAGTCTGTGAATATTATCTTTGAGCTTCTCTTTTTTTGTTATTAGCATGTACCATTATTTTTTATCCCCTTTGTGAAGTCTTGCTCCTCCTTGGCCTCTCTTTTGCTCCTCCTTGGCCTGAGCAGAACACATCCCACCAGAAGACCCACAAAGAGGATGGGCTTTCCATTTTACCGATCTGCAGATTATAAATGGTTTGCTGAAACTAAAGGGTTGTATTTTACAGTGCAAAATTATTTTGCAAGCTCTGCCTAGCCTTTTGCTTCCTTAAACACAATATACATTTTGATGTATATTTATATTGCTTATACCTTATTGCTTTTCTGTTTTCCACATAGCCATTTTCCAGCAAAGCAATCTGGGATTTCTACCTGTTAATGTAGAACATGAACAAACCAGAGATTACAGAATTGTCAAGCCAATTCACTCAGGTAAATCTTGTTTTGGATGTGACAGAATTGACAGGAGCAATGATCCAGCTACTGCTCTAACAGTGTATTCAGCCACAGAACTACAAGCTGTGGGTGCTGGCAGCCAGTACATGCTCTGGGTCAGCCACTAGTCCAGGTGCTGCTGTTCAAATCATTGCATTTCTGGAGAAATTTTAAGCTGCTTTGTTTGGGTTGGTTTGTTCGTTTGTTTACATGCAGAGCCTCTCCTGAGTATTTTACACTAAGCCAAAACAAGCGATTCTGTAAGGAACTGCAAGATTCCCCTGGGACTTGCAGAGCTCTGTAGCGTGTGATTCACTTACCTCCATCTTTGATGAAATTTGCCAAATAACATCTATTTATTGTATAGTGTGTGGCTGATACCACCAGGGAAGCAGTTCCACTGGCAGATGAATGCGAGATCAGGCCTTGTCAATGCAGATGAAAATTTGCAATTAGTATTCTGTATCTGACTGCTAATGGACCATCTAATCAGGAAGTTTGTCAGTATCAATAATCTTCCTGTGAGCTCCAAGGTTACAGGAGTACTTGAAAAATGAAGCAAATGGTGTTTTTACAGCAGCACTGATATGTTAAGCACTAAATAGGTTGCAAATTTATATTTTACCTCTATGCTTTTCACTCTAGCAGAATAGATATGTTGACTTCTGTGATTTGCAGGTGCTGCAATTGGCAATGGAAATGCAGAACACAGTACTCATCAAAGAGAAAAAAATTTCACAGGAAAATAGAGAAGTTTCTTAATTATTCCTGATCTCTAATGTCAGTTTTTCCCCTTTTTTCCATTCAGTTATTGTACTGCCTATTTGCAACAAGGTTTTGAAAAACATCTGACGATTTGAGGCTCTTTAATTTACAGGTTACCAGTTGAAGGATGCGACTTCCAGAAAGTGCAAAGCAAAACTTCCCTGCAGGCATCTCTGAAGTGTCTCAGCATGGGTCTTGGCAAGTATTAAATTCCTCTTGAAAATCTTGGCCTCTGTGCTAAAGCATTAGATAATATTATAGTAACAATAGGTAGTAGTAAGTGCCCCAAAGGGATATCAAGTTCCCACTAAGTATTGGTTAAGACAGCGTTCATCTTAATGCCAATGCATTTCTTATAGGCTGCACTTCTGTACCAAACTACATTCTGAAAGACTGTCAGTTTGAATTATATTGTTCACAAGGTAAAAATGAAATATTCTGGCTTCCAAACTTGTGTTGATTTAAAATATTTCACACCTATTTTATTCACTAATGGTGACACTGACTTCAGTGACAAGTACATGCATATAGGTGACATGATGTCACCCTGTTCCCATGCCAGTCAAAGGAAAACATCCCCTGGATGTAGATGTCACAACTGGACCTCTGAGCATCATGTTGGATGAGATGGGGCAAAGGGTATTACTGTTATAATTTATCTACGTTCTGGTAGTATTCAGAGGCCCCCTTACATCACCAGCTGGTTTGCTGCAGTCTCTTAACTGCATCTTAAATTTTCTGGGGGGGGAAGGGAGGTTATGCTGAGATCTTTGCACATTCTGAAGTTTATCTTTTCTTAGGTATCAAGATTTCTTTTGGTAAAATAAATAAATAAATAAAATAAAGTATTTTTATTAGTAACTTCCTCCAATACAGCTGTGGTTACTATGGTTTTTTGTGGTGCTGAGAGATTTTTTGTCTTAGCATCCATGACTTCAGCAGCTATGTTCACCACATACTGCTCTGTGAAAATCAGGCTTCTCCCTACAGGACTTTTGAAGACTTTTGCCTCAGGTCCTCAGCTAACCTCCAGGAACAACTTGCATGCTTAAAGAATGGTAGGTGCTGAGCTCTTCTGAAGATGTTGTCCTGAATGTTGCTAAAGAGTAGAAATGAACTGTAGTCTAAAGACGCAGTTCATACAGCTCTCTCTTTTCTTAAATAAAATTAATCAGAATGAGTGAAGCGGTCTGTGGCAGAATCTGACCACTGAAGAAGGAGTCAAATGATCCATGTAAACGTTGGCCAAATCCACTCAAGTCAGACTTCAGTATTAATTTAATGAAGTAGATTATTAAAGTATGTCTGTATATAATGCTCTCTTTAAGTAAGGTGAGAAATCAGACTCTCTAAGTAAATTATTACCCCAAATTTCATTTTGATACGATTTTATCACAGCTGGCTAACTCATTAAAATATGAAATTAACTGTCTAAGGGCCATGTATGCAGAACATAATGTACATGCTGTTTATTACGTTAGCAGCTGTGGAGACCAGTAGTCTGATAGACTGCACCATTTGTGACCAATTGACATGATTCTGTAACACATTCTGTAACGATCTGGCATTTATTTAGGACCACATCCTTCTATGTTTCAGAAGTCCCACTGATTCTGAAAGTAGTTGTTGCACTTGTAATTCAAAATGGGAAAAAAAAAAAAAACTTTTGTACCTGGCCAGAATTGATGCAAATCTCACAGGTTCTCTACTGATGGTAAGTAAAATGTATCCACCCACATTTATGCACAAAAGTAAGCACAAGTAGTTTGGGCTGTGTGCTACTGTAAATGGGAATTGTTTTCCAAAAACTGAGTAAGAGTATGAACATAGATGGTCATCTATCTCAACAATACAGTCTTTGAAGCAGAGCTGACGAGGGATTTTTGGAGCCTTTTAGAAGGAAGAGGTGGGTTTTGTTTGTTTGTTTTAATAGTCTTCTATTTAAAATTGTCTGGAAAAATGTTTTGGCAATTTTAAAAATATAACCTTCTGGCTCATTTTTTTTTTTCCCCTTTGGGCAAGTAAAATAATTTTTCAAGTGCTTTCAAAAATTTGAAAACTAAGTTAAGATTCCTCCAACCAAACCTTTCAACTAATCCAAGCCACTTCTTATGTGAAATATTTTCAGGGTAATAAAGATTTCACTCTTTGGTTTAGCAACAGGAGAGTATTTTCAGAAAGAAAGAGAAGTATCTCACTTTTATTTGGAAGTCTCTTCTCTCTGTCTTGATTCAAGTCAAATGCACTACTGTAAGCCAAATTTCAAAAATGCTCATAAGAAGAAAGGCATTAGCTGTGGGTCTTTAAGAAGGGCACCCAGGCATCTGTCAGCCCTTTCACCACCAGAACAGCATCCACAGTCATTGTGGGTGGGACTGGTGACACAGCACTACCGTTAACAACAGATGTGTTGCACAAAATTTTGCACTTCAAAATGATCTGAGAGAATTCACATTCACTCTTGCAGAAGAAATGCTGCCAGCCTTTTGTTTAGAAGTGATACAGTGCTGTGTGAATTTTTCCTAATAAAATAAAACTAAAACCTGGTTGTCCCCTTCAGCTGTTTTTACTGGGGAAGTATACTTTCAAAAATGACATAACATCAACCTTGCGAAAATAAGTAGCCACAGCGAAAGAGACGTGTACAACTGTCCTGAATGTCAGAATGCGCTGAAATGGATTTAGACTCAGCAATATCCCAGGCAGCATGCTGTGTTGGTACATTCTTGTTTGTTTCTTTTTTCTTTTTTCTTTTTTTTTTTTAATTTAGGAACATCATTGTAACGAGGTGATTCTTACAGAACTGTTCCATAGTGTTGTGCTTTGGAATGACAGAATGATGCCATTATACTGCTACTGCATTTATTTTGACATTTTACAAACTCTGCTGTTATTATGTTTCTTGTTTTGGTTAGTATCATTTTTTTAAATACCTTTTCTGTATAGCTTTTTTTGTGCAAGCTGCTTTGGCTGTTGGATGCATATTGGATCACTATCTAAGCAGAATTAATTTTGTATTTCCAGTTCTTTTTAGTTATAACATTTTTCTTCTATACTGCTTGCTTGCACAATGCATATGGTAACTACTCCTTTTTTGACTGAAAGCAGGTTTGCCTTGCTTCAGGTCCTCACTTATACCAAAGTGATGCTTCAAAAACAAATGTATACATTCATTATGTGGCTTTTTTTTTTTTTTTAAATCACAGTGAGCAAAGTAATACAAGACATAAGCTTTCTAACAGCAGCCTTTCATCCTGACTGTAAGTGCACTGGCAGTGCA
This sequence comes from Pavo muticus, assembly GCA_016647715.1. Lineage (NCBI taxonomy): Eukaryota > Metazoa > Chordata > Aves > Galliformes > Phasianidae > Pavo > Pavo muticus. The sequence goes on from JACDJE010000009.1 coordinate 1,128,723, forward strand.
TCACAGCTTATATAAATTGGGCTTGGGTGAATGAACACACATAGCTAGAAACACTCGTATAGCCCTAAAACATTTTTCAGTTTTTAGAATTGGATGTCTCTGGGGGGAAAAATGTGTTGTAAATTATACATACACTTAACTTTATGATTCAATATAAAGAAATCTAAAAATTATGTGGATCATGATTAGGCAGAGTACAGAATAGCACTGTAATCTCCTTCTACACCTTGAAACACCTTGCTTCTATAACAGAGATGGATCTGAATTGCCTGACAACTGTAACCATGTGAGGGCTCAACACAAAGGAAATGAGAAGGGCTCTGAAAAGCCCCAGTGAGCACTGAGCTGATAGGCCTGTCTGGCGACTTTTACTTCTAGCTGTCCTTGTAATTACATATTGGACATTATCAGGGGACACAAAGGCTTAAATGCTATTGGTAATTTGTCAGCTTCATGTGCTACGCATCTAACAAAATACCACTGTCATCCTTCTCATTTTTTTTGCCCCAAATTCTGTTTTCTGCCAGGCAATGCAAGTGTGGTGCAACTGTGTGACTGAATGGTTCAAATACCACAAAGCATCTGTCACATCCAGACCAAGCAGCCACAAGTTGGCTCTCATTGCACAACAGGTGCTGCGTTACTTGTATAGCAAAGGTCTTTTTGGAGCCTGTAAAGGAATTCTGTTCTGATATCATGGAGAGGCATGTGAAAGAGCTGCTTTGTGATAAGAAACATTGCTATTTTATATGTAATTCAACAAGTTGTTTATGTCCAGGCATAAGTAAACTGCATGTGTTGCTACATATTCTAAACAAGACATGCTGGATAACAGACGTGGGGTATTTAGCTCATGTGAAACTTAGCATTAACATAGATGGACTTATAACATTAAAGACAGGGCTAATTTAATCTTATTATAAACTTGGTTATTCAAAATGAACTGGTTCTGTACCTTTTCCTTTTGCTATCACAAGCAGTGCATTCCTTAGTCCCTGGAGGCCCACGACTCAGTATTAACCTGAACAAGAATTGGCCTTGGCACACTCAATGCCTCATTTATTCAGCTCTGCTGAATCCTTACAGTAAAATGTTTATTCCCTTGGTGCATCAGTCTAATTCTATGTTAAATATGCCTTCAAGTTTCAAAGTAACAGAAGAGTTGGAAACTCCCTGTATCTTTGCAAAAGTACTAGATAAAGGACCTAGGATCCTAAGTGTAAATCAGCACAAGGCCTTCACATGAGGCTTTTCATGGCAGAACTCCTAACTTCATGTTCTCTATAAACCTGAAGATCTAGTCTGACCTTCAGGTTTCCACAATGAGAGAGAATATATATTAAAAGATTACCAATTTTTAAAGAAAAGCAACTACTTTTCTTAGGGGTGAAAAGCAATGTCTATGGATAGCATGGAGAGACAGAGACCAGAAAGGCTCTGACTCTTACTATGTAGCCCAACACCACCAGGTCTGACTGCAAGAAAAAAAGCTCCAATTACCTAGCGCTTCCTTCTACCCAGTGATTTAATTGGGCCTGTCAACTAGGGATAATTGGTTTCTGGTTGACTGAAAAAAGTGACAGTGACAACAACAGCTCTCTGCTTCCCTTCATTATTGAAATTCTTGCACTGTATCAGGGCCTCAGCACACAGGGCACTCCTGTGGCACTTACGGGTCCCTTGTTGTGCAGGGCAATGGGAACACAGCAATGTAAAACATGCAGAAAACATTTCAAGCTGTTTACCACATAGTTTTTCATGATGCAAGGATTTTTGAGCCAAGGTTATTTCTATAGAGTGAAGTCTGGTTTTGCTTGTTTTACTGGAAATTTGATAGTAATGTTGCAGCTGTGACAGTCCAAGGCTATAAACAAAGCAAGGTTTACAGGGAGAGGCAATACCTTCCATTAATCCAGCTCATATGACTGGAAAAATAAAGATAATTTGGGGCACATCAACTCTTCCTGCAGTCATATACCCAAAGCTGGTCTGGTTTTACTTCAGATGGTTACATATGCTATCTGAACTAATGAAAGTTGTTACATTTCTCCCCAATTCTTGCCTTGCTTATAGGAAAATAAGTCTTTGATGCTAGCGATGTATTATCACAGAAGCTTTAATTTGTTCTTTTGAAAGCATGGGTTAAAACAATTGACGTAAATCCTTGCTTCTTTGTACGGCTTCAGAATGGGGAGCATAGCTTTAAATGACAGCAATTTTTGTAGCAATGCTTGAATTTTTACATCTGCAGAGAATACCAGGTATTTCTTCTGCTGTGATTTTCTCTCATTCAGCTTTTCTCCATCTCTTCTCCTTTCCTGTAGGCTGCCAGGCACCAGAGGAGCTGGTGGAGCAGGGAAAGATGGCAGTGCCACAAGTGCATACACAGGTGATTTCTCTCTATCTTAAGGCTTCTATGGCTGGTGTATTTTCAAAGTGCAAATGGAATGCAGCACATCCGTAAATCTTCCTGTAGACTTTGAATCCATTGGTTGCTTAGTTTTTCAATGGGCTGACTTTAGGTTTTCTCAGTTTCATAGTTCCTCATGCAAATCTTAAGTGTAAACAGCAGTGGAGCTATGATGACAATGAGTCCTAGTCATGCATTGATGTATACAACTACTATTCTTCCACAGCAGAGCTCTAAACAGAAACTGAGAACAAGCCTAGTGTTGAGAAACATTTCAGTACAGACTTTAAAATTCTGCCTTATTCTGACAGCTCTGAGTTTCTTTTTCCTTCTCCATAATAATTTTTACCTAAAGTCTGTGCTGGATCAGAGTTCCAGTAGGAAATCTGCTTGGTGGGGTCTATAATAGCTTTCTGCCATGTCCATACTGCATTGACCCCTCAGAAAAAAAAGAAAAAAAGAAGAAAAAAAAAAAGACAGCAAAAGCCAAGACCACTGTTATTAAATCCATACTCTTGACAATACATTTGAGAGTGAAGTCCCCCTCCTCAGCAGAATCTGCAGAGAGCCCAAGCAGGGGTACTATTCTGCCCTTCTCTGATTCAGCTCCTTGGATGGAGTGAGGCAGGCTGATAGAGTAGAAGGCAAATCTGACCTCCTTCTCTACACATTTCAGTTGTTGCTCTTTGAAGAGGAGATGAGGAGAAGCCTGATCAACTGGATTTGCATGCCAAACACCTCTAACAGTATGACAAACCTCCAGTTGATTAGTGCCCCACAGAGACCTGAATTGAGAAATTGGGGTGGTCGTTTCATGGCCTACTTAAAAGAATTTCTTGGCAATGGTTCCATCTTTATTCAGCACTGTTGGCTAGAAAATCTGTTGGAGTCTCTACACAGTCTTATAACCCTTTCACTTCAAGACTAATTTAAAACACTTGTGTGTATGTGGTGGCTGTCAATAAAATACAGAAAAAAAAAATCAGAGTAGAGGAAATATAGGTGTTGTGGGTTTCCTGTAGCCCACACATTACTGCTGAAAGGAAGGGAGAGAAGACATCTGGGATACAAAAACTGTGACTGACAGTCTGGGTCATGTTTCAGTAATGTCATAGGAAGTGAACCCACAGCAAAGTAGCTCTAAAATTCCTAGTGAAATAAGCACTTGCATTAGATAAACATCACAGCCAAAGTGAAGGTGGCAGTTTAGAATGTTTATGCTGCTAGATTTATAACTGGGTACTTGCAGTGGACAGCTGTTAAAGAATATGTTGGAAATAAATGGGAATTACGTAGCTAGATCTTAAAACTTGCAGCTACATGCTTAAAATCAGAGATGATTCTCTTTATGCTTGTTTAAATTGTACTTGATTCAAGTATCTGTCACAGTCTCGTATCTTAGAAATGAAGATTTTGAGCTGAAGAACAGGTATTTCAAGATGAAATTTCATCTTCTAACATCAAACTCTCTTGCACAAAGCTACTTCATAATTTCCAATATTTTAAGAATATTTGTGATTAAAATACTATTTTCTTGGAAAAATCTAAACGTGTATTTGCAAATCACAGCCTCACAGATGCGAGCAAGTGCTTGTTCTTCAGTGTGGTTTCTCTTTATTTAACATAAAAGCCAGACTTTTCGTCTATGTGAATATTCTATTAAGTAGCAGGAACATTCAACATGAATAGGTATTGGAACAAAAAGGATTAATACAGTTAAATTTTGCCTGTACCATTTTAACCGTGAAAGAATTCATGCTGAAAGTACCATGATGACCTGAAAGTTCAAGAACATTTTGTTTCCAGAGGATAATTACTGTAGCAATGCCAGCCTCTGTAATGGATCACTTAGCAATGTGTAATTTTCTTTGAACTAAATCCTTCAGGTAACATAAAACAGGAAAAAAGAAAAAGTGTTATCTGTATTTCAGCTAAGTCAGAACGCCTGCTGACAATTAGGATAGATGTGGATGCTTTGCAAACTTCCAAGAACCCATATCGTGTTCAGCACAAAGTAAATATGCAACCAATATGCAATAAAGTGGAATGGGAAGAACATTCTGACTTTAGGCCAAAGTCAGAGCTGCAACTTCTGCTTTGTTTGAGGAGAACGCTGGAAGCCAACTTTGAATTCTGCCGGTGAAAGAAATCATGCCCAGAATATTTTTGGTTGGCCATAATTCTTTATGTTTACCTCTCAAACCAGGCACTAGTACTGCTTTCAAATGAGAACACTAATGTAAATGTGACAAGCAAGCACAGCTCAGACCTGTTCTGCACAAGTCTCCCAGCCTGGTTACTCCTCGAGGAAATGTACTGCTATTGACTGCTCTTACAACTTAACGATGCCTTTTTTTTTTTTTCACTTCAGAAACAGCCTTTCAAAGAACTGACAGTCTAAGATGAAATAATTAAAATACTGATTTTAATGTGCAATTACAGTGAGAAATGAATTTGAGTGTTAAATAATTCTAAACTTCAATTACAAAGCAGGAGGTTTGTGAGCACAGCATAACAACAACCACGAGGTGACGAATACTTTGAGAATGTCCGGTATTTTTATTGGAAGAAAGAAAACAGTATCGGAAGGTCACGCGCAGCTCCTGGGTGGCACCCACGGCTGATTTACAGCTGCTGCGGAGCGGGACAGCTGCTGGGCTGAAGGTTCGGATCCCGCGCCCCCGTCTCCCTCGTGGTAGCGGCGCTGCCCCCGCAAGCTGTAGCCAGCCGCTGCCCACTGCTTCTGGTCCGGGAAAGCCGCGAAGGAGAGTTTAGGAACGCGCAGGAGACGCTGTAGCCGCCAAATGATATTACAGAGAAAAGCTATATGTAGTGTGGAAGTTTCAAGTCATGTGCGCCGGGCAGCTGTGGAAGCAGAATGCCACTCGCTTTTTCACGGTATTTGAACGCTGGGGGCTCCGCTGTTGGCGCAGCTGTTTGAAATGTCACTGCGCCCGCAGCAGCCTGCCAACCCCACCCCGCAAGCAGCTCGCACCACAGCCCGGCCCGGCCGCCCGGCGGGGGGCGCCGCGCGATAGATAGCATCGGCGCATGCTCAGTAACGACAGCGTCGCTGCCTCCTGCCCGCTGGCGCGGGGAGCGCGGCTGCGCGATGCGTCGGGACCCGGAAGCGGCGGAAGCGGTCGTGGGGCGGTGCGGTGCGGTGCGGGAGCAGGGGCGTTCAGCGGCCGAGCGGGTCTACGGAGCGCCCAGCGCCGCGCTGGTGTGTGAGGCCGCGGCAGCGCAGGGCGGGGGGGCGCGCCTGCGGGCGAGGGAGGGCGCGGCCATTTTGTGTCTCGTTCGGCGGAGTGGGGGGAAGCTGGTGAGGGGGGCGGGCCCGAGGCACCCTCTTTGCTCCCGAGCGCGGTGCCGTAGGGCCCCGTCGCCGTCGTTCGGGCGAGGACCCTCGGCCTGGCCGGGGGTTCCGCGGTGGGTTTGCCGGAGGGGAACAAAGGCGGCGGGCCGGGCGGGGCCGAGCGAGGCGGGGAGCGGCCTGGCATTGGCGGTGACAGACGCGGGGACAGGGCCGCGCCCGGTGGGAGAGCGGTGGAGGCTGTCCTCCGTACGGGGCTGTAATAATAATAGTGCACTTCGTGCAGTAATAATAGCGCGCTGCCGCCGCGCAGTATTTCACGGGCTATATGTGTCTGCGAGGGCAGCAGAGCTGGCCGCGTCGTCTCCTACTTCTAATAATAGGCGGCAGCAGCGCGCTCGCTCGCAGCCGTGCGCCGTGGCGGCCTGGAATGGGACGGGGCGGGCTGTCCGAGCTCCGTAAGTGCTTCAAGTGCTTTTAGAGCTGAGTGCAAGGCGGAAAGTGTGAATCTAAAGAGAGTTATGGCTGAGTGCTAAATGCTATTGTTGTCATAATTCTTTTGCAGATTATGAAATTGCTGTTAGGTATTTTCTCAAGGAGGTCTGGAGCGGAAGCAAGTCTCCACAGGAATTCTTTGTCAGTCACCTATGAAGCTCCTGGTTTTAAAGTTGTGCTTCTGCAATGAAGAAAAGGAGACGGCTCGCTGCAAGTGTAAATGAAAAGGTTCACCTTGGCCATGAGAAAGTTGCTTCGGATCAGATTCTTGTAGTAGACTGTGCCCAGGAAATTGTCTCAAAGTCTGTAGAAATAGCTCCTACAGATCAGCTTGAATCTGCCCCAGAACTTTCACCCTCATCAGAACAAAGGAAGCTCCTAAGCTCCTTACAGTACAACAAAAACCTGCTCAAATACCTAAATGACGATAGACAGAAGCGTCCGTCATTTTGTGATTTACTTATAATCGTAGAAGGAAAAGAATTTAGTGCTCACAAAGTTGTTGTGGCTGTTGGGAGTAGTTATTTTCATGCCTGTTTAAGCAAAAATCCGAGCACTGATGTCGTCACGTTAGATCACGTAACTCATTCTGTCTTTCAGCATTTGTTGGAGTTTCTGTACACCTCTGAGTTCTTTGTATATAAAAATGAAATTCCGCTGGTGCTGGAAGCGGCGAAATTTTTAGATATTATAGATGCAGTGAAGTTACTGAATAACGAAAGTGTTTCTAGCATACAGTCCGATGTGGTAACTGACACGCCTACACCAGTAGAAACGCTAAACGAGCTGACTGGTAAACTGCTGAGCAGTCATCAGTGCACTTTCTGTGGTCGAAGTTTCTGTTACAAGAAGTCTTTAGAAAATCATTTGGCTAAAGCCCACAGATCCCTTTCACTGGAGAGAAAACATGGGCTAAAAATGGTTGAGAAAGCAGGCTTTTCCACTCGACGGTCCACGAGAAACCGTAAGTGTCCGGTTAAATTTGATGATAGCGATAGCGAAAGTGATGATGCATCTGACAGCAATTTGGAAAAAGTCAGTTCTGACAAGGAAACATCTGATAGAAGTGAGTTTGAAGACAGTGGAAGTGAATGCAATGCTGATGAAGAAGGACAGGAGGAAGAAATGTCGGGTGAAGATTCAGACACTGAAGAGCAAAGTGAAAAAGAACATGATACTGAGGAGGGCTCTGAGGTAGCCGATTCAGTGGGAAGTATTCCTGAAGGCTTAGCTCCAGTCATCATTCAAAGCAGTAACAAAAAACTACTGCAGTGTCCCAAGTGTGACAAAAAGTTTGATCGAATAGGTAAGAACAATCAAGTTGGGTAGCTCTCCTTCCTTTATTCCACGTGGTGGTGCTGATTGTATGGGAGATAAACAGAGCTGTTTCGCAGAGGGTGAATATCAGAATTTCTGGGTGACACCCTTTAGATCACGGTAACTGGGAAAGAAACCGTTCCTCATAGCACTGGGACTTGTTTCTTATAATAGCTGCATTGTTTCTTCCATCATTTTGAAAGTTTATATAACGAGAGGTTTGTGGTGGGTGTTAGTTCCTACTTAGAGCAGTGTGTTTAGCTTGCTCTTGTTCAGAAAGTTGTTTAATATGACTCTTAGAACTGTTTTGTTTTCCTGATTTGTTTTTTTTTTTTTAATTGACTATAACATAAAGAAGTACTTTGGTTAGTTGAGTTTATAAGCAGTCTTGTCTTCATTGTTATCCAATACTGCAACTGAGGTGAAATTAATTTCCCAAATCTCAAGTTGTGTAGTAAGAGCTGTTCAGTATTAGAACATCAAGACTTAACTTGTACTTTAAATGCCGTATCTTAAAATTAAAGGAAATCAGGAAAATTTCTTAAATGTGGAAAGGCTATTGTGCAGTAATAAATGGCTTGTGAAGATGTAGTGTTGTGTGTTTAGAACTTTCATGCATTGGAGGCTCTTCTTGCCCTTTTGTGACTAAGGTCACAAAAACTTCTAGGTTTTCTGCTCAAAAAAAAGCATGAGAAATAACATTAAATCAAGTGATATATGCAGTATTTCTTTGTAAGCTTGTATTACCATAGGTTTTATTATTTGAAAGTACCTTTCTTAAAAATACCAGTTTGCTGCTAAGGTGTTTGTTGTTCTGAAAAGACACTTCAGAGTCAGTGTAATGAAGGTACTCAGTACGTCCGGTGCTTGGAGAGTAGAGTAGGCTGTAGGGTTGAACAAGTGGGATTCAAAGCTCTTGCACATATTTAACGGTAATACAGAGCAATTGTATTTTTACTCTTAATTTTACAAATAGCTATGATGGAAGTGTATGGAGGAACCTTGCATGAAACACATAAGTGATCATCGTGCAGCTTTCAGTGGTGTAAACCAATAGAACTCTGTAGATGTGTGCGGAAGGTACCTAGACCTTGACTGAATTATTTTAGAATTTAGGATCAAACCCCCAACGTATATTGTAGGTGATATCTCTTATATTTATGCTAATAAATGTTTTTTTCTGTTGTTATGTAGGCAAATATGAGAGCCATACACGTGTACACACGGGTGAGAAGCCTTTTGAGTGTGATATATGTCATCAGCGCTATTCAACCAAGTCCAACCTGACAGTGCACAGAAAGAAACACTCCAGTGATACAGACTTTCATAAAAAGGAACACAAATGTCCCTACTGCAATAAGCTGCATGCAAGCAAGAAGACGTTAGCAAAACACGTGAAGAGGCAAGTATGAGCTAATTTGACTCATGTTTCTGAGGAATCGTTTATGCAAACAGCATTTTTTTGCTCTATTTATATAATTGGTTGTAAGTATCTTTTCAAAGGCCCTAGGGATTAGCAGTGTCAAACTAACTTGCCATGTAGAGTGCATGAGAACTGACTAAATAGCAAGTCCACAGCAGTTCTGTAACTATTACAGTACCATAGGTTTTTAGATAAATATTAGAATGCTCAGATTAGAGTCAGTCAGAGCACAAGTCTTCATAATTACCTGTTTGTTTTTCTTAATTTGAAGGAAGGATGAAAGGCTGTTGATTTTATATGTTGATACTATACTGATGGTGATAATAGATGGATAAACAATTTCCCTCCAGATTCTTTTAGGTTAATAAATTGTTTATGGCAAGTCTAATTACAAGGTATTCATATTTACATATCACTTTTTTCTCTTTCTTTGTAAATATCCATGAAGTGTTCTAATTTAAATTGTCCTTTGTGTCACCAATTGTCATATGAGGTTCTAAAGGAGTCTGTAGTCAACACTGTTTTCCAGTTACTTGGGCCTTTAGAACTGCTTAATTATGGGTGACCTGTTCTGCTGTTTGGTCAACTTTTGTGGCATACAGAGTTTAGAAATTGATATTTAGTATTTGGGGGATCTTCATCTTAGAAAATTAAGACTGCTTTCTGCTGCTGTCCTTCCCCCAGGTTTCATCCAGAGAATGTGCAAGAATTTCTTTCTATTAAAAAGACAAAGAGTGAAGGTTGGAAATGTGATGTAAGTAGTACTTCGGTAGTTCTGTTTTTTCATATGGATACTAAGCTGTTTTGTGACCTGAATGCTGAGGTGAAAGTAAGGTATATGTTTCTCTGAAATTTCAGCAAGCTTTATAAGTATAAATTTCTTCTTTATGTGTGGATTTAGAGGCTGAATTTCGTTCTCTGCGTTCAGTTTATGACTAAGTAGAGCATCAAGCTGAATTCTAAAATAGTTTGAAGGGCCTATTTTTTCATGTGATCAGCTATTACTTTTATTGAAGCACATCAATTTGCAGATGATTAAACTTGAGAGTTATGAATACTTAAACAATGGAGTATTTGTTCTTCTGTTAATTACACACTTCAAGCACTGACCTTAAAGTATATGTTTTGGGAAGGCTTTGAAAGTGTACGTTAAGTATGAGATGTTTTCTCCTTTAGGTGCACATGCATGTCAACAGAACTGTAAATTTGTATGAAATCCATATCTAGATTTAAAATCATAGAATACTTTCCATCACTTTCTGCAAAAGTGTGTATGTGTGAAATCTACTGTAAAAAGAAAAGTGCAGAATTTCCATTCATTCTCTGTCTGATAACGTTTTAAGGTTTTAAATGTGGTTTTCTGTTTTTAAGGTAATCAGTATGCATTTATTTTTGGTCAGGACAGTTGTTTTGTTTAGCTAACTGCTGTAAGCATCTATATGTCTAATACTAGGTGCTCTAACATGATGTAATTACTGGTCTCACTTTGTTTATGAACTTTGGCTTATAAACATACAGGAGAAGGTTGGGAGATATCAACTGTAGGGATCAGTAGTGTTCATTCTGCTGGTGACTGCAGCGTGGTTGGAGGTATTGCATGGCTGCCTGGGGGTGTTCTCTTCCAGACGAAGTTATGTTGTATGAACATATTACAGATTCCATTTGCTACTAGATAAGAAACATTTTAAGAGCAGGAATTAATCGTACAACTATGTACAGAGAGATGACTTACTGTCTCTGCTCTGTTCTCGTGAGGCCCCATCTGGAGTACTATGTCAGTGTCTGGGGCCCCCAATACAGGAAAGATGTGGTGCTGTTGGAGAGCCTCCGGCGGAGGGCCACGGAGATGATCAGAGGGCTGGAGCACCTCTCCTGCAAAGACAGGCTGAGAGAGCTGGGTTTGTTCAGCCTGGAGAAGAGAGTGCCGTGAGGAGATCTCATTGCTGCCTTCCAGTATTTACAAGGGGATCATAAAAAGGAGGGAAATCAACTTTTTACGAGGGTAGACAGCGATAGGACAAGGGGGAACGGTTCTAAGCTCAAGGAGGGAAGGTTTAGAGTGGATGTTGGGGAAGTTCTTCACAGAGAGAGTGGTGAGGTGCTACACCCCTGGAGGTGTTCAAGACCGGGTTGGATGGGGCCCTGGGCAGCCTGGTCCGGTACCAGATCTGGAGGTTGTTGGACCTGCCTGCAGCAGGGGGGTTGAAACTTGATGTTCCTTGGGGTCTCTTACAACCCAAACCATTCTATAATTCTATTCTATGATTCTGTGATTCTTACTTTAATAACAGCTAATAATTCTTATTCCTTTAGGCTTTGATTATTTTAAAGTTGCAAATATTCTGTCTCTAATGCATATTTTGAGGTTATATTTTTCTGTTGGGATTTGTGTTTGCTCTTTAAGAACATGCTATCGGATAGTTTCCCAGTCGAAATAAGGGACAGGCATGACACTAGTTCTGCGGTGGCTTATACTGCAGAAGCAGCTTTTATCGCTGTCCCACAGAGGTGTGTGTTTTACTGTCTGAAAACAAACCAAAACTGTTTGCTGTATTTTTTTTGAGTTTGGTTGATTTCTTTTCGGGAAAAGAGTCTGCTAAACATCAGAGTTGGTAGAAAGAAGGGAGGATGGAGCGTGTGGCTGTTTACAGGATGCTGATATGTTAGTTTGATTTCATTTGATCTATGTCCTAATTTGCATAGAGTAATATACTAGGATTTATGTAGACTCAGTTTTTTCCTCTGCTGATAGGAGGTGGAGTAAACTGTTAAAAATTGATAAATGAGGAAGAAATCTGATGATAGTGGAAGTATGTTTGACAAAATGTATTATTGTTTCAGATTTGTAAGAAGTCCTTCACTCGCAGACCTCATTTAGAAGAGCATATGATCCTTCACTCTCAGGATAAACCATTTAAGTGTACCTACTGTGAAGAGCACTTTAAATCCCGATTTGCAAGGCTGAAACATCAAGAAAAATTCCATCTCGGTATAGAAACCTCCTTCTGACATGTAAACAATAGATTTAAAGTAAAACTTCCTCCACCATTGTATGTCCTGATCAGTTTGGTCTCTAACTCATCCGCCCCCTTTTTTTTTCCAATTCCTTCTCTTTTGGATGTTATTTTTTTAACTTTCTGTTCAGCTGTCTTTTTGAGATGTTGTATCATATCTACATCATATCTACTGGGGGGACAATTAAGTTTACTTCTGTGTTTTAAAAGTGTTTTGTATATATTGGTTCTCAGCTGTTGAATCAGATTCTCCCTGAAGTATTCCAGAGACCTTCCTCTTCCTACCAAATGTTTACGCCAGTTAGGAACTAGGGAATAGATTGGTAATAGCAGTGGGAATTTGGGTTTTGGAACAGTTCAAGTGGGCTTGAATATTTTGACTAATAATTCTGATTTTTGCTTTACAGTCATGATACTTGCCAAAATAACTGGTATTAGGAATAAAGGGGAAATTCAAGGAAGTTTAATTAATCTGTATTGGCTTATTAAACATCAATCATTTATTAGAATAATTTTTTTCTTTGTTTTGTAAATTGATAGGACTTTTACAAGTCACTAATGTGTGTATCTTGTTTGGTTTAACTGACAGATAATAATACTACGCGTGTCTGTTTACCTGTAGGGCCTTTTCCCTGTGACATTTGTGGGCGACAGTTTAATGATACAGGCAATCTGAAACGCCACATCGAATGTACTCATGGAGGGAAGAGAAAATGGACGTGTTTCATCTGTGGGAAATCTGTTAGGGAACGGTAAGGAGGTGCATGACTGCTTGAACTTCAGCATTACAGAAATACATAGCATATGTTCTAGCTTTGACTTTTTAATGTAAAGGAAACCATTTCAGAGGACTAGTATGTCAAAACTTAGTGTAAGAGGCACAGGTAACTCATGATTTGCTGATGACCAGTAACAACTGTGCGTAATGTAGTTATGAAGCAGAATTATATTAAAGATGTCTTACTTCTCATCCGCTTCAGTTAGGGATCCTGTATTTGCCAGAACATCTTGCATTTGTTTGGGAAAGAGTTTTCTGCCATAGATCTCTTGGTGGATGCACGGATGAGGACAGGAAGATGACAGCCACTGGTGAGAGTGGCTGAGAAGCAATTAGGCTTTTGCAAAGGGTTTCATGGAAGATAGAATTATAAACTGTAAAACCTTTGCTACTGTTTGTCCGTATGGAGAAGAATGTTGTTAATTTGGCCGTTTGAAAAATTGAAGTTCCAAATGTTGACTAATAAATTCTATTTTTGTTCGCATGTATAGGTAGCATGTAGTAGCAAATGCCATAAACTTTTAAATGCAGTGCAGTCCCTCAGTGCCTTGTTTCAAATAGGAAACTGTCGAAATTAAACACACATTTCTATTCCAGGTATATGAATTAAAAAATGTAAATTTTCATTAGTTGTTATCATTGCTTCAGTGCAGGTATTAATCAGTGCAGTGTTCTATGGAAGGTTTTCAAATAGTGACTTATTTGCGTTCTGGAAACAGTCAGCTAATATTTTTTCCGTTTGAAAAAAGCGAGCTTCGTGTCCATGAATCAGCTTGTAGTGAGTTTTCCATAGAGAATATCTATTGAAAAGATCTGAGTTTATCTATATTAGAGCCTGTTTTCTTGTTTTATTTTCTTATCTCAATGTTTAATAAAGTTGCTTGGAGTAATTACAAGAAGAAGATTTGTCCCTAACGTTTTTTGTGATGGTGTGTGTTCTCTAGTAGTTTCGTCAGTAGGGTGTACGTGAGTTAAAACATTCTAATGCGATAATGAAATAGCGAGCAAACAGCGAAAGGCAGTCTTACAATTCTATGAAGTTCAATTTGAACTGCGAGAGTTTGTTTTAAAAAAAAGAAGTCAATATATATTTATACATTTCAAGTTTCATTTAACTTATGCAATGCAGTTGAATATTGAAATATTACTGCTTTAATTAGGAATAACTTTGTTTATGTAAAACATAGAATATCCTTGACTAATAATATTTTTAACAGGAACTGGTAATAGATTGGAGAATTTTCTTTTTTATTTAGTTCATACACGTACCAGTTCTGTATACACTGAATTTTATTTTCCAGTTCCTTTGCTCAAGAAGGATTGCTACCAGCATGCACTTCTAGTTTTTTGCACTTTGCAAAGTCAATAGTAAAATAAATTTGCAAACATACATATTTAGCTACATACACAAAGTAGCTCTATACATTTAAACAAGCTCTGTGAGGAATTAAGTTAAAAGACTTCCATGATCTGGATGTCCTTCCCTTTTAACAATAAAGCTTAGAGATACTGTTAAAATTGATGTTTTCTTCAAAGTACCTTGTCCAAGCTATGTTGGGAGGATGTTTTGTTTCTTTGATGATATTGTATCCAGACTCAGCTGGTTCAGTAAATTGTAGATGTTTGGGGTACTACCTTTGGATGTATGCGTGTGTCTATTTGCATAAATTGAGACTGTTATTTGGATATGTTGAGATCTGTCAGAATTAAACTGAGAAAATGATGATCTATTTTACTTCAAAGTGATAGTGACATTGTTTAAAATTCAATTCCACTGCCTTTTCAAAATAGAACAACTTTGAAAGAGCACCTGAGAATTCACAGTGGAGAGAAGCCTCATCTTTGCAGTATTTGTGGGCAGAGTTTTCGTCATGGAAGCTCTTACAGGTACAGATTTTTATTAGATACAATGCTGAAGTGTCTCATTTGGTGATTTATTCACTTTGTCAGCATAATACTTTATACTGTGTTTTGATGTATTCTAACTGAGAGCATTGGTAGATGTTTTAATCATGCTTAAATTTTGAATATGTATTAATAATATGTGAGAAATCATTTTTTTAATATAAACCATATTAGTGGTTTCAGCACAGAATCCCATTCGAATTTTGCATTACAGTTGAGTTTTGTGTGCTTGTGAAAACACTTGAATCTTTGTTAATAAGAGAGAAATTAAGTGGAGGACTAAAATACTGTGTTAAAGTAATTTCAGATGGGAGAGTTGAGCTCTGTCCTCTGTTGCTTTTTCAGAGTCATTAAGACTATTTCAACTAAATGTTATTTCCTGGTATTTGTGAGAAGCTTTAAAAAATGAATTTTCTGATAATTCTGCATTGAAGTAGCAGTACGGATATGAACAAAGTTGTGTTTGGTGGCCGTATGACTATAAATCTGCTTATCTTGAGCAGCGACGTGAAAGTAAATTTGTCTCCATTGTAATACAGACTTCATCTTAGAGTCCATCATGACGACAAGAGATATGAATGCGAAGAATGTGGGAAAACATTTATTCGGCATGACCATCTGACAAAACACAAGAAAATACACTCAGGTAGGCATGTTCTTTGAAGATTGTCTCAGAAACAGCTATTTTCAAATTAACGTATTACGGATTTTCTTCAGTGTATTTCGATGTGATGGTTTTGATAAAGTACTTTTAAGATCTGCTTCAGTAGGGTTAACCTTACATGTTTTCAAAGCTTATATGCTAAATGTTTCCTCCATGTTAACCTAGAAAGCCAAGGGACAGTCAAAAACATGTAACAGTGAATTGCTTTAAACTATAATAATAATAAAAAAAAAAGCAAAAGTGAAAAAGGAGGATTTTTTTTAAATGAGTTCAGATTTCTTTTTTTTAATAGCAATTTTGTGAAACTTTAATACCACAACAAAAAAGAAGCTGTCACAGTCTCTATCATAGTTTGTACACTGATCACTTTAATGTAAAAGCATCAAAGAGGTGCTTCTAAAGTTCTCTGTTATGGAGAAGGAGGAAGAAAGGAAAGTGGTGGTTGTCAGCCCTGAGAACAGCCAGGTAGAGATTATCTGAAGGAAGAAATAAAAATAAAAACATCTCCCGACTGTGCTGAGTCTGGAAAGGTTACAAAATGTATAAGTAGAGCAAAGATTCACTAGGGACTTTCTTCAAGCAGAGTCCAAAGGGAACACGGCCTTCTACTAGGCAAAATACATCATAGGTGGTATGAAAATATGAAAGTGATCAGAGTCCAAGCTTCCTGAGCCTTTACTTTGAAGGACGGCTTCTTTTTTAGTGTTCAAAATCATAATGTCTGCTATAAAATAAAGAAATCTTTTTGAAAACTCGAGCACAAAAAAAAAAAAAATCCTCTTTTCTACTCTATTTGCTTTTTTCCCCCTCTAGAAAGTTACATTCTTTGACTGTCCACACTCCTCCTACTTACATGAGAAGAAACATTCTGCCACTATTTGGAAGATCTCAAGATGACTAAAAAGAATCAAGATTCTTTTAAGCAGCAGAATAAAAGAAAAAGGTAACTATGTAAATCAGGATAATAAGATAAATGCTGTGAAGCAGTTCTAATTTCTAAAAATTAGTGGCTGAAAATAATTGGTATGTTTAAATAAGCTTCTCTTTTATAGCCTCTGAATTATTGAATATATTACGTTTCCAGTTGTAAAGAAGAGAGTACTCCTAGTTGTTCCTTTGTACCTCTTGAACAGTGAGGGTCTGGTGAAGTGTCCCTTAACTCATGAAAATGAATTTGTATGTAGGAATGAGGATAAGGTCAGTTATACTCATGAACAAGAAATGGTAAAAATCTTTGCTCTGATAGAAATACCCTACTATTGGAACTTGGTTCTTTGGTAACAGAAAATCCTTTGGTATAAAAATCAAGTAAGGCATGGAAGAGCTTGATGTGGATTTAGTTTATTTGTTACGATTACAACTCTTGGACAGTAAATAAGTTCCAGAAGGTTTAACCAAAATGTTTTGAATTTTGCCTTTAAAGGTGAAAAAGCACATCAGTGTGAAGAATGTGGAAAATGTTTTGGCCGTAGAGATCACCTCACTGTTCATTATAAAAGTGTTCATCTAGGAGAAAAGGTTTGGCAGAAGTAAGTGTTGGCAATTCTAATAACTGCATAAACACATCTGTAACATAACTGGTTTTGTTAAGACTTGCATGCTCATGCAGAACTGTAGTTATCTGTGTGCCTGTTGTGTCCGTTACCTTTGTCCTTGTACCATTATAGTTTGAAATGGATGTCAGACAATTGCCTTTGCAATTGAAGCAAGTTCTTTTCTTTGTAGTGTAATGAAGTTAAAAAAAAATAAAAACAAAAAAAATCAAATTATAATCCCATAGAAGTCTGTCAAATAATTGCTGTCTCGGAGTTGTTCTGAATGAATGGTTTGTTGTAATATTTCTTACTATCATTACATAGTAATTAAGAGTGAATTATTAGACATTATTTAAGTACTGTAATAACTTCCACTCTCACCTATCTAAGAAGCTGGAAGTAGATTGTTGATTCTGAAGGGAGGTAAATACTTTGAAAACCTAGGTATTTCTATACGTTTAAAATGCAGCAGGGTTTTTAAATTATTGAGTTCCAAAAATGAGCTTTTCAGAGGTGTTGAAAAAAACTGAAATTATTTGTTTTTCAAATAATGTATTTCAACTGCTTGTACTCAACATTGTGTGGAAGCCATTATTAACTTGTCTATGTTGGAAGCGCAGCAAATTGTCCTTTCATTTTATGCTTTTTTCCTGGGGAGCTTTTTGGTCTTTTTTTGCTTTTCTTGGTAGCCTGTAAGCTAAACCATTCCTAATACTTAATTTATGGCATAATTGTACCAGAGTGAAAGCCTCGGGTGGGTGTCAGTCAAAAATGGTACTGAAAGACGTATTTGGAAAAAGGAGAAAAGTCTTAGTAGCCTTTGCTCCTTGAACCTTAGTTGTCAATCCCAGCAGAGAATATGAGTTGTAGTTTGGAAGAACTGATTGGATTTATTGTTATGCAGATGATGGAAAGTATGAATATAAGTGAGGAAGTTTGGAAACCTGGATTTTCATCTGTTTTGCAGTTAAAGACTTCAGAGAGGACTGTGCGCATAGTTTTTTCCAAAACAACTAACAGTAAAACTATCTAACATGAAATATATTTTTTTTCTTTCAAGATATAAAGCAACATTTCACCAATGTGAAGTCTGTAAGAAAGTTTTTAAAGGAAAATCAAGTTTGGAAATGCATTTTAGGACACATTCAGGTAAAAAACAAAAATGCATGGGAACTTGTTTTTGTACTTCATAATTGATGGTATTACTTAAGTTATTTCAGTTGTTAAGCATTCAGAGTAAGAGTAGCAGGATGCTGCCGGACTTACTCTTCATCATGTATGTTGGCTCTTTCTGAATACTGCCTTCGGAGTATGTATAACTTGAAATGCTGAGAATCCTCAGCATAGGTGTGTCTCCACACCCAGACCACCTAATCAGTTTAGGGGTACAGAGAGTACTATATTTCAACTGGTAATCTGAACAAGGATTTGGAACCCATTTGGAAGGGTTTATGTCTTCAGAGGAAGTCATCGTCCTTTCAAAACGTGAAGTATAAACTAAGCTTATTTAATAGAGGTGCTATAACTGTTGAAACACAGGTTGGTTTTGGTTTTTTTTTAGTTTGCTTTATATTCTGATTGTTTTTATGATAGAAATCCCAAATACTGGGAGAAGGGTTTGCCAGTGTAACTTCTAAACTTTCAAGGGCTCCCTTGATTCCTGCATTGTTGCTAAGCATATGCTCTTTGTTTTCAATACACTCCTTTTAAGCTGGGTTCCTATGCCATGTACAGTTTATCCATTTATGTGTAAGGTGGAGTTACTCAGAATCAATTATCTTTACATCTTTTCTTCGCTTCTTTATAGGTGAGAAACCATACAAATGTCAAATCTGTAATCAGTCTTTTAGAATTAAGAAGACATTAACAAAGCACATGGTTATTCATTCAGATGCTCGACCGTTTAATTGCCAACACTGCAATGCAACATTTAAACGAAAAGACAAGCTGAAATACCATATTGATCATGTTCACGGAACAAAGGCTGCAGAGGAGGCACTGACATCTTCGGAGGAAAAACTAGTCTCCATACCAGTACCATACACTTCTGATGACAAAGTTTATCAAACTGAGGCTAAGCAGTATGTGGAACAGTCCAAAACATATCAGTCGGAAGCCAAAACTTTGTTACAGAATGTATCTACAGAAGTATGTGTGCCGGTGACTCTGGTACCGGTTCAGATGCCTGATCCTCAAGCTGATCTAGTACAGCATACTTCTCAATCGCATGGCATTCTTCCTCCACAGCATGAGCAGGCAGATTATCAACGTGCGACAGATCTATCGTTTCTAGAGAAATATACTCTTACTCCACAGCCTGCAAATATTGTTCATCCTGTAAGACCTGAGCAAATGTTGGATCCTAGAGACCAGTCATATCTTGGAACTTTACTGGGGCTGGATACAGCTCCTACTGTACAGAACATTTCAAACAATGAACATTCGTGATCAGAGCATAACATTCCACCTAACTTACTAAGCCATTAGCCAACAGGAGGCTGATATGGCAATTAAGATTTATATTTTATATTTTATTTGGACTCGTGAGTCTTCTGCATAGTTTTTGGAAAAACAGGTTTGTTTACATGATATTTGAACATTTAGGCACACTGATGTATACAGAGAGTGTTTCTTGTGATTTTAAGAGTTTATAAAATATTATAGATGGTCTTTTAAAAATTATGCTCTGAAATATCTTTTAAGGATAGTTGCTGAGAAAATGTAATTATGTATCTGCCTATTAATTTAATTTTTCTTTTTTTTTTTTTTTTTTTTGCCTTTCAGCATCTCACTGAGTTAAAGTTATAAGTGTAATAGAAAGCATACTGGAAGAAAAAGGACTGTATCAAATTCATTAGAAATGGTAAGCGTAGGCAGTAATACAAAACACAAACTTCAAATTATGTTTCATGTGTAAATTAAAATGGAATCCTCAGGCATCTTTGGAGAGTTTTTAAATTTCTAAAGGCTCTGGAGCCAAGTTAATAGAGGGAGCTAGATAATTCTGAAAAGTGATTTAGATATTCCATGAACACAAAACAGGGAACTGTAAAGAACACCAGAAGTATAATTAGGCTACCTACGTTTGGTCTGTTACTTTTTCTTTGGTCTTAATATTGATATATGTGTGAAGATTGAGACAATACTGTTGTCTAATTTTCTGTCGTTAGCCTTATACAATTTTAGTATACATTTATCTTTTTCAGCGATGTTTGTTTTCTAAAGTGTGCCCCACACTCTTAAGTTTGAAAGAAATGTCAAGTAGCCTATAGACAGTCATAAGGAATTGGCACGATTTGTCCTTGTTAGAGCATCAGTTGTACCAGGATCCCCCTTAGCATGTTCATTTTCAAATTATCTGTGATGAAGAAATTTAAAGGCAGTTATTTCCAGAACAGCACTCAACTGTTTTTGTTAAAAAAGAAATAATCTCCAATTATAAATCTTTTGTGAGTTGCTAGCAATTTTTTCACTGTCTTGTATTGTTTATAAAGCAAAGTCAAGCTCTAGAGAGTATTCCATGTCTTCAGTTATTTTTAGCTTTTTCTTTACTAGAAGTAAGGTTAAAAAAAAACTATTTTGAACTATAAAGTCTAGCATAATTTACCATGAAATCTAGTATGATTTAAGATCATTAAGCTTTCTATTTTAAGCCTAATTTAAGTTTTTCTTCTTTGTTTGTATTGTGAAAATTATGCCAAAGAAGATATTGGATATCATTTTATAACCTTCATTATTGCTCACAAGAATTACAGTCTAAGGTAAAATTTTCCCCAGTCTCCCCAGTAATCTGCTATTATTAAATTATTATATGAAAGTATCTTTAAAGTGGGAAACTGGATCTATATGTGTTATTGTAACTGTTGGATTTTTCCAGTGACCTGAACGCGGCCAATCTGTGTTGAAAAGCTCTTTTATCATCCCTGTTCTGAAACTGTAAACACTGAACCTTTCAAATCCCATTTAAATACTTCGGTGTGAGATTCTTTTAGTTCCCATTTACTTCAGTGTTGAGCAGTTTGCAGGAGAGGGGCCAGAGCTGCCTGAATGTTCGTACTTTGAAGCTTGTGCCCTACTGGATTCTAAACACACCAAAGATTTCTGTTAGCTGTTAAGTAGTGGCAGAGTTATAGTATTTTAAGTGTTACCGATATTTAAATAGGACTTAGCCAAAGAAGCACAATAAAAGTCCTAAACTTTAAAGAGTTCAGTTTTTAAAACAGGACTACGTATGTTTAACTGTTCTATGTTTGTACCTCTAAAGTAAAATTTAGAGCTGTGCTCTGGGAATGTTCAGACTGACATGCTGTAAATATATCTGGTAAGAAGCTGAATACTAGCAAATATACAGCAATAATGAGGCCTTTGAATGCCACCTTCTGAAAGGACACTATCAAGTACTATCCTTCCTGCTTTCTAACTCCACCTTTATCTCCTTTCATAAACAAACCATTTGTCATCTTTACACTCCATGACTTGGAAACTGCTGTTTTATCTGTAGTTTTCAAGTTTATATGTACATGTCATATTACCATGTGATGTGAAACGGGTTCCATCATTTGTAATTGTAAGATTAAAAGTAAACTGACATCAGTGGGGTCAGTGCAGTTCTCAGAATAAGAAGCCTAACCGTTTATTATTTCTTGTCTCTTCTGGCCTACAAAAGAAGTAGGTATTGTAGGATTTTGATAAAACAGTGACTTAAAATTAGTTGGTAACTAATTTATTTTCTTTTGAAGTCCAGTTCTTTTGCAAGGCACTCTAGTGAAATACTAGAAGAGAATTTAGAGCACATTTACTTGATAATGTCTTTTTAATTTTTATTTTTTTTTGTCATTGTGCCTTTTACGTATATTCTGAATAATGTCTTTTTCTGTAATTAGTTGATTATTCAGAAAGAGTTAAGGTCAACATCTTCTGAAGGGCTTCATGTTTTTGGATGCCCAACAAATAACAGACTATAAAAAGGACTTACTTTTCAGGAAAGAATGAGCTCTATCTTCACTGTTTGGATGGCCAGAGATACTAGTCATTCTAAAAAAAAAAAAAAAAAAAAAATAACAACCCTATATACTAGTTCTTTGATGTTCTTTTGTTTGCGGATAATCAGACTAGTTAATGTTTTAACCTGCTGGTCAGGCTGATCATTGCCAGTTGACAGTGGAGGAAAAAAAAAAAGGAAGGCTTACGTGCTGGATACATAGTTTTTATTTTTAATATCATTAGCTGTAACTCTTACAGCTTTACATCTATTCATGTATAAGCGATGTAAATTTTCATGGACTGGTACTTCATTTGGTGGGTGGAAGTAGCTGATCTCTAGTGGCAGATGGTTCCTTTTGAGAGTTCTGGAGTTGAAAGGACAGAGCTCTGAACCTCACAGCTGTGTGGGTCAAAACTCCTTAGGTGTCTAGTACCTCCATTTCCGTGTGTGTGTACTCTTAAAATAGTCATATCCTATTAACCTGGAGGGCATTTTTACAATACAGGCTGTGTTGTATCTGGCAGTAATTGATTCAGTCGACAGTTAATTGCCAAAGAAGGAAGAAGCAGGTCTCTCAAAATCTCTAAAGAATGATGAATGGCACATTGAAAGATGTTGGTCTTATCTACATGCTGACCTTTGGGGAGAAGGATTGGACTCCACATTGGTGCTCCAGACTTCTACGTAGTTCTGAGAACTTACTGCACTCATTCTGTAAGCACTGCGTTCTGTGGGCTTTGCTACACAAATTTAGTAACTTCTAGCTGTTGACTGGATTACTGTCCTTAAATTGATTTTTCTATTCAGTTTTATTTATTTATATTGGAATTTACTCCTTGAGCACTGACACTTTTCCTACAGAGGTATGGTTGTCATGGCTTGTTTTTATTCTGAACGTCAGTAATTGTAATGGTGATGATACATCTTCTGTATGGTTGTGGTTTCCTTAAAACATGTAGTGCTACTTTAGTCCAGATTATTATTTGGGTAGCTATTTTTAAAAATGTGTCCAGCCAAAACGCTATCACAAAAGATGGACTTGCCGTCATTAAAGAGCTAAGCTTATTTTCATAGTAATAAATATAAAAGAGCATTCAGAACGCTGAGGAATGACTCTTCAGTTCAATTAAAAAATGATGATAATTATATCGGTGTAGAAACTCACACAAAGAAAAATGACGGAATTCTGAGGTTATTGCTGATGATTTTTTTCTTCCCCATGAAAACAACAGCAAGAAATCTGTTGGTTTTTTTTCCTGTGTTGAGCACACACACATACTAGATTCCACTCTGCACACAGTACATTTATCATAGTGCATTAGTGCATTGTTGCCTGTAATTTTTTTTAACTTTATCGTCTCACAGTGACTCGGTTGTTTCATCATATGCATCAAAGAAGAAACTTGCAGAACATAGTGCAGGGCAGTCACTGTGTTAAGCCCATAGCGATCCTTTGCATAATTTGTAAGAAATGGTTTGGTGTAAAGGGATTTGAAGCATTAAATGACACTTTTTTTTTTTTTTTTTTTTTTTTTTTTTTTAAATCCCCCACTACCATTTTGCTCATGTTAAAATGTTTGTCCTTTTATATGAAACAATAAGGTGAAAGAAACTCAATATTTTGTCACTGGTATATGAAATACTGTGTTTTAAATGTGGTCTGTATAGGTTGGTATTTTAGATGGAAGTCTTTAAAGTTGTCTTTTTAGGAGAAATTCTTTGCTGTAAGGAAAAGTTAGGAAGTGTACTGTAAATGTAGGGGTACTCAGCCCAACGTGTAATTTTGTTTGTTATGGAAAAGTAAAGTTCTTTTGTCTTAACATTGCTCGCTTCACAGGGCTTCTTGCAGTGGTGCTTGCTCTGCTTTGGTTTCTGCCTTGTCACTTTGAGCAGTATAGGAACACACTATGGAAACACAATGCTCTGTGTGTCTTTTTACTTTTACAACTCCTGAAAGATAAACAAAGATGAGGCAACATTTTCGTCACTCTTGTGTGTGTTACTTTTTATTTTAAAATATTTTGTAAATTAAATTTATTTTAAAAAAAGCTTTGCTTCAATTTATTTATTTATTTATTTATTGAGGAAGCGGGGATACTTTAATGTTTTGTTGATTTATTTCTGTTATTGTCTCATTTTTAATTAACCCCTGGCGCTGCGTCCTCGCCGCCCCCATGAGGCAGCGCCCTGAAGGGCCTCCCTCGCGCCGCGCTGACTGGCGCTGTCGGCCGTTTAAATAAAACGCCCGGCGTTCATTGGCGGAGCGGCAGGAAGGGCGGTGATTGGCCGAGGCGCCGGATTTGAACCGGCGAGCGGAGGTGCGGCGGTTGGGGGCGGTGGCGCAGCGCAGCGTCCCGTCCCCGGCTGCGAGGGGGGCTGCAGCCCGGTCCTGCTGCGTGACCCGCGCAGAGGCATGGCCGCGAGCTCGTTCCCCGAAGCGGCGGCTTGGGAGCTGAGCCCCGCCGGGAGCCCCCGGAGGCGGCGTTGGGCCCTGCCGCGGCCGGAGGATGACTCGGACGAGGAGCCCGCCGTGCTGGTCCTCAGCCACTTCTCGCGGCCGCCGTACCTCAGCTTCGGCAGCCTGCGCGTCGGCGCCTCGCGCACTCGGCTCCTAGGGATCGACAACCCTAACGCGGAGCATGCCGAGGTGGTCGTTGATCGCTTCCCAGCCTCCGCCAGGGGCTTCAGCCTTGAGCGCCGCCGCTTCTCTGTGGAGGTACGGGGCGGCGGGAAGCTGCGGGGGGCACGCGGGGGCTCCGAGCCGTGCTCGCGGGCGGCTGCAGGTGGAGGGGGCCGGGCCTCTCTTCACAGGAGCCTCCTCCGGTCGGCGTGAGGTGCTCCTGCGAGTTGTGGAGTCATGCTGTCTAGGGAAGAGCTGCTTTTCTAACTCGGCATATTCTAGAATCTTAGATTGGCAGGGGCCTTAAAGAGCATCTAGGTCCAATCTGCTTGCAGTCTGCAGGGTTGCCAGCCACTAGCTCGGGCTGCCCAGGACCCCATCCAACTTTGAACAGCTCCAGGGATGGGGTATCCACTGCTTCCCTGGGCAGCCTGTGCCAGGGCCTCACTACAATTCTAGAATGTCAGAATGCAGGATGAAAGTCTCTAAGATGCACAGATAGTTGATTTCTGAGAATGTGGCTTTTAAGACAGAAACAATAATCATAGAATCGCCAAGGTTGGAAAAGACCTCCAAGGTCATCACGTCTAACTATTCACCTACCACCAATGTTTCCCCACTAAACCATGTCCCTTAGTACCACATCTAAATGTTTCTTGAACACCTCCAGGGATGTGACTCCACCACCTCCCTGGTCAGCCTGTTCCAGTACCTGGCCACTCTTTTGGAGAAGAAATTTTTCCTAATATCTGATCCGAACCTCCTTTGTGCAACTCGAGGCCATTCCCTCTAAGTCATCCTATGAATCTTTGTGAGGGAAGGAGGTAGTTCTCTGAAGATCACCTGCAACAAGGAGCTTGCAAAAGCAGACTGAAATCCTGCTGTGAAGTATTTAAATTAAAAGATCCTGTTGAAATTAATAAATATTAGCTATTCATAGAATCATAGAATGGCCTGGGTTGAAAAGGACCATAATGATCATCTAGTTTCAACCCCCCTGCCATGGGCACAGTCGCCAGCCGACTAGACCAGGTTGCCCAGAGCCACATCCAACCTGGCCTTGAATGCTTCCAGGGATGGTGCATCCACAGCCTCCTTGGGCAACCTGTTCCAGTGCTTCACCACCCTCTGAGTGAAAAACTTCCTCCTAATATCTAACCTAAACTCCCCTGTCTCAGTTTAAATCCATTTCCCCTTGTTCTATCACCATCCACCCTTATAAACATCTGTTCCCCCTCCTGTTTGTATGCTCCCTTCAAGTATTGGAAGCCCACAATGAGGTCTCCCCGGAGCCTTCTCTTCTCTACGCTAAACAAGCCCAGTTCCCTCAATCTTTTCTCTTAGGAGAGGTGCTCCAGCCCTCTGATCATCTTAGTGGCCCTCCTCTGGACCTGTTCCAAGAGCTCTGCATCTTTCTTGTGCTGGGGGCCCCAGGCCTGGACTCAGTACTCCAGATGGGGCATCACAAGAGCCAAGTAGAGAGAGACAATCACCTGTCTCCCTGCTGGCCACTGCTCTTTTAATGCAACCCAGGATATAGTTAGCCTTCCAGTTTGCAAGTGTGCACTGCTGGCTCATGTCCAGCTTCTCGTCCACCGGGACCCCCAAGTCCTTCTCCTCAGGGCTGCTCTCAAGGGTTCTTTGCCCAGTTTGTATAAATACCTGGCCTTGGTCCCAGCCCTAGTGCAGCACCTTGTACTTGGCCTTGTTGAAACTCATTAGGTTCACATGGGCCCACTTCTCCAGCCTGTCCAGGTCCCTCTGGATGGCTTCCATTCCTTCCAATGTATCAACCGCACCGCTCAGCCTGTCATCCGCAAACTTGCTGAGGGTGCAGTCGATGCCATCATCTGTCATTGATAAAGATGTTGAAGAGCACCGGTCCCAAGACCGACCCCTGAGGGACACCACTTGTGACCGGCCTCCACCCTGATATAGAACCATTGATGACAACTCTTTGGCCGTGACCAGCCAACCAATTCCTAATCCACTGAACAGTCCATCCTTCAAATCCACACCTCTCCAATTTAGAGAGAAGGATGTGGTGAGGGACCATGTCAGAGGTTTTGGGTAAGTCTAGATAGATGACATCTGTTGTCCTTCCCCTGTCCATTGATGCAGTCACTCCATCACAGAAGGCCACCAGATTGGTCAGGCACGATCTGCCCTGGGTGAAGCCATGCTGGCTGTCTCAAGGCACCTCTTTATCTCATATGTAGATATAGCTTCTAGCAGGATCTGCTCCATGCTCTTCCCATGCACAGAGGTGAGGCTCACCAGCCTGTAGTTCCCTGGGTCTTCCTTTCTGCCTTTCTTAAAAATGGGAGTAATGTTTCCCTTTTTCCAGTCACCGGGGACTTCACCGGACAGCCATGATTTTTCAAATATGATGGAGAGCGGCTTGGCAACCACATCAGCCATATTGTTGACAGATTTTGCACTATAAGCATGTGTTGAATTAGCGTGTTTTCAGGAAACGGATCTGCTCAAAGAGGCAGAACTCCTTGTGCAAATGCTCTAAAGATTGGTAGTTTTCACACTGGTTTTGAATTTGACCATGGTATAAAAATTTTTTGATCTGTCTGTATTGACACCTGCGGAGCACGGAAGTGATTTGGTAGGGCACTCTGCATGAAGAATCTTCACAGCATACACAGAACTCTGTGACTTTCCTGTTAATTTGCAGATCAGACCCTCAGTGTTTTTGCTTTTATTCAATGAACTTGTCTGTGTAATCCTATCTCTGCAGATCATTTGACTATAAAAAATGATGATTGTGTTTACATCCAGCTAAGGTCCTGAAACTTGTGTCAAAATATGCATTTCTTCTGTATTCTGCTTGCCGTTTGGTTTGATTACTCTTATATTTGATGATAAAAAAGTTTACATAAGTACTATACATTAAATGTTTCTTTCCATTAGTCAGGACAAAGAATATTTGTTTATGTAACATGGACCCCATCAGAAGAAGGCAAGGTCAGAGAACTGGTAACATTTGTTGTCAATGGCATTGTAAAGCATCAGGCTGTCCTCTTGGGTATTGCTGAACAGCCTCTCAAAAAAAAGGTGAGTATGTTTTTATTGTCTTATCTAATTTCATTACTTTAACGTAGCTGAAACATACTGTTTTTATTAGTCAAATTTCAATGAAGGATTAAAAATTCATAATTGTTGTTTGTGGGAGGGCACATTGTGCATAACTTTTTTCAGCAGGCTTGAAAAATAGGTACAGTATAAAATACTGTATAAAATACACCAGTATTACTGTTTAGAGAATTAAATGTGACCCCCCAAAAAATCCTATTTTCAATCATGGAAATAAGTTATAGTGAATTTTGGACTAGATGTGTTGACTTTACCTTCTTGTTTGGACTATTGTCTTGTTGATACTTTTAGTACAGCGATGTATTTAGATGCTTGTTTTATGGCAATTACAAAAAGGTTTTGATTGGAAGTGGTGTCTGAAAATCATCTGATCCAACCTTCTGCTGAAAGGAGAGCTTTAGACTAGCTTGTGCAATGCCTTGCCAAGTTGAGCCTTGAGCGTTTGCGGTGAGGGAGATTGTAGCTCTACTGTGGACATCCTATTCCTATGTTTAACTTTCTTCATCATGAAGATACGTGTTTTCCCTACACATATGTACAAACAGATTCAATCTTCCTCATAAACAACTTGTGCCTGCTGCCTCTTGCTGTACTACCGTAGGTTCTTGCCATAGAATCATAGATATGTCTTGAGATGAAAGTGACCTTAAAGAGCGTCTAGCTCCAATTTCCCTGCCGTGTGCAGGGTCGCCAGCCACTGGCTCAGGCTGCCCAGGGCCCCATCCAACCTGGCCTTGAATGCTTCTAGGGATGGGGCATTCTCAGCTTCTCTAATTCCTACTTCTTAGGTGTTAGAAAACTGCAAGTAGATCCCTCAAGCTTTCTCCTTGCTAGCCTAAACGCTCCCCTTTCGTCATGTCTGTATTATATGCCTGGGTATTCTTTTTTATAATTTTAGACTTTGAAAGAATGTACTAATGTTCACTTCTACGCATAAATGTATGCAGAAAGTCAGCATACTAACATTTATTTATGGTTCTTTTCCAGAAGAGTCTTTGGGATACTATAAAAAAGAAAAACAGTTCAGAAACATCCGTTTCAAGGAAAATTAATAAAAGAAATTCAAAAGTTAAAAATGTTAATCAAACCTTTCAAGTTTCCCAGAAGGCAGATAGACTAAGAAGCCCACTTCAATCATGTGAAAATCAGAATGCAATGCAAAATAGTACATCGCCAGTAAATGAATCTCTTCTTGGCTCAGAAAATAAATTGCCTATCTCTCCTATTGCACCTGTGCTAGAGGAACTTCGTACTACTGCTTGCACACCAGTTTCAATGAGGAGATCTACTACATTCTCAGATATTGCTGCTGCCATAAATGAGGGGTTATTGCCCGAAATGGACAGCCATAACTTCAATAAATTAGTTGATGACCACAATGAATTGAAATCTGGAAGTGCATTCAGTTCTTCTGGATTAGGAAAAGCACCGATTTCAAACGATGAAGTAAATCTTGATTGCACGCTCTCACCTGTTTGCACTCCGGAACATTCATCATCTGTGCCCTTTTTAAGTACAAGGAGATTTTTAAGCCCAGATTCTTTTGTAAAAGACAGTTATCAAGTTGATGGAGATATAGTAGAGCCATCTGTTCCATTTCTGTCACCTGATCAGTTTGTGAAAGACATGCAATTGTATATGCAAACAAAGACTCCCAAACCTGAGGCAGCTTTAATATCGTCTACTACAGAGACTTATGTGGTGAAGGAATGTGTCCCCTCAAAATGGAAACAAAATGGAGACAGACAGACAAAAACACAGGTTCATGTACAATGTGTGTTAAATGAAGCCTTTGAGGCGCATAGCGTAGATTCACAAGTGCTTCATTATAACAAATCCAAAGAAAATCACTTCAGTTGTCCTTCTATTGAGGAATTTCAAACACGTTCTTCTCAGACAGAGCAACCAAAAAAGCGCCCAGTTCTTTCTGCCACTGTCATCAAAAACAAGCCCAGTGCTGATGAGAGGAAAAGAATGGAAATGCTTCAGCCCAAATCTAAAAAATGCCTTAATAGCGCAATAATGACATGTGAGAATATGGTGCCGTTGTACACAAAAGCCGAAATATCTGAACACCTTCCAGTCATAGGTCCAGTTTCAGCTGGAAATAAGTGTCCCAGTGACAAAGTAAGCTCGTCTGCTGAATCAACTTCTTTGTGTCGTAAGAGGAGAAATGAAGTATATATGGAAAAAAATAGAGTTGTAGGCCCAGTGCACGCGGAAGAAGTGGAAAGAAAAAGAGCTCTTACATCCAGCATGGACAATAAAACACACGCTACTGTGAGACCATCAGCCTTCAAACATACAACCCGAGAGAGAATAGGGCAGAAGAAGAAAGCTGGTGAGCTGTACTTTCATTTATCACTTCTGGAAAATGCCTTTGTTTTAAAAATTTGTATAGCAAACTGAACTGTCCAGCAACAGGCAAGGATATTTCGTATCTCTGAAATGTGGCTTTTTGTAATTTCTTTAGGTATTTTGTGCATTGTACAAATTTGAAAACTAGATCTGAGTGTTGATTATGCCATTGGATTCAAATTTACTTCATTCTTTGACAGAAACAGGGAAAGTATCTGCCAGTTCCTGAGCACGATAATTCAAATTTACTAGAAACTTGCCCACTGCGCAGTGTTGCTGTTAGGTGTACACTTATCAGTGTGAATGTTTGCATCCCTTTCTGCTGTCGTGCATTTTCAAATATGTTCCTAAGTCTTATTTACGCTGCCTGTTTTTTTTACTGTCTGCAATGAGCACGATATCAGCTTTCTGTAGACCTTTCTACCTCTGCAGTTTACCAATGCTTCGTTGCTTGAAGATCAGAACGAGCTGACTTCTTGTGTTTCAGCGTGCTCTTATGGTTTCAAAAGGTTCCACTCCCAAATATGTTCAGGAATACAAGAGGAGTGGTAACTGAAAGAAGCATTTCATTTGAGAATCTTCCTGGAATCTCTGTAATATAACTACCAGAAAAAAAATTATCATGGCTTTGAGATTAAAATAGCATATGCTGTTTTCTTCAGTTCTTCAGATAACCTATTCTGTGATCTGGATTTGGTTTGGGGCTTGCAGTAATGTGGTTTAAGTTCAGGCTCTTTAAGACAGTCTACATAAAAACTCACCAGGTCCATGTCCAGCAGGAAAAAGCAGTGCTACCCACCAGATTATTTCTATTCATCCACAAGTGTAATTGTAGATGGCATCGTTTTTGAATTACATTCTTTTTAGCACTGTTTCTTTCAAAATATAACCTGTTATTGTAATTACACATGTAGATAGTGTAGTAGATGCTGTTGATAGGCTTTGCAAAGAAAAACCATATTCCACTATAAAAGTTACCTTTGCAACGTCCAGCCTCAGAATAATCCACATTAAACCCAACTTTCTTATTAACAATCAAAATATACTTAAAACTTATGTGAATAACAGGAGAGGTTGGAATAAGCACGAAAAAACCACTTCATCTGAACGTATTAACATAATCCGTAAATTACAATCTCTTATCTTTTTTGCTTCTGAAATAACATCTCGTCGTTGGGTGTAAGCCAGGAACCAAAGTCCATTTGCAGCATCATACTTTTTTTAATCCTTCATTTGATGTCAGCATGACAAAATGTTTGCTCTGAAAGAGTTTGTTTTCATATGTTCAGAAAATCTAGGTCTGTTAATCCTAGGTCACTTCATCTGTCAAAGCTCTATAAGGATCCGTTAGGATCAATTTTAACAGTACATTTCTTTGATGTTCTGAAGAACTGTGAAATAAAATCACTCTTATGTGCTTTTAACTGTTCTTCCCCTACTGATTGTAGACGAGATACTCTGCTTAACTTTCCTCATCATCAAGAGATTACTGCTATATTATAGGGGTTTTTAGGAAATTACTCCAGTTCTGTGCTGTTACAAGAATTATGAATCCTAATATGATAAGTTTCACTGGTGTTTTTTAATAATATTTGTGTGCTCTTTTTAGGTTCTTCCCTTCAGAAAGCATCAAAAACTACCAATAGAATTAATAAGCCCATTGCTGGATTGGCTCAGTCTCACCTGACATTTGTGAAACCACTGAAAACAGGTAAACAGAATTCTGATATTCAGTAAATCCATACCCACTGAACTAATTGCTCTATTGCTGTTGCTTGTAGTTTAGACCTAACTGGGTAGAGCTGGGATGAAATAGAAGGTTGTACCCACAATTAAATAACTAGTAGAAAATTTTGTACCTTTCGTGATGCATCTCATAAGAAACCTGTTGTAACACGCGGTCCTTTCCTCCTGTTTTGAATACTAGAAGTAAGTGCAAAAAGGTACTTTACAGGTATGTTCCCTGCCAACTGGTAGTTATCAGTGAAATGCTTTTTCCATATCTGATAAAATTTTAATAGAACAGAATACCTAAGAAGAGAAATCTTCCCACTTAACATGTATTGATTTAGCAAATCAATACAGTACTAGTAAGGCACTAGTAAGTTGATCTGATCAGAAAAAATGTGTGTATAAAATGGTTGTTCCTGGAGGTAATACAATTCAACTGGATTTTGTCCTGAGATATGTGTCAAAAAATGACCTGTGTTCCAGAAATCATGTCTTTGTCCTAGTGGTCTGACTTTACCCACGTTTTGTGACTGAAATTTATCTACTGGTGGCTGATTCACAAGTCACTGGAGATTCTAAAAACCTGTTTTTTTTTCTGCTCTAGTGCTAGATAGTGTCAGACATTAATCTTTTCCACAATTTGCTTGTCATACATTTCAAGAACTGCTATTCTTTGAATATTGATAGAAGGAGAGACTGACTTTTTGATTTTATTTATTTCTTTTAAGTCATTCCTAGGCACCCAATGCCTTTTGCTGCTAAAAACATGTTTTATGATGAACGTTGGAAGGAGAAGCAACAACGAGGTTTCACTTGGTGGTTAAATTTTGTGCTTACCCCCGATGACTTCAGTGTAAAAACAAACACGTCACAAGGTAGGGTGCAAGATTTTCACTTTTTTCACTTTTAATGTTCTTAAATATTTTGTTCATATTAATGAATATCTTAGCACTAGTCCTATTTGTCATTTTACTTTGTATTACATTAAGCTCTTATATAAAGAGTAGATCTTGTTATTTCACAGTTCTTATATTTACCTGCATTTTAAACAGTAAATGCAGCTGCTCTTATCTTGGGAGAAGAGAACCATCATAAAACCAGTGTTCCTAAAGCACCAACGAAAGAGGAAGCATGTCTAAAAGCATATACAGCTCGTCGTAGACTGAACAAGTTACGTCGGGATGCTTGTCGTCTGTTTACATCTGAAACAATGGTTAAAGCTATTAAGAAGCTGGAAGTTGAGATTGAAACTCGACGTTTGCTAGTTCGTCGAGACAGGCATCTCTGGAAAGATGTAGGTAAGAATACTAGAAGTTTTCATACTCTCCTTTCTTGTGAGTAGGTTTAAACTAAAAGCAATTGTTAGAACATTTTTCTATAAGATGAAGTATTTACTGAATGCAATATCACAAAATGCTCTTTTGCAGGAGAGAGGCAGAAAGTCCTTAACTGGCTTTTATCTTACAACCCCTTGTGGCTGCGTATAGGTCTGGAGGTAAGTGCGGAACTTACGGTCTGTATCAACATATTAAGAAAATCTAGCAAGCTTTCTAGTAGAGAATGTTTCAGGTTTCTCTTTTATTTTCTGTTTTATTAGTCCACGCAGGTTTGATTAAGTTATAGCATGTTTGCTTTCCTTTTGCTTTATTATAACCAACTTGCATTAAAAGTTGTTTATTAAAAAGGAATATATTTAATCGAGGAAAGTTGGACTAATTACAGAAGAGCAGGTTGCAGTTAGTTTCACTCACTGAGCTGCAGGAAGATGCATCTTTCTTAAGGGAGCTCCTGACTGATTTCATCAAATGCAAATTACCAAACATGTTTTTATATAAGACACAATATTCTGAAATTTCCTTTGTTTTTATCTTTTAGTCACTGTTTTAAAAAATGATTTTTAGAGACTAACTACCACTTGCTATTACAGAATTTCAGTACTATTTCCGCAGTGTATGATATTCACAAGAACATATAGTGTTTAAGGTCATTTGTAATGGTTCTGCTTTTTTTCTTTCTTTCATATTAGACTGTTTATGGGGAAATGATAACTTTGGAGAGCAACAGTGATTTTATGGGTTTGGCAGTATTTATTCTTAATCGCTTGCTTTGGAACCCTGACATTGCAGCTGAATATAGACATCCCACTGTGCCTCACCTTTACCGAGAAGGTAACTAGTATTTCCAAAAATAGGCCATCTTAGCAATTAATTTTTGAACTGCCACTTAATTGGTTCTGTCATTTTAGGTCATGAAGAAGCCTTGTCGAAATTTACACTGAAAAAATTGCTATTGTTAGTTTGCTTTCTGGATCGTGCTAAACAGTCCAGATTGATTGGCCATGACCCTTGCCTCTTCTGTAAGGATGCAGAATTCAAGGTAAGAGAGAGATGATTTGATGTCTCTGTCCAGCATTGTTTTACATAGGAACATTCTGCGACTGAATGTAGGAGGCTTTTTTTTAGTATCATGATGTATTTTTCTATAAGGAGTCTTGGCTGTTCGTGCTTGTGCTTTTACCTGAGCATTCTCAGTGCATGACCTCATGGTTGTGAAAGAGATTTCCCAAGAACATTTTGTGTTGGTTCTTTAGGAAGGACTCTGTTATGTTGCATTACCTTGCTTCCCTTTCTAAAGCTAAGCTTTTGCACTGTTGTTAAGTACTGCTCTAGCGTACTGTACTGCAGCTGGTCTTAAACCAGTTTGTGGCTTTTCTGCTTTTTCTTCTGTTATTTTGCTGTGATAAGGGAGTATGCAACATCTGTCATATAAACTCTATAACAAATGTCTTTACTACGTTGAAAGAAAATTTCCAGTGCTTTTGTACCGTGCAGACAAGCTGTGAAAGACATTTATCTTTTTCAATATTTGTATCTAACGTATATCTGTGTTTGTTTGTTTAAGACAAGTAAAGACATTCTGCTGGCAATTTCTCGCGACTTCCTGAGTGGTGAAGGTGATCTTTCCCGCCATCTTGGTTTCCTGGGACTACCAGTCAGTCATGTTCAAACTCCACTTGATGAATTTGATTTTGCTGTAACGAATCTGGCTGTGGACTTACAGTGTGGCATTCGTCTTGTGTACGTTGATACAGAATTATCTTGAATTATTCCTTTTCTTTATAAAATACTTAATATGAACTAAGCTAAGATATTAAACTGTGAAATTCTCTTTGTTAGGAGAGCAATGGAACTTCTAACCAAAGACTGGAATCTTTCAAAACAGCTGAGAGTTCCTGCCATTAGTCGTCTACAGAAGATGCATAATGTCGATATTGTTCTCACTGTTCTTAAAGAGCGAGGAATTCACTTGAAAGATGACACTGGTAAGGCCTAGAAATCAGTTATTCTAAGCCCACTGCAGGGTTAGTGCGTGTTTTATTTCTTTGTTTTATTTAATAGGTGCTTCAATTGACTGTAGGGACATTGTGGACAGACACAGGGAACGAACATTAGCTCTGCTGTGGAAAATTGTCTTTGCTTTCCAGGTATTACTTCTTTGTGTTTGTTTGTTTTTTTACTAATTGCAGGTGAAAGGTAATGAAGGTGTCAGTCCTTCAGCAGTTATTTGTTGTCTGTGTAAGCAGATTGTAGAACCATTTACTTTGTAAAGTCTAAGCGTCATAGAAATTTTACCTAATAGCCTTAACGGTATACCTTGACATTTTTACCCATGCTTTTTTTCTCGTATACAGTCATTAAAGTTTTTGGAGGAAAAAACCCACGCAGATACTTCTGAGCTTATGATGTTAGGCTATCGGAATTGATAGTTAGACTAAAATAACTTTGGTTTCCAAAAGCTGGTAAGCGCTTATTAACTGGAAAGTGAAAGTGGAGAATCAAATTTTGAATCAGCTTGTGAGGTTACTCTGACAGGCAGTATAGAGTATTTAATGAAGTTATAAACACTCCTCACTACTGTCTTCTGCCTGCCTCATTGCCCAGCTCCAGCACCCACTTTGGCTAAACTGCTCTGTAACCTTTTGCCACGAAACGGGGAGTGTGGGTTTAAGTTCTTTGCTTGAAGCAGTTGGTAGTGGATGCCGCCACCTATGTTGGCAAGTCCATATTAATCACTACTGACTTAGTGTGGCAGGTAGTGAGAGTAGTTTCTCTTTCTTTTTACAGGCAATACCTAAAGCTTCTGCATCCAGCTGTTTTAATGATGACATAAATAAATTCTTTTTTTTTGTCTTCCGTAATAGGTGGATATTCTTCTTAACGTGGAACAGTTAAAAGAAGAAATCAAATTTTTAAAGAATGCTCATAAGATAAAAATGCAGCTGGGTGCTCTCAAGCTTTTTTCAAGTTGTTGTAGAATACAAGAAGATAACAGTAGTAGCCCCTCACCTCAAAGTCACAGTGAAAATGTGAAGCTGCTGATGGCATGGGTTAATGCTGTTTGTGGATTTTACAATATCAAGGTAAAATGCTTATTCTTTAAAGAGCAGAATTCTTCAAGGTGTCCAATAATGTCATTACAGGCAATAGTAATTAGTTTTAAATATCGTTCTCAACTTTATATAATCTGATTTGGAATAACCATCTTTCTGTGGATTGACCTGCTGCTCTCCTTTTAAACAAACTTGAGCAAAAGGATGTTGCCTTCTAGCTAGTCTCATGCATGAAAATGCCTTTTAGGAATATAACATTTTAGTTGAAGTGGGGTTTTTTTTGTTGTTTTTTTGTTTTTTAAATGAGTATTCATCCTAAAAGTATTTGTGCATAAATATTTTACTGTTCATAGTAATTGTGAGAATTAAACTAGTGTTTAGGCGAAGGAGGATTCCTCTCTTCAGAGAGGTCTGTTTAGAAGCGCTATGTTGCCAGCTGTTCTCTCTGAGAAGCCCTGTTAAGAGACTTGTCTTCAATCAGAACACTGTCACACCTGATAATTTTCCTGAAGGGCAAAATATAGTCTTTGAAGCTCATGCAAGTTCATACCTTATTTCTGCACTGAAGACCTACATGAGAGCAATCTGTAGAAGTTTCCAGAGATCCTTCTGTAGAAACAGTGCTTTCTTTTTTAAATGCCTCCCTTGAAGTTTCACTGTACAGTTGTTGCAGGTTTCTTACAGTTATATGACAATGTATAGTGAATGTTCAAAGGAAGCAATAGTTTCGTAACGTTTCTGTTCAAAATAAGTGATCAGACTTCATATCTGATCTAGTGCCTGATATACTGGTTGGCAACCCTGCCCACAGCAAGAAGTTGGAACTGGATGATCTTTAGGGTCCCTTCCAATCCAGGCCATTCTATGATTGGTCACTTTCAAAAGTACAAGATATAAACTGGGTATAGAATTTTCTATCAATTAACTGGTATCGAAAAATCAAGGAAACTGTATCTTACTGTATTGTATTAAACAGGTGGAAAATTTCACAGTCTGTTTCTCAGATGGAAGAGTACTGTGTCATTTAATTCATCACTACCAACCGTGTTATGTGCCTTTGGAAGCTGTGTGCCAGCGTACAACTCAAACAGTAGAGTGCTCAAGAACTCATAAGGTGGGACTGAATTGTTCCTCCTCGTCTTCTTCAGAGTCTGATACTTCTCTAAATGTTATGGAAGGACCATTTGACGAAGGTAAGTTAGTTAATGTTCGGAGGCACTTCTTAAATCCATTGCTCTTATGCTCGATCTAATTTGACAAATATTTTCTTTTTGCAAAGCTGTAACTGCTTCAGTCTTGTACAAGGAACTGTTAGAAAATGAAAGGAAGAACTTCCAGCTGATCAATAATGCAGTTTCTGACCTAGGTGGAATACCAGCAATGATTCATCACTCAGACATGTCAAATACAATTCCTGATGAGAAGGTGAGATAGCTGACTTTAGAGTTGATGTAAATGTATCCAGCTCTCTTGTGTGGTCCTTAACTTGGCTATATTCTGTGTTTAAATAGGTTGTTATTACCTACCTGTCGTTTCTGTGCTCACGGCTTCTAGATCTACGGCAAGAAACTCGAGCCGCTCGTTTAATTCAGTCTGCTTGGAGGAAATACAAGCTGAAAAGGGAACTGAAACTTTCTCAGGTACTCTATCTGCAATACTTCGAACTCCTGCTTTGAGAAGTACTAAGTAAAGTTTATAAATTCTCTGTTTAT
The DNA here is from genome assembly GCA_016647715.1 of Pavo muticus. NCBI lineage: Eukaryota > Metazoa > Chordata > Aves > Galliformes > Phasianidae > Pavo > Pavo muticus. The sequence goes on from JACDJE010000009.1 coordinate 1,166,477, forward strand.
AGAGTATACAGGTTTATTAGAATAATAGTGGCATTAAAATTCATACAAGTAATATTATTGTCAATTTATATGGACTTGTTGGTAGCATAATCTACTAAAAGTTAGTTGAAAACCATTCTAAAGTAGTTACATTTATACAAAGTGAACGTTCCTTAAAAATTAATGTTCTTCAGAATTATTTTGTGTTCTAACTAAACTAACTAAATCTAACTAATCTAACTAAAATGTAGTACCCCGAGTCAGGTGTGAAGTTGCTGCACTGCTTCCTTGAACTGAAAAGAGCTGTTCCTTTTAAATTTCTATTAATTGTTTTTTTATTTAATTACGCTTTGTGGCTTGTAAAATTAAACTCTCACATGGATTTACTATTTCTGTTTAGGTGCTAAACTGCTAGACTTCCCCGTAGTGTTTTGAGTCAAGTTGTGTATTATTTTGTTTCTTGCTTTTCTAGTAGTTATGCCAGAACCTGTGATGATCGTAAAGCTATGATACCATTAAGGTTGATAAACACTTCTTTACTTTATTAAAAGAATACAGTCTTGATGCTAACATAGAAGTGTTTCCTTTATAAATAACTTTTGAAATACTTTATAGCAAAGCTGATTGTGGGCGGGTGGTGTCAAAAACAAAGCCCATGGGCACTGCAGATGTTATTCTGAATTTAATCTTGCAGTGTGAGCAACTCTGCTCTGCCGTATTGCAATATGGATAGACTTCTAGTTAGGATTCTGACTAGATGAGCTTTTTACTTAGGTATTACATGGGCAAGTTGCTTTTCTTGTTGCCCTGATGTATACCAGTCTGTTACTACTGTCACTGGGGTACTGTAAAAACACTGGTTGGTCTATGCAGACAAAACTCTGGCTAGATGGACATGATGTGGTGTGGCCGGTTTTGTATTTATTTTTATGTTATTTCAGTATAGCTGGATGCCATTATTATGAGTATCTTGAACTCTCGTGAATGAGAACTAAAATTGAGGCTTAAAAACAGATTACTTGAGGAGCACTAAGAAACTGTAACAGACGCGATGTACTGTCAAGGCAGAAAGATGCAGATTTAGGCGATACCATACTTTTACAGAAAACTTGGTGCTGAAGTAAGCATTCTGTCTCAGAAAATTCATTGAAATAGGATAAAGAAAAGCAGTGGTATCAACAAGCCTAATTTTTATAAGATAATTTTAGATAGTTTTTTAATACATCAAAAATATGAACAGAACTCTCAATCCTGACTGTTCAGTTCAAATTCACTCTTTGTAGGAAAGAGACAGAGCTGCTCGAATAATTCAAAAATACACAATAAACTTCTTGTCTCGTCGACGCCTCGTGAAGAAACGCAACGCAGCAGTCATCATCCAGAAGCACTGGAGAAGATACTTAGCCAGGATGATTTTTTTAAATCTAAAAAAGACAAAATGGGAGGAAGCCAGGAGTAAATCTGCCACAGTAGTTCAGGTAATTTGTTTTAAAGTGAGATGACGCAGCAAGGAAACCCTCTGAAACCTGGAAGACACAGCATTGCTCAGGGTCATTTGTTCTGCTTACAGCAACAGATGTCTATTCAGAGAGAAATGGTAATACGGTTTTAAATCTGTAATTCTTCCTTCTTACTAAAAATTTTGTACCGGTATGCCACAAATATTAACACACTGGCCCTTAAACCAGCCAGGACTAATCGGATAATTCTGCATTGCTTCTCTGCAGCTGTTGAAACTAGAGATTGTTTCTCTCCTAATGTTATGACACTTGCAGTTGGCACTTTCAGAATAGCAGAAATTAGTTACCAGTTCATAGCTAGTAATTGGATAGTTAATTCTTAAGATATTTTCCCCACTGTTACCCAAAGCATTCTCAAGATTCTTTGGAATGGATGTTAAAGAATCGCTGATTTATCACGTATTTTAATACGTAATCTTTCGTTCACAGGGCGATTCTTTTTTTTTTTTCCCCAGAATAGAAAGTGCTTAAAATAGCAAAGATTGAAGTAATTAGCTTTTTAAAATTGTTTGTTTGTTTTTAATATACATATCTGGGCATTAGAGAATCATAGGGGTAGGAAGTGACCTCTGGAGATTCCCCAGTCTGATCCTCCAGTACAACTGCCGTGCTAAGGCATGTTCCCTAGCAGGTTGCCCAGAAAAGCATCCAGGTGGATTTTTAATATCTCCATAGAGGGAAACTCCACAATATCTCTGGGCAGCTTCCTCCAGCGCTCTGTGGGTTAAGTAAGAATACAGAAACTTTAAAACATCTGAGGTCAATAGTCATCAAATTTACACTTAACTCAAGCTAATTTACTGTACTGATACACTAAGAAAATTCTAAATTTTCTATTTTTCCCTATAGGCTTATTGGAAGAGATAATCTGCAAGGAAAAGATATTTACAGCTAAGATACTATGTTATTTTTGTACAAGCAAGGATAAGGATGTTGTTATCTGTTGCTGCATATAAACGAATTCTTTGGGCTACTGTTACAATTCAGAATCATCTGCGTGCATCTAAACTGGCAAAGGAACATCGGCAGAGATATGAAATGTTAAGGTCTTCAGCACTTACTATACAGTCTGCATTCAGAAAATGGAGAAAACGCAAAATTCAAGAGAAAATTAGAGCTACTTTAGTGCTCCAGAGGTATTTCAGAAAATGGCAATCTTCAAAACTGGCTAAAAGAAAGAGAGCTGCCCTTGTCATTCAGACTTGGTATAGGATGCACAGAGATATGAAACGGTATCTACGTATTAAGCAAAGCATTATCAAGATTCAGGCTTGGTACAGGTGTCAGATAGCTAGGCGTATTTACCAGGAATACAGGGCACAAATAGTGACCATTCAGAAGTATTACAGAGCTTATAAATTAGGAAAAAATGAGAGAGAGAACTATTTGCAAAAGCGTGCAGCAGCAGTAGTTCTCCAAGCTGCTTTTAGAGTCAAGAAAGCACGTATACTATACAGGCAAACAAAAGCAGCTTGTGTCGTTCAATCACTGTGGAGAATGAGACAAGCAAAACTAAGATTTCTACTATTAAAAAAATCTGTTACTGTATTGCAATCGCATGTGAGAAAATACCAACAGGTGAAAAAATACAAAGAAATGAAAAATGCTGCTTCTGTAATTCAAGCTTGGTACAGGGCACGTGTCACTTCTAAAAAAGCAGCCTTATCTTTCCAGAGGATGCGTCTGGCTGCCATTGTCCTCCAGTCTGCCTACAGAGGAAGGAAGGCTAGGAAAGAAGCTCACATATTGAGATCTGTGATAAAAATTCAGTCAAGTTTCCGTGCTTATGTCATCCAAAAGAGATTTAAAAACTTGAGAAATGCAACAGTGAAAATTCAAGCTTGTGTAAAGATGAGACAAGCACGCAGGTATTACTGTGCCTTAAGGGAAGCAACGCTTTATGTCCAGCAAAGATATCGGTCTCGTAGGTATGCTCTTCAACTTAAAGAAGATTATAGGAAATTGAAGGGAGCCTGCATAAGAATTCAAGCTGCAGTTCGAGGCTATCTTGTCAGGAAACAAATAAAAAGGTGGACGGAGACTGCAGTATTTCTCCAGGCACAGTATAGAATGAGGAGGACCAGGGCACGTTATTTAATTATCTACAGTGCTGCTGTTGTCATTCAAAAACACTATCGTGCATACCACAAGCAACTCTGTCAGAGGCAGGAGTTCCTGCAAGTTAAAAAAGCAGCAGTGCGCATACAGGCAGCCTACAGGGGTTATAAGGCACGCAAAAAGCTAAAGCTTGAACATAGAGCTGCTGTCAAAATTCAGACGGCTTTTAGAGCTCATGCCGCAAGAAAAGAATATCAGGCAACGATTCAAGGTTCTGTTGTGATTCAGAGATGGTACAGAACTTGCAAGACTAGTAACAGGCAAAGACTGACCTTCCTAATGACAAGAGCAGCTGTGCTTACTTTACAAGCAGCTTTTCGTGGTTACCAGGTTCGAAAGCAAATTCGAAGACAATGTGCTGCTGCAACTGCAATACAATCTGCCTTTAGAAAATTCATGGCTCTGAAAACATTCAGACTTATGAACCGTGCTGCGCTCACTATCCAAAGGTGTTACAGAGCCAGCGTCATAAGCCGAAAACAACGGCAGGAGTATGTTGAGCTGCGGAACTGTGTAGTACGTCTTCAGGCGATATGGAGAGGAAAAGCAGTGAGAAAAATGATTCAAAAGAAGCACAGTCTTGCAACAATTATTCAGTCCTATTACAGAATGCATGTCAATCAATTAAAATTTAAAAAACTAAGGCAATCCACTCTAGTGATTCAGAGATACTTTAGAGCTTACTGTATGAAAAAAAACCAACGTGCACTTTATCTAAAGACAAAGGCGGCTGTGCTGGTCTTGCAGTCTGCGTACCGTGGGATGACTGTGAGGAAACAACTGAGGGAGCTGAGCAAAGCTGCGACGACCATACAAGCAGCCTTCAAATCGTACCTGGTAAAAAAGGACTACGCAAGACTTAGATCTGCAGCAGTAGTAATTCAGAGGTGATATCGTGCAGTTATTCACACTAGATGGCAAAGGCAAAAATACTTATCTTTGAAAACAGCTGCAATCAAAATGCAAGCAATTTACAGAGGCGTAAAAGTCAGACGACAAATTCATTCTATGCACCGAGCAGCTATTTGTATTCAAGCCATGTTTAAGATGCATCGCATAAATATTAGATACCAGGCAATTAGAATGGCAGCAATTATAATTCAAAGACAGTATAGGGCATTTTGTTTAGGCAGAGTACAACGTAAGAAGTACTTGGAGCTCAAGAAGTCTTCCATTGTCCTTCAGGCTGCCTTTAGAGGCATGAAAGTTCGACAAGACTTAAAAATGATGCATCAGTCAGCAGCACTGATACAGTCTTATTATCGAATGCACAAACAACAGAGGGATTTCAGAAACTTGTTGCTGGCAACCAGACAGATCCAGCAGTGGTATCGTGCTTGTAAAGAGCGAAATACGCAAGTTCACAACTATATGACGGTGAGAAGTGCTACGCTTTGTCTCCAGGCTGCTTTTCGTGGCATGAAAACAAGAAGACTTTTAAGAACTATGAATGAATCTGCTGAGCTTATTCAAAGAAGATTCAGAACTTTTCTCCAAAGAAAACGTTTTATTTCCCTTAGGACAGCCGCTATTGTAACTCAGAGAAAATACCGAGCAACAAAACTAGCAAAAATTCAACATCAAAAATATCTCTTGTTGTTTAATGCTGCTGTTATCATCCAGTCAGCCTATAGAGGCTTTGTGGCAAGGCGAAAAATGCGACAGATGCATCAAGCTGCTATGGTCATCCAAGCAACGCTAAGAATGTCTAAAATTTACATTTCTTACCAAGCTCTCAGACTTGCTTCAGTAATCATACAGCAACGTTATCGTGCTTACAGGGAAGGGAAGCGTGTCAGAGAAATGTACTTAAAAACATACAATTCTGTTTTAGTTCTTCAGGCTGCCTACAGAGGAATGAAAACAAGATGCTTCTTGAAGAAAAGGCATGAGGCAGCGCTTATAATACAGAGAAACTACCGAATGTACAGGCAGTACCACCGCTACAGACGAGTTCAGTGGGCAACCCAGCTAATACAGAGGAGATTCAGAGCGAACAGCCTAAGGAATATTGCAGTACAGCATTACTCTTCATTTAAGAAAGCAGCAATTTGTATTCAGAGGGCTTTTCGGGACATGCGCTTGAAAAAACAACATCAAGAAATGCACCATGCCGCTACCGTTGTTCAGAAAAATTATAAAGCCTTTCGAGAACATCAAAGATATCTCTCTCTTAAAGCAGCTGCTGTTGTTTTTCAGAGAAGATACAGAGCTTTGATTCTGTCTAGGCGGCATACTCAGGAGTATCTTTATCTTCGCAGAGCAACTATTCGTCTACAGGCTGTGTACAGAGGTATCAGAGTGCGCAAAAGCATTGAGCATATGCATTTAGCTGCTCGTACAATACAATCAGCCTATAAAATGCACAGGAATAGAAGGGCCTATCAAAAGAGGAGAACTGCAGCTATTGTTATACAGAGCTATTAACGTTCCTACGTTAAAGCAAAGAATCAACAAAAGAAATATCTGATGATTAAGAAATCTGCTCTTCTCATTCAGGCGTCTTACAGAGGCATGAAGGAACGACAGAAGCTGAAAATGATGCATGCTTCAGCAATTGTAATACAGTCTAGTTATCGGATGTACATACAGCATAAATATTATAAACAGTTGTGCTGGGCCGTCAGAGTTATACAGCAAAGGTTCAGAGCCAAAATAGCAAAAGAAGCTGACATGGAAAACTACGCAAAAATAAGAAAGGCCATCATTTGCCTTCAGTCTTCTTTTCGTGCTAAAAAGGCAAGGCAGTTGCATAAAACCAATGCCGCTGCGCTATGCATCCAATCATTCTTACGAATGCATGTGGAAAGGAAGCGTTTTCTTGTGAAAAAAGCAGCAGCAATAATGATCCAGTCAGCGTTTCGATGCCAGAGAGAAAGGGCCCGCTATAAATCCATTCAGAATTCAGTAGTTGCTATTCAGAGGTGGTATAGAGCGTGTCGCAGGGCTCGTTTACAGAAAGCTGAGTATTCTGTTCAAAGGCAAGCTATAATAATTATTCAGTCTGCCTACCATGGTATGAAAGCAAGAAAACTAGCAAGACAGATACGTGCCACAAGGAAGATTCGGTCTTTTCTTCAGATGGCTGTGCAACGTAGAAAATTTATTCAACTTAAAAGAGCAGCTATTACATTACAAGCCTATTACTTAATGCACAAAGCTAAATCACAGTATGCGAGCTATAAAAAAGCAGCTGTTGTCTTACAGCGATGGTACCGATCCCACTTGATTGTAAAACAACAAAGAATGACCTACTTGCAAACCCAGAAAAAAATTATCATTGTGCAGGCTATAGTCAGAAGATTCATTGTAAAGAAGAGGTTCCAGAAAACTAAAGAAAGCGCAATAAAAATTCAGGTACATGTATGATATTGTTTGTTGTTCTCTGTTTACTTGTTTGTTTTGGAGAACTGCTACTATTTCGAAGGGTGCTTTAAAACCATATATGTTACAACAGAATCATGTTCTGCAGTATATTAAGTGTGTAAAGGTAACTACAGTGGGGCACAGAAATGAATCCGGCTCCGTTTTGCCTTTCCTTGCTGAGGCATTCGTCTTAAGAGTCATATTCCTTTTTTTCTTATATTTCCACTGAAATTTTACTGTTTAAAATTCGATCTCTGATATTTGTGTGTGTTTCTACTGTTTTTTTAAGAACATTTTTGTCCTAACTGGCTTTCACCTGCTTAAATATTAATAGCTTAATGAATATTTTCTTTGGAATGCAAATGAAAGCTGTTTAGATGTGTTGAAATAAGTGAGATCTAGTACTGGATATAAGGTGAAGTAAAGGCAGGAGAGGTACGACTGCTGCGTTCTTTAACACTTTGATTTACTCACGCCTTCCTAAATACGCCACATTAAGGTTTTGGGTGTTTGTTTTTTTTCTTTAGACCTGTTAAATAGCCCCAGACTAATTTTGGTGCCTAGATAAAATGTTTTGAATAGGGATGTGAGGAGACATATTTCATTCTTATTGTATGCCTCAGCTGGTACACTGGGTGTGAAACCGTAGTCTGTGATGTCTCAGACGTGCTCTAGGAAGGAGAAGTATTTAGTTTTGACACTTTTTCCTTCCCTCTTTGATTGGCTAAAATATCAGCAGGCGCTGGCAAGAAGTAGTTAAGAGTCGGAATTGCTCTCTGTCTCTGATGTGTTTTTTTGTTTTGTTTTTGAGGATAAAAGAGGGAAAGTTTCTCACTGTTATTTATATTACTTACAATTTGTGTGTATACTGGGAACACTGTCTTTCCTTCTGAGAAAAGCTTTACGTGGCTTCCTGTGGAGTTCTTAGTAATTTTACTCTAAGGAAAAGCAAAAGGAGTCTCTTTTCAGGGTATTACTGAAATGAAATGAGTTGGTTTTTTCCCCTCAAATTAGAAAGGGAAAGGAAATAATCTCTCATAATTTCTCACTGCTGTTGGCAGACAAGAAAAGAGCTGTGCCTTCCTTGCCTCCCCTTTTGGGGAGAGGGTGCAAGTGGCTGCTTTTTAGCAATTATCTGAATATTTAGCTTTGTATGTTCTTAACAAGGTGAGTGTGATGATTTTGCTTAAAAAGTGGAAATAAGAATGAACTGGGGAATCGGAGCTGTTTTAAAAGTAATTATATTGTTAATTTTAAAAACAAGCTAGTGACTATAGCAATACTTAGAAATACGCAGTCGTGTTCCCTGTCAATACTGTGCAAGTGGGGAAATAGTCCAAAATTTGTCTTTGTCTTTCAAGGCACTTTTTCGTGGATTTACTCAGAGACAACAATACCTTCGGTGCAAGTTTGCTGCTTTAGTAATACAGCAACACTACAGAGCGCATCAGATGCAAAATGTTGAGCAGCAAAGATTCAACCAAAAGAAAAGAGCCGCTATCAAAATTCAGGTAATCCGGGAAGGTATTTTTGTTTGGGGGTTTTTTGGAGGTGGAGGAGTTGGTTTTGTTTCTGTTTGGGGTTTTTTTCCTTCATGTTTCTTGCACTTTTTTTTTTATGACATAATTATTTTTACAGGTCTTAGTGGCATTTATAGTATTTCTCTAGCTGCTTTTTCTGTTTTGTAGAAAACAACTTCCAGATATCAGAAAGTCATAGATACTTATGATATTGTACAGATAGGAATCCTAAGCACCTTTCATGCTAAAGGGACTTTGTCTTTTAATTTGGTTTGCTCCATTATAAAAGAAACAGAGGTGACGTTTTTGTTTTTTATACCTCATAGGCCTCATATAGAAGATTTAAAGCCAGGCAGTTGGCTAACAAAGTGAGAGCAGCACAAGTAATTCAAGCCTGGTTTCGAGGCTGCAAAGCACGAAAGGAATACGCGTCTATGGTAGAAGCTGTGCGTATTATTAAGAGTCACTTCAGAACAAAACGGCAGAGGACCTGGTAATGCTGAATTTAACAGTTTTCTCTACTTCTAAAAGCTTTTGTTATATTATTACTTTGTACTGCTTTGCACTCTGGCAAATACCTATAGATTCTCAGACTCTGTCCCTCAAGTGTGTACATAATATGCTTGAGTGTAATCGTGTTGATGTCAGTAGAATTATTCTTTCGCACGTGATTTTTCTTCTGTTTAAATATTTTTCTGGACTAGAAGCTACTGTGTAATCTTAAATTTTATTAATTAGGGATTTGGATAGAGTAGGGCTTGATCTTTTTTATTTATCTTCTTTATTGCTTATTTGTTTTTGTCATTAAAGTGGTGCTGGAACGGGCTGCCCAGGCAGGTGGTGGAGTCACTGTTCCTGGAAGTGCTCAAGAAACGTTTAGATGTACTGAGGGACGTGGTTTAGTGGGAAATGTCGGTGATAGGTGGACGGTTGGACTGGATGATCCCAAAGGTTTTTTCCAACCTTGGTGATTCTATAGTTCTATGAAAATTCCAGTATGAAGATAATAGGATGACAGACTATTTCTTCATAATGCATATTGAAATAGTTAAAATAGTGTTCATTTATGTTATGGAAATGGTTTGACAAGAAATGCTCTACTAGATCAGACTGTTGTTTGATCCCATTCAGATCCGTGTCCTGTCAGAAACAGTACAAAATGCTGTTTGTGGAGAGTATGTGAACCCGAGCAGTTACTGAGATCCTCCCTCAGCATCAGTGTTCACTAGATGATGAATGTTAAAGCTTACATCCTTGCTCATACTCTTTATTATCCTTCTGTTGAGTGTCAACTTGCCTTTTTAAATCTACTGCTGCCTCCACAGCCCTCATTTTGCAGCAAGTTCTGGGAGTACCTACTGTAGGAAAACAGAACCCATCTATTCTAAATCAGTCATTTTTGTGTTGCAGGATTTGGCTGAAAACAGCTTTGCTTTCAGCACATCTATCTAAATGCTTCTGTAAACCTGCTCCAGGCCTCTCTCTCATCTGAAGCACCCGATTCTTCTAAGTTTTACTGTCTAATTCCGTCGCTCTATCTTCTCTGTTTTAGTCATTCTTCCCTGACATTGCTGCATCCTATCTGAGATGTAGAGATCGGAACTGTGTATTGTCCTTATGATTATTTTAAATAGCAGCAAAATTATGTCCTCTGAATTGTTCTTGGTGTTCTTCATCGTGATGCCTTGACAGGTTTTTGGCTTCCATTGTTCATTGGACATAAAATAAAAAGATTTAACCTGATGGAGGAAACTTTTTTTTCTTTTCTATTTAGAGTTTCTATGTTTTCTAAGACTATTCTTATTATTTGAATGATTGCTATTTAGCAGTTGGATTTTTTAATAGAGATTGTATATGCATGTTCTTTGGATATAATATCTTATCTAAGCTGTCTCTTTCATTGCCTCACTTCCTGTACCTAGAAGCTTCATGTTCCACTTAAACTTAAAAATGTAAGTGTTCTCAACTTTTAGAAAAACCTAAAATGCATTTTCTTGTCAGGTTTTTGAAACTGAAGTTCTGTGCACTTACTATTCAAAGAAGATGGAGAGCAACCCTTGCAGCAAGAAAGGTTCGGCTTCAGTTTCTGGCAACTAAGAATGCAGTAGTTAAGATTCAGTTGGCATACAAACAGTACAGGGCTAGAAGACTTTTAAGAAAGGTATGTTTTTGCTTGCACTCTATGTCATGGCTGTGTTAAGTTTGCATCGCTTTTGAGTGAGTTTTGTCATCAGTATGTGGAAGAAAAGAAGCGGGGCCAGTGCAAAGATTGCTCAAATCAAAACTCTTTTATCTTCAAAATATTCTATTTCCTTTTGCATTATGCAACTAGGTTGATGTTTTCGAGCAATTCCAGTTATTGAATTGCCCATTTATGCCAAAAAGATGAAATGTATAAATGATCTATTGGCTTTCTTGCTTACAAAAGATTAAGTTATGCCAATATTTTGACCCCATTTAGGTTAGGGAAAAGACCTTTCAAATTGTGAAATGGGATTTTTACGTAAAGTAGTGCAATGTTTGTTTGCTTGTACTTCCTATTTTATTTTTGTACTTTTAAGTTTCATTTCTAGTTAAAAAAATTCCATCATAAGATAAAAACTAAGACATATATTGAATGCAACAGGAAATGAACCCCACTTCAATTATCAATGAACTCTTTAAAATCTTTTTTAGAAGCATGAAGCTGCATGTTTGATCCAAACAACACATAGGTGTTTTAAGGAGAGAAGGAAACTTAATCAACAAGAAACTGCCGCTGTGACTATCCAAAAACATCTAAGGGCTTAGCAAGAGGGCAGGCTTCAATTTATGAAATATAACAAAATCAGAAGAGCTATCATTAAACTGCAAGCATTTATACGGGGTTATTTAGTCAGAAAATAGGTTAGTATACTTCACTTTAAAACTACGCTTGATGTAAAGTATCTCCAGAGCAATTTTAGCATTAATTTTGGCTGGCAAGAAAAGAGCTCGAATCATTAAACTCTGATTTCTGTTGTCTGGTTTGAGAATTATGTGGGTCAGAGGTCAAATTATTGTTGCCTACATGAAACTGATCTGGCAATCACTTTGCTGTGTCTTTGTTCAGATTAGAGACCTAGGACTGAGGAAAGGTAGCAGCGTACTGAGTTCTGCGGTAATGACTTGGGAGGTCATTCTTCAGCATCTTGCTGAAGAATGCATTGCTGTGTGCTATGTTCTTCGCATAAATCAGCTGTCTCTGGGTATGAAAATTAATGATACTCTTTGATCTGTTTTCTTCAACAGTTTTCAGAACAGAAACAAAAGAAGAGACTACTTTATTTTATAGCAGCTGCGTATCATCATGTTTCTGCAATTAAAATTCAGAGGGCTTATAGGATGCACCTCGCCTATAAGCGAGCAGAAAACCACATCTCATCAGTTCTTATAATACAGGTTAGTCTAATTAATTTATCTAATTAAGGATAAATAGTTTTTTGTAATGTAGTCTGCTGAGCTGTAGCACTAAGACACTGTAGCTCCTTAATTTGTAATAATAAAGCTAACATAGAGATGACAATTTATTAAAAAATGCTGCTTATACTCAGCTAAGCATAATAGAGTGGGTGTTAGTTAGCAGACAACGCGGGCTTAAGCAGCTCAAAGCTAAGGGTGGATGGGAAAGTTTGTTTTCTTTTGTCCCCCAGTCTTGCTAAAATAATCTAAGTGCTGTCTTAGCATAGCGAAAGTAGGAAAGATCAGACACAACAACCTGTAACGCTCATGAGATGAAGTGCATCTACTTAAAGAAACAGCCCTTGGGATGAACTTGCATGGTTGAAATTACAAGGGACCTCTGGAGGTCAGCTGGTCCAACTCTACCTAGTAGGTCCACCCAGGAGCACGTCTAGTTGGCTTTTGATGATCTCCGAGGAGGGAGATCTACAACCTCTTTGGGCAGCCTGTTCCACTGAGTAGTCACCTGCACGGTAGTGTTTCACGATATTCAAAGCGATCATCTTTTGTTCCAGTTTGTGCTCATTTTCTCCTGTCCTGTCACTGGACACCACAGAAAGAGCCTGGCTCTGTCTTTTTTGCATCCTACCTTCAGCTTTATGCCGACATTGATAAGATCTCCCCTGAGCCTCTTTTCTTAGGCTGATCAGTCCCAGCTCTCTAATCTCCCTCTCGTAGGACATATGCTCCAGTTCCTTGATCATCTTGGAGGCCCTACGGTGGACTCTCCAGTATGACCAGGTCTCTCTGTTGCTGGGGGGTGCAGAACTGGACACAGTACTCCAGATGTGGGCTTGCCAATGCCGAGTAGAGAGGAAGGATCCTCCTACCGGTGACACTTTGCCTAGTGCAGCCAGCAGTGCTGTTAGTTTCCTTAGCAACGAGGGCACGTTGCTGAATGATGTTCAGCTAGGTGTCCTGCGGGACTCCTAGGTCCTTCTCTGCAAAGCCGCTTTCCACAGTGGCTCCCAGCATGTACTGGTGCCTGGAGTCGCTCCTCCCCAAGTCCAGGACGTTGCACTTCTCCTCATTGAACTTCATGAGGCTACTGTCAACCCACATCTTCAGCCTGGCCAGGTTTGTTTGACTGGCAGCATGGCCCCCTGGTGAATTAACCACTCCCAATCAGTTTTGTGTCATCTGCAGTGATTTGTTTGGTCGGATTTTTCTGACTTGTCAGTGGCAACTAAACGTGCTTGAGTTGCAACATCTTTAATATAAGCAAGTGTAACTTCTCTAAAAAGCAATGTTAAAAATCAGGTCCGTAGTGCAGCACGGCCACATAGTAAAAATTATCTCCAGGATTCCAAATTGGCCACTTACTTAGTTCCACTGATGGAAGGAGTTCAGGATTAAATAAATGGAGAGTCTGAAATGTGAATCCTGAAATGGCTATTATTTAGTCAAGGATATTTTATTTTCCCCATAAGGCGGTAGTGAATGTTTAGTAGAGTCATTTGGTCAGATTTGGGATACAGTACCCTATTTCTCTTCTCTATAAAAACAGGGGAAGAAACAGAGCTGGGAAATAGGAAGTAGAGTGGTTCTTTTTCCTGAAAACCAGCTGAGAGAAAAAGGAATGCTTCCCTAACTGCTCCTAGTTCCGATTTCACTTTGCATTCACACATTTCTGCTTCCACTAGGCCAATCACAGCTGAGATGTGATGTGAACGTTAGGGATTTTTAGAGCCTGTATCTGTCAAAGTTATGCTAAAATAGTTTTTCACTTTTTATCAATGCTTGTTTTGGAAGGGAAGTGGGGGCTCAGGGAGAGGTCTTAAGTAAATATAAAGCTATTTTAATTTTAAACAGAAATGGTTCCGAGCAAAAATGCAACAGAAAAGATTTCAAAGAGATTATCAAAGAATCATTCAATGTCAACATACGATCCGAGGCTGGCTAAGTCACAGAAACGATGCGGCAACCGTAATCCAGAGAAATGTACGGAGATTCCTCGCCTGCAGGCGTAAGAGAAAAATCGCAATTGGAATAATTAAATTTCAGGTGAACACCTCTGACAAGAAAACAGATCTCTTTTGGTTGTTTTTGTTGGGTTTTTTTTTTTCTCAGAAAAGTTTACTTTGGTTTGTGAATTTGTCAGCTAAATTACAAGCCAAATCAGTTTCAATTCAATTAAATACAAACAGACCGTGAAGTAATATTAAGCAGGTATGTTTGAGGTGACTTACGAGGGAGTGTTTTTTGGAGGGTATATGTATACATGCAGGTATGCTTTGGTCTTCCATCTTGCAGATCTAGCGTTTGGAAGATTAAACACTGAATGTGATTATTAGGCAGTTATCTAAAAATGAAGAATCAAATTATTTAAATACTTGATTAGACTTACGTAACATTGATTTGGAACGCTAGTAGAAGTTCTATTATCTGTTCTACTTACAATTTTTTTTTGTCTTTGTGAAATTCCTCTTCTGTAGGCATTGTGGAGAGGATATTCTTGGAGAAAGAGTAATGACACGGCAAAAACTAAAGCTTTAAGGCTCAGTTTGGAAAAGGCTAACAGAAAGAGCAGAGAAGAAAACAAATTGTGCAACAGAACCTCAATTGCTATTGAATACCTTCTAAAATACAAAAGTATTTCTTACATTCTTGCAGCATTAAAGCATCTAGGTCAGTATTTCACTTCATTACAGAATTATAGAATGGTTTGGGTTGGAAATGAACTTTAAAGTTTCAATCCCGCTGCCGTGAGTCACGGTCATCTTCCACTAGATTAGGTGGCTCACAGTCCCATCCAGTCTGACCTTGAACACTTCTGGTGATCCACATCTCTGGGCAACTTGTTTCCTTGCCTCACAACCCTCACAGTAAAAATTTTCTTCCTTATTTCTAATCTTAATCTATTTACTTTCAGTTTGAAAATGTTATTCTCTTCTCCTGTCACTACAGCCTGTGGTGTAACCAATAGATTTCCAGGATGACAGTTAGGAATTATTCTGCTGGGAGAAGTTCATAACGATGTTTATGCTTTCTGTATGATTTTGAAAAGCGAGTGAGTTGTATGTGTTAAAATAGATGCGATTCGTTTTTCAAGACTAAAATTAGGTAATTGTGTTAAAAGCAATATTAAAAGGCTTTTGTAGAGAAAGGAAGTCCTGTGTGATCGCTCTGATTTACAGGCTGTCCTTGTAATGTGTTACATTAAAGTCAGCTGTATTTACTGTCAGTAAATGTTCTGTTTGAATTGTTTTGTGTGCTTAAATTTTAGCCTGGAATACTATACCTGTTCTTTTATAAATACTTGCTTAAATCAAAATTGTGGTTCTTACTTCTTTGCAAGTTAGATTTAAACATGAAAGAAAGCCCAGTTACTTTGAAAATGAATTCCTTGCACTTCAGAGTCTTTTGCAAGTTTTTTTTCTTTGTTACAGAGGTGGTTACCAGGCTCTCCCCTCTCTGTTGTGAAAATATGGCCCAGAGCAGAGCGATCTTCACTATTTTTCTTCTGATTCGAAGATGCAACCGGAGTGTTCCGTGTATGGATGCGATCAGATATTCGGTTCAAGTTCTACTTAATGTTTCAAAGGTAATTTTATTTTTTTTTAGCAGGTTTATAAGCAGTAGGCTACTTTATTGCAGTTTTTACTTATCTGCAAAATTTCTGAATGAATTTAAAATAAAATTAATAATTTTGAAGGACAAAACAATTTCTGAGTTTTAATAATTTACTTGAGAAAATTAAATCATAGTTATTATATTTGGTAAAAGAAAATGTCTTCATGGGCAGAAAATAATGAAATTTACTTTTAAGAGATTATGTTGCAGGATATCCCAAGTATTGCGTGAAACCATGGAAATGTGTACAAACTGTGTACAAATGGGATAGGATTTGTATACAGTTTGCGTGAACTGTGAAATTTTTAAAGAAAAAAAGGATACGTTGCAGAAGATACACTCCTTTTTCAAATTCGTGTCATCGAATAGAGAATTTACAGAACTGATTATTTTCGTAAATAATTAAAGCTGGAATAGTTTCGATTTTGAAATTAGAAACTTGTCAAACATAGGTTTTCAATCTTCTATCCATCCTACAGACATGTATGGTCAAATTCTTTTTTTTCTTATTTCAGGAAAAAATAGAATATTAAGGCTAAACTTATTTCTAAATTATTCTATACCCATTCTAATTTATTACTATTATTATTTAAAATGTAGAATCCATTTCTGGGGATCTTTACTTAAGGGGCTGGGAAGCAAAAAGAGTAGCTTTTTGTGACCTGTTAGAATAGCGTAACGTGCAAAAGTGATTTTTGTCACTTGGATGCCAGACAAGCCACAAACTTAATCAAGGGAAGAATACGGAATTTGCTTTTTCCTCTAGCTGGGAAACTAATTTGAGGATCGGTTTTTAAGACCTCTTATTTCTTTCTGATATAACAGTATGAAAGAACCACTCAAGCAGTATATGAAGTAGATAATTGTATAGATACGTTACTAGACCTACTGCAAATGTACAGAGGGAAAGCTGGGGACAAAATTTCGGAAAAAGGAGGAAGTATTTTCACGAAGACTTGTTGTTTGTTGGCCATCCTCTCAAAGGACTCAAAGAGAGCTTTGGTAAGACCTGCTGTCTCCTTTTTAATAGTTTGATTTATCCTTGTTTTTTGCTTTTCTTGTATGTTTTGGTGTTACGTGTATTTGTGGGTGATTTCTTTTCCTCTCTTCTTGCCTAATACCTGTTACCTGTTATAACTAAACTTTGTCGGTGGGAAAATGCAAGTCCAAGGTGGTGAAAACAGTCATTAGCCAGCGCTGTTTGACTTCATCACTCGGAGTATGACACCGATTTTTTGATCCTGAGATATCTGCAAGATTATGATGTTGCATTTGTACCTTGAAAAAGGTTTTTGATGAATTTCTGTCAGCTACTTTGCATTACGTAAAGTGTAGTTGCTGGTTTAAAAAAAAAAAAAAAAATTTAATTTGCGTTTTTTCCCCTACTTCTGAGAGCTTGCCATTACTTTTCAGATAAAGTTAAAATCTTTATTGTCAGTAAAAACTACCAATATTGCATATGCCTTTGTGTGACATACTTTATCGTAACAGAGACATAGCCTGGTTTTGAAAAAAACTAAAAAGTTTATTCATTCATACTCGTTGATAGAATCGCCAACAACTACAGCAGTCTGGGTTCCATGCTATAAATAGGCATCATCAGATTTATTCAAGTTTATCCATCAGATTTGAGCACTTGGGTTCTTCAGTCACTTCTAACCACGATGTTAGTCTTCGTTTTGAAATGAAGATGCACAAGAACACTGATTTGTCTCTCTGTACCACTTGTTAGAGACATACGCCAGAGACACAATAAAATTACCTCAAATGAGAAATTAACATTTGAATTGCACTTCTAGAATGTTCTGAAGTCTCAGGTAGTGTTCCATGTCCATATTTTGGTAGCAACAGTAGTCAGCATGCTGGTTTTAGAAGAGTTTCATCATACTTCGGGGTAGAAGTTTGGTTTACATTAAAAATATTCAGTTTTTATTGAACAAAACAGATTTCTAAGTTTAAGTTACTTTTAAATTTGTAGTATTAACAATGTATTGTTTTCACTTTTCTCAGGAAATCCGAAGCATGCCAAGAGTCGTTAGGTGCATTCAAAGCCTCTATAAGCTTACAGCTCGTAAGTGCAGAATGGATGCAGAGAGAATGCTTGTGAAACAGAAGACAAACACTTTAATTAGTGGAACTTCCTTTATTCCAGTAACTCCTCTAAGAATAAAGACAGTTTCAAGGTACGTGCCTAAAAATTAGTCTGCAGGTTTTACAGTGACAATATACTATTTTAATGATAAACCGCTGTTATTTCCACAGAATTAAACCAGACTGGGTTTTGAGAAAAGATAACATGCAAGAAATTGTGGATCCTCTCCAAGCAATTGTGATGGTGATGGATACACTTGGCATTGCCTGCTACTGAAATGTAAAGTAATGTATTTGTACAGTTAGTATGCAGCAGGCACTAAATGATTTTAAAATGAAACAAATAATTGTCAAGCTGCCCTCGAACATGGTTTTGTAATTATCTTTTTTGTATTGTATACAGCTTTTGAAATCCTGCCAAAATCAATTGTACAATAAAATCATATATCCTTGTCTATTTTACTGTTGCATTGACGTGTTGTTCTTGTACAGCTCTGAATCTTACCGGTATCACGGTATTTCTCACTCTGACCAAGTGTTGCGTAGTTGTTTGTATGTGACGGTTATGTTGGCCTGCCTGATGTGGAAAGGTGGTGGGAAGGAGAGAGAGCATGCTGACTTTAAAACTGGCTCGTGATTTCCTGGGGCTTGAGATCACTTTCTAGTGAGCTTTGACGGATTATGAGAGACTGTACAAAACTTTAAAAAAAATTTTTTTTAAACTACAGGATTATGATGGAACAAAGGGTTCTTATAAGGATGAATTTAGAAACTCTGACCTGCTATTTTAAGGGAGGTAATTTTGTGAGATTTCTTACTGTCACGTCATCAATACATAATAGCGTGCATCTCGTCCAGCTGAACAGATGGTGTTCATCACAGCATCTCCCTGAAATTCTGTTCTCCTATGCCTAGGAATTGCATTTTCTTAGAGCAAGGTCAAGAAAACCAAACGCATAAACTGATAACCTCCCACTCTCTGTTACCAGACACATGTTCTAGATGTGTTCCATGTTTTGACACGCTGAAAACCAAACACTGAAAATTCAACTGTTGAATGTTAACGTTAAAGATTCCCAAGAAGCAGCATCCACGGTCTTTTTGTATTCCCTTCTATTTCCTGATAAACGTACATCAGCGTCACAGAAGCGTTCCGCTTAGAGGGTGTAACAGAAACACTGTATCCAAAAAACTGAACGTAGTTTCTCAAACTTATCTCACCTAGACCTTATGAGCAGAACAAAGAATATCACTACTAAAGTTTCACTCGTTTCTAACAAGTGCAGCCACACTTCCTTCAAAGCAGAAAAGTGCAAAGGGTGGAAAAGAGGTACATTTCAAGTAAGCGGCCAAGTCCAATGAAAAGTATTTCATTAATACTAAGATGAGACTTTCCGGTCCTTCTAATATGTTCCTGAAGGAACTGTAAAGCCGACCTACATAATTGTAATAGCAGCTTCCAGGTCAACAGATGATGTGCGTGCACATCTACGAGCGTGACGATGAAGTAATACTGTAGAAAATGGAAGCAATTCTCAAATGAAAGCCGAGACCGGGAAACTCAAGTGCTTACATTTATAAGCTTTCCTTTTAAGTGTAATTATTACCGTGTCTTACAAAATTTAAAATCGGTACGAATTGTTGATAGTAACTTGCTTGTTTTGACGTAAAGCTGTAAAAGATTAGTGTGGCGCTGATTTCTTTTTCTTTCGCATTTCATTTCTGCCTCCCAAAGCTATGTTCAGCCTGTTGGTACCCTACTTAGACGAGCGCTAAGAGAGAAGTCTCTCTCATGTACGGAGTCGAACGCAATCTGCCCAATTTTAGTTACGAACTTCAAAATGCAGCTATCTGAGTGAAGAAGGGAAATGAAAACAGAGCAGGCATGTTAGTGAAATTCCAATTATAGGTCAGTTTAATTAGACAAGGTATTGAACATGAGCGTTTAAGCGCTGCGATACCACAAAGAAGCTCATTCTCATTTTATATAGCTCCAAAATCATCAGATGCAAATTGAAACAAATCGAGGAAGTGATGGTAATGTATTACTTAGATGCACTCAGATTCCTAGCCTGACCGATAATGGTCAGATTTACAAAAACATAATGCTTCAAGCATACCGAGGACAGGTACAAAACTTTGTGCTGCACATGCCGGATCCACTATTTTGACTATGGCGCAGGTCAAGCTTTGGCACGTCGCGCCTCTTGTCATCGGCACCGTTATTTCTGTAGCAACGACACGACAGCCTTACACCCACCTCTTGCTAGAAGTACAACAGACGACACCCATAAAGATAATCGTCAGATCACCCGTCATGTTTGGATCTCATGGAGGAAAACTGTCGGCAAGAACGAGAAGCTAAGCACCGCTCCACTTCTCCTTGACCGACTTTGAGACAGCTACTTCAACGGGTGGATTAGCTCAGCGCTTTCGATTGGCTTTTGACCGCTAAGGAGCAGACTGGTCTAAAAATCACATTGCTTATGTATTCATTATCACGAATCTATGAACATAGGTATAGCCACACTCTTCCTCTCTATACTTTTGCCCTCAATCTAAGCGCAGCTCCGATTTACTGAGGTAGTAGCAAGAACAGAACCGGTTATTATGCGCGTCCCAAGACAAGCTGAGGTTAAACTACTTAAATAGCCCATGTCATTAAGCACTTAATAAAAATGAATATTGGAGCGCTTGCTGCTCGAAGCAGAGGGATGCGCTTTTTCGTTCAGTAATGCAGTGTTCTGATTTAAAGAATTCAATGAGTAGAAACCGAACAGCAAAGTTTTGTTATCGCTAAGCGAGGTATCCTTTATCGGCAAGGCCGGGGCAGATAACTCAAGATAACTCTCCGAGAATGCTCTGCCGGCCAATTGTTCTTAAACAGATTATATTTTCACGTATATTACATGTTCATTACATTCCCACATTCATTAACCTATCCACCCCCAAGGACCATCAAACAGACATGGCCTTATTTTGCGATCTTCAGCGTCATCTGGTGTCCTTCTAGCATTGCAACGGACTGTCGTTAGTCCTCGGGGGTCATTTGTCTCTTTAATCAATTATTCCAGGCAAAATTAAATTTGAAAAAGAGCTGTGTTCTTGCTTAAGCTAATGACTATAAATGATTTTTTTATATGTACATTAACAAAGGAAACCTCATAACTTGTCTTATTTATTTTTTAATTAAATTTAAATGAGTATGGATTACGCAAAAGACACTTTTCGACTCACCCTTCGCATGCAATTAATCGTAACTCAAAGTTCAGTTCCTCCTATCTTCTTACCATCTGACAATTAAAAAAGTGACGCGAGGTGCATTTTCCAAGAGTCCAGCAAAGGGCTCTCTCAAAGAAACGCCAAGTCCTCTCGCACCGTACTTCAGCCAGTTCAATGACTGGAAGTTCGCTGTGTCATTGACTGGAATATGCTGCTATTCATAAAGCAGCAACAGCTCACAAAAATAACTGTAAGCCCTGTGCTATTATGCTATTTGTCTCCCAGAGCAATTCCCTTATTATGTTCGAGTAAGTGTAAGCCTTTTGCACAGCTGTGAGATGACCCGTCACCGAACCCGCTCCTTCTCCCAGAGAACGTTGCAATATATCACATGGTCTTGGCGGGATCTCTCACCTCGCTTGGCACAATGCTGCTGATGGCTGTGAAAATATATCTGTAACAATGTACAATAAAAACATTTGCAGTTCAACGATTATAAACAATACAAATGAGCACAGTCCAACTCTCAGGATTTAAACCTAAGAATGAAACTGCTACGTAATTTACGTGAATTTCATCGCTGAGGTCTTTTCGTAGTGCCTGTGTCCATTACTGGAGATAACTAAAATGTCACGGAAAGTCTTCCTACCCATTTATAGGACATGGGAACATGACCTGAAGCAATGCCGCAGAGAACTGGTTGCAAAGTTCCCCTTCCCATTTCACCAGTCCGCAATTTTCTGGCTCATATCATTAACCCATTCGGCCATTGGTCACATTGCCGCTCCCATATTTCCATTGCCATCTTTAGTCACGTTTTCTCTGAGATCAAAAGGTTTAACAAATGGTTTTTTGTTGGTTGGTTTTTTGGGTTTTCTTTTTTTTTGGATGAGGGGCGAGGGAAAGCGGAGCAGAAAAGCATGCGGCGGGGGCCTCACAAAACCGTCCTGGCCGGGATGTTCTCCGGAAGCATGATTCTCTGTCATCCCATTTGCGTCAAATACAATGCAATCCGTTCGAATTAGGTACAATTATTTAACTTGTTAATGAACCCAACAACGGAGCGAGAAGGAGAAGCGCGCAACAAACTTTAATGTGAAGTAGAATTTAAGTCCGTAATTCAGATCCACGTGTCAAACCGTCAGGGCCGGCCAGCCCTAACGAGACCCAGCCGCGCTAACGACTCCCAGGTGCCGCGGAGCCGCGACCGCCCGCGCACAGCCGCGCCTCGTCGGGAGCTCGGGGGCGGGGCCCGCCGCAAAGCCTCTTAAGCTCTACGGGACGCTACTGGGATTAGTGAGGCAGTTCGCGGTGATCGTCGGCTGTAGAGAGGGGAGGTTCTGTTTCTTTGTCATGCCGTAGCGCTGCCCGGGCCGAAAAGCAACGCGAGGGGCTGCTTTTAAAAGGAAACCTTGGGTTTCTATTTAACGTTCTCTTTTGTTTTGTTTCAGGTTGCAGCGAGACCGCGCGCAGTAAGGATCAGACCGAAGCGGTGAGCAGTTGTGGTAGTAACGAGACGACGGAGGCGGCGAGCGCTCGGCAGGGAGTTGCGGGGGACCGTCCGTCTGCGGCGGGAGGCCGCCGGGCTCCCTCCACCACTGTTTTAGGGGCTGGCGTAGGGCTACCGCCGGGTTCTCCCAGCTGTTTGGAGCTGGAGTACCGTCGCTGCCCGGTTTCTGTCTCATCCATCGCCTTTTCGGAAGGGACTGATAGGGGGCCGCCGCTCGGTTCCCCGAGTCCCGACGTGGCCCTGCGGCGCTTTCAGCCCCCTGGAGTTTTTCGGCGGGCGCTTCAGTTCTTCCCGCCGTTATCGGTGGGAGCGAGCGGGATAGGGTCGTATGCTTCAGTCTCCGTGCTGTTGGGGGTAAGAAGCCACACGAAGGGCTGGTTAATACTTAAGTTTGTTTTTACAGGCGGAGCGAGGGCTGCAGTGGAGTCTCTTGTCGGCCCAAACCGGCGAGCGTTTGGGGTCACCAGGTGAGTGCTCTCTGCTTGGGGTTTATGTAGGGCTGCCGCTCGGCTGCCTCAATTTCTTTAGGATCGGCACGGTGCCGTTGCTGGCTCTCACACAGCTTTTTAGGAGGGTCGGCACGGGGCCGCCGTGGGGCGGCCTCGGTCCTCAAGAAGGGTTTCGAAGGTGCTTCAGCCCCTCCTGCGTCCAGCAGTAGGAGCGAGTAGGACGGGACCTGCGTTTCCTCCTTCC
Source organism: Pavo muticus (assembly GCA_016647715.1). Classification (NCBI taxonomy): domain Eukaryota; kingdom Metazoa; phylum Chordata; class Aves; order Galliformes; family Phasianidae; genus Pavo; species Pavo muticus. Next base: position 1,189,549 of record JACDJE010000009.1, read on the forward strand.
TCTCTCCCAGTTATGTTAACTTCAGGAGCACGATCTCGTTCCCATCGTGGAGATGCGGCGGGACAGCTTGCGTGACTGCAGTGCTGTTGTGGATGGCGATGTTCTTTCTAGGCAAGACACTCCGGCGCGGCGGCGGAGTCCCGGTTCACGCGAGGGAGCTGAAGGGACCGAGCTCCGCCCGGGGACGAACGGAGGAGGAGCGGAGCGCTCGGCGGCAGGTAAATGCGGGAAACGTCGCCGGGGGCGTCCGTTACAGACCGGGACGAGGAAACCGATAAGACCTTCACGCAGCTGTAATTATCCTCACTGCTGCAGGCATTAGCTCTCACGATAGAGCTCGGGGGAAGAACGGTAACGACAGGATCGGTCTGTCGGGAGCGATACCCGAAGAGTGCTGCGCGGTTCCGGCGGGCGATAGGTACCGCGAGCCGGCGGCGCGCCCTCGTGGCCGACGTTATCCTGGGGCGCATTGAAATGAGCGCGGCTGGCAGGGCATTCTCCTTTTCCGATCTGCACTGGCGGGGCCGCGTCTGCTTCTCTGTAGGTCTAGAAAGACGGGAAGCTTGTGGAGTCTGGCAGAGGCTGATGAAGACGATAGGGGGCCGGGAGCATCTCCATTGTGAGGAATGGATGAGAGACCAAAAACTGCCCAGTCTCCTTCTCTGGGGATATGATGATCTCTGGAGAGCCCTTTTCACTCCCTCAGCTCTGTGGTTCTGATCTTGCTGCAGGGTGAGGACAGCGGTAAAGTCTTTTTTAGCTGAGGATTGGCCTGAGTCTGTGAGGAGTTTTTTCAGTGTTGGGATGAAGGATGTGAGTCCTCAAACCTGAGGGCTGCCTGCTTTGGTGTGGAGGCTCCCACTTTGGACAGCTGCTTGGTGCTCTTTCTCCAGGTTCAGGGCTGTTGGGAGGATGCCATGTGGACTGAGATGAGTTGTGTCCTTTTATCTCTGACCTGTATGTGCTGTTCCTGGGATGGAATTTCTGTCTAGGACTGGGTGCTAGCAGACAAAAGCCCCTTCTGTTATGCCTGGGTCCACCTTTTTGAGGTGAGGCTTCACTGTGCTTTCCTTTCAGCTTGAAGATGTGTGGCATGTCCTCTCCTGAAAGAATGGAATTGATGGAGGGAGAGGTGAGAGTTCTGCCTGTGGTGGGGCTCTGGCAGCCCTCCTATGTGGGGAATGTGGTGTCCTAGTGCTGTTTCCTGTACTGGGGCAGTCTGTCTGCCTTGGTGAGGTCCAACACTCCAGAGCTGTTTTCTTCAGGTCCTGGTGCAGCTGGTCTTCTCAGAAGACAGTCAGCATGTTTGGCTGGGAGCTGGGCTCTTCTGAGGGCTGCAGAGGTGGAAGCTGACCTATGAGGTAGGCATTGGGTGTTGGTGTGTGCCCTGTAGGTGGTCTCTTGGCTGTGGCAGACGTCCCTCCAATTTCTTAAGTGCTGGAGCCCTTTTTTTTTTTTTGTTACTTTAGTGCTGGTAGTAGAGAGATCCTTATTGTGTGTTAGCTTGGTTTATTTGCCTTTTTTGTTGTAGTACAAGTTGGGCTCTAATTGTTTGTTTATGTGAGATTAAGCTGGCTTATGTGGATGTAGAAATAGTTGGGGTGTGTGTCATGTGATTTTTTTTTTTTTTGGGTGCTAAGGGCTGGGATTTGCACTATCTCGCAGAGTTTTTTTGGGTGGGGGGTGGGGATCACTAGCATTGGGTTTTTTTTGGGGAGGTGGGGGAGCCCCACCTGGCTATAGGGGCTCCTCTGAGTGGGGGTGCTCCTTCTAGGCTGAAAGTGAGGAGATAGAAGCTGGCTCTGCCTGAAGATAAAGTTCAGGTGACTTCAAATCTCGTAAAACCTTTTTGAGTGAAGCCTTGGTCTGTGACTTAAGTCACTATGTGTAGTCACTTAAGCTGCTCTAGGAAGTGCAGAGGCTTTTCCCTTTAGACAGGGCTCAGGTAAGCAGCTGGAGGTGAAATGCTCCTGTGGTGTGTCCATCCAAGTATATGTCCTGTGTATGCTAGGGCTGTTTCCACAGTATCAGTAACCTAAACAGACTGAGATGGTTAGAAAGGTGCTCTTGTCACTATTTTGCCAACTAGTCCTGGAAAAAAAAGTCTAATAGGAAACTAAAAGATGAAAATGCTTAGGAATTCTCCTTTCCTGAGACCTAGAATAAGGCCAAACAGTCTTTTTATTTTCATAGAAAAGCAGAAAACTATCTCCTTGTGGGGAAAAGGTTTTACTTTGCTTGTATTTAAGGCACTGCCTCCTAACATGCACTGAATTGAATTCATAGGCAGGCAACTTAGAAAATCTTACAATTTCAAACTGAATTAGTAAAAAATTAGGTCTCCCTTTATAAGAGGCGTGTCTTTCACTTTATTTGTCTTGCTGAAGCAAAACTGTGTTGGAGGACTCATACAACCAGCTGCATTCTTAACTCAAGATATGCCCCAAAGATGCTGGTAGCAACAATGGTTGCTTCTGTGGGGTGGGAAGCGGGTGATGATGCATCCATTTTACAGAAGAATTATCAGCTCAGTACAGTTTTTTGAGAAGACTCTTCTAAGGCAGAAATGGTCTATGTTACATGTAGCAATGAGTATGCCTAATAATATCTGTACTAAAATGGAATGATTAGACTTAGCTAGCTTAAGTTTCTAGGGTGGAGTGGATACCTGTCTGTCTTTAACTTAACTTAAAAAAACCTTACCACAAATAAAGGCATGTGCCAGCATTTCTGTGCTCTGGACTTGTTCCTTGCTGCTGCCATTAGCTTATTAATCTTGGGGAACAAGAAAGGGGAGAAAAATTACCCCTTCTGCAATCAGCCAGTTACCATTGGATGTTCTGTAAAATATTTGAAAGCAAGACTTAATAAATAACAAATTTTTACTTATCTACTTCAAAACCACAATTCACCAGGATTGCTTTATCTCTGAATTATCTCTGAATGAAATCGCCAAGTATGTTTCCAGTGTTTGTATTGTTACAGCCAAATTTGTGAATATCAGTCTCTCTTGAATTGGTAGAGCTTTCCAAGCTTGAAGGCAGGTGTGCTATCCTGAAAGCAGAGCAGCACTGAGTGTCTCACAATAAAAAGTTCTAGTTTCAAGATTAGTTCACTGAGAATTCTCTGGTTCCTTGCTAGATAACTCCAACTAGTGCTTCTTGGTGAAAGCCTTTGTGTCAAATCTTGCTTAGTTTCTGCAAACCTTCATCCCAAACTGAGTCCAAACTCTAATGCGAACAAGAAAAAGGTCCTATTCTGCATTTACCTTTCTTACCAAAAGAAAGGGAACTGCCTTTGGACTCTGCCCTGGCATTAAATGTATGTCCAGGCTCTCTGAGTGTGTTCCTCCATCAGTGAATAGTAGAAAGGACTTCCTTTTTTGGATTAACTTTTAAGATGAATCATATAAAAGCCCTAATCCTTAATGTATGTGGACTCAGTGACAAAGAATATCTTGTTTGTTCTTTCTCACACAGTATGTGAGGAAGTTTTAAACATCTCCATTTTCTATACTCAGGTGTGGTAATTATGCAGTCATCTCACTTGTGCATTGACTTGGGTTACCAAGCTGAGAAGACAAATCCTTCCCCATGAACCTATCCCATGCATGCCATGCTATGGTGATTTTTCTTTTCTATTGAAAAGAAATAAAAATAAACTGTGCAGTGACAATGTAGGTTTCTTAAACTTCTTCACCTGCTTTAGCGGTTCATAGGTTCTGAAGTACTTGACACAACAAAAACCAGGGGTAGAGGGAAGAAAAGCAAGGAAACAAAAAGGTTTCAGATGATGTGGTCTCATAACCATTACTGCTTATGCTCTAAGCCATTTAGATGACCTAGTCATGTTGGCCTCAGAGAAGTCAGGCAGAACTGCCTATCCTTCTAACTAACTGCATTTCCCAAGAGACAAGATCCCACAAACTTTGTGAGCCTAGCAAAGAAGCACAAGAATGTGTCAAATGACTCCCAAGGAAGAAAAATGAGCCTGCATGGGAGTACCCCTGGGGAGACAGCCAGGCTGACATGCTTTTTTTTATAGTTTGTTTTTAACTGTAGTCTGATAAAGTATGATGACCAAATGGAAAAGTGCATTCATGAAGTCGTTGTCTGACTTGCTGAACCCTTACCTCAATTATTTATGGTCAGTTAGGATGTCAGATCTGAGGTTTTACATATAGAAGCTGCAGGCGGAATTTGCTTGTTTTCAAGATGGGGCAGTTACCTACCTCATAAAAGACATGTAATTGCTGTATCCTTAAAAACAAACTGGTTTCCAACTAAGCTGATTGCCAGTTATGAGTTCACAATGGCAATTTTTTTACCCTCCAACTCAATGTGTTTTACTTTACTTATCTTTCTAAAAAACCAAAACCTAGGAAAAAACCTTTTTTGCAGCCCAAGATGTTGATACCACGCTACATCCTCTGCTTTGAGAGGAGTTTTAATTACCCCTCAGAAGAGTCATGCCATTAAGAAGGCCCGCCTGCAAAAACAGACAAGAACTTCATAAGTTCTTAGAAAGATGAATTCACCTTTACGATTTTTCAGGGATTACAAGACTAAACTTTTTTTCCTATCAAATGGCTTTGCTTAGAATTAGACTGACATTCTCCTGTGATGTTGTGAATAACCATATGCTCAGATAAGCATTTGTTTAACATCATCATTGTGCCATCATCACCCTGTATAGTTTCTTTACTCTACAAAGTGATTACCACATTTTCCAGGCAGCTTTTATTGCCTTATGGGAACAAAGTGAAATTTTAGCTTTTAAGAAGAGAACAAATTGCTTAGAATTGCTTGGGAAAGTAAAAATCTAAATGTAACCAAAAAGAAAATCTCATGTCTAGCAGCTAAGGGATTAAGTGCCACAGAGACATTTCAGCCCCCTACTTTCCCCACATGCTTTTGCAGAACATTTGAGCTCTTATATTTTCAGATTCAGTAACCCTATATTAAAGTGCGTAAGTAAGTTCCCTATGTAGTGCAAAACAGCCCTCAGATTGCCAGTATTTTTTGTCCTCCTCAGACCACTGATTCCACACGTATATCCCATATGGTCAGAACTTAACATTCTATTCACACCATCCTCTCCATGGCCCCCAGATAACTTTATGAATGGGCAGCCGGCCAACTAGGGAATGATGGGAGCTAAAAATTTTATCTGCTGAGAAAAAAAAAAAAGGGAATTAAGCTGTTTGTTTCAGTGGTGTGCTAAAACTTGTGTATACTTACTTGGACTCACTCCCTTTGTCTCCGTCTCAGAAGCAAACCTCAGCATCTGTCCTCCAGTTCCACAAAAGACAAGGAGACTGAAGTGAGAGCTTTGAACATGGCTTTCCAAATGCTGAATTACCGTATTAGCCAATTTCTCTCAAGCTAAAGAGAGTCAAATCAACTTCTGACACAGAAAAAGATGAATACCTCATCCACCTCGCTAGTAACTTTTAGGAATTTCAGCCAAGCAGCAAAAGCATTCACCTTTGGAGAACAATTCTTACCCTTTGAAGTGTCCTTAATCTTAACGAGGCGCTAAAGTACGAACCCAGTCCCTATAAGGTGCAAAGCCTGTTGGAAGTGGCCGCAGAGGGATCAGGTACCAGCGCGCTTATCTGTCAAGACTTGACAGTGAATGAAACAGATTCTCCCGTAAGGAGAGAACTGCTCCTCTGAGCAATTGTTTCTGAACAGCATGTAGAATCGTGAATACAATAAATTACAACAACAACAAAAAAACACTTCAGTAGAAAATGAGTTCCAATATTAAAAGCCCCATCATTATGAAATCTACTGAAAAAAAAATCAGATCTAACACTCTCCTTGGCTCTTTTTTTCCCACACTAAGAAGGAATAAAGCCAGCTGAGCAGCGTTATTTTGGACAGGTTCCATTTCTGCAACATTTGATAGGCTTCACAGCTTTCAGTTAACACAGGCAGAGGAGGCTAAGTAGGAAATTACTACAGAAAATAATACAGCAGTCCATGTACAGAAGAAAAAAATATAAATATATATCTGCAAATGCTGAGATAGATAGAAAGAAGCATAAAAGGAACTCTTTCTTTAAGGATGCCTTTTTGAGAGCACTAGAGTTCTCCAGCCCCAGCATTAGAAACCAAGCAGAGGAGGCACGAGATTGGTCAGACAGAGCAGTGACCTGCTGGGGAAAAAAAAACAAGGCAAAAGAAGGAAAATATAAAGGCTGAGAAAACAGGGACGTGTAACCTGGGAAGAATACATGGATGCTTTCCAGACATGCAGAGATGAGTAAACTGACGCACAGATGAAACTGAACTTGGCAGGAGACTTAAAAAATAACAAAAAGCGATTTCTACAGGTACACCGGTCAGAAGACAAAGGCCAAGGGAAGTGTACTCCCTCTGATAAGTGATAAGGGAGAAAAGGCAACGACAGACATAGGGAAGGCTGAGGTGCTCAGCAAGTCCTTTGCCACAATCTTTGGAAGTCACGTTTTCCGTATCTCTCATGTCCCTAAACCTCTAGATAGGGGCTTGGGGAGCAAAATCCCTCCCTCACTGTAAGAGAAGAGCAAGTCTGAGACCACCTGAAGAGACTGGATGTGTACAAGTCCGTGGGGCGTGATAACATGCACCCCGGGGTCCTGAGGAGACTGCCTGATACAACTGCTGCGCCACTCTCCATCATATTTGATAAGTCAGGGCTGTCACGCAAGTCCCCGGTGACTGGAAGAACATCACAGCAAAGTGGATGAATGCCAAGCTGTAACCTCGATAAAGAGCCATCACCCATGCCACGTCCAAATGGACTAACTGACACAACCAGGGCAGTATCCTGCACAGCTCTTGATTTTCTAGGCATCTCCTTATCAAGAGCAACTGATTTTACAAGCTGTAAGAAAGAGCTCGCTGACGGAACCGAGAGGCTTGGGTTCAGACACGCTCTCCTTCACATGCCCACAGTAAACATGTGAGGAGGGTTCATGATTTCTCAGTGCCTACAATACTTTGCAGCACAGGTGCTTTTCTGGAAGAGAAGCCTACGATGTCCACCACCGTACTCACCAGTAAGGTGATTAAGCGTTCAGCCCACGATGAACTACTCCCCTTGTTTGGCTTTACTCTAATCTTTACACAACAAAATTAAAAACAAACAAATTCAAAATGCTGCCACGCAAAGTTACCTGATACACGTCCCCATAATTTTCGATGTCTCCACTTCCAGTATGACATTTGCCACCATTGAAATCCTAGGCACAGTAGGGCACAGCAGGAAACTCTCTATTCCCCGTGTTGACATAGCTCCCACAGGTGCCTGAGCCGCCCGCAGATCCACACCTGAGATTGACAACAGTGTCCACATAAATATGAACCTGGAAAAGTAGTGATTGCATTTCAGTATGCATTGTGATGCTGTCAAAGCAACAGCCAGAGCTTTACCGCACTGCTGATAATTTGACCTTTTATTCCTCTCCCTTTATTCTCCATTCAACCCTGCTTCAAGAATAGGAGCAGTAACTTTGCTCCACTGAAGCTGCCCAACTGTAACGCTAGAATGGGATGATAATAGCAGGGTGGCAAAGTCTTTGGCTAAAGCAAATGAGAATGAACCCAAATACAGCAGCCACAGATGTAGAAAGGAAGGAAAAGAGCTGCTTAGCTTTGGAAGGCCTCAGGTAGGCAGGGATCTCTGGAAATAGATACCCTCACCCTCCACTGCCAACCCTTAAATGAGGTCTGGGAAGGGGTGGATCCTGGCTCCACCCCTTACTTCACTCAGGTGCACTGCTTGCACCTGAGCACCCCTGGGTTGGTTGGTGCTGTCTTTCCACCAGGTGCTCCATCACTGTTTCACGCCGTGACTTAGCATTTCCTCTACACCTTCTCAGTGTATCAGTTACAGATTTTCCAGGCACTTACTCCAACATTGTTGCTTCTGATCACCTTGACTCTGAACTCCTTTTCATTGCCTGATCGACTGCAGATCTTGTAGCTGATGGGCTGGTATCTTTTCCACCAGAGCCTGTTCGGATTAGCAATGACAGTGTTTTCATTCGGAGGAGAAACCTGCAGGTGAAATGACCTAAGTCAGTCAGAAATCAGTAGTCCTCATTTCATGTTTTAAGTGCAGGAGGTGCACTCAGCGGTGGGATTAGTCTGCGATTTCCGTGAGACAGGCTTTGTGCCAAACTCAGTCTCTCCCTCCTGCAGCACAAGCTCAGGTCTGCAAGATGTCCGTCTTGTAGATGGCATCAAAGACATTCTCTTTTGTTGCCGTGGCCTGCCTGGATCTGCCCTCCAAGGACGCGTGTGCGGGAGGGCTGAAGCCACGTTATTTTTGTCTGGAATAGCCACATCCTTTGGACAGCCAAAACTACATCTGTGTACTCGACTCAGCAAAAGGTGTAGAGTAAAATTTAGCTCGGCCATTTCCAAAGTACCGTCTGTGATTGGCTCTCCTCCCAAGTCAATTACTTGGTACATGAAAGAACATTCCTTGCTACTAAAACACAAATGGGTAAAAAACACTGTCCTAGACATGGTTTTAAGAAAAAGTATGCGAGATAAGAATATTACTTCATTTCCTTTCTGAATTGCATTTAAAGGTATTTTGTTTATTTTCTCTCAGCACAGCTGTGAGCTTTTTCTCATTCTCCTCCTCAGTTTCCCTACTGTGACTGATCAGTACTGTATTATTACAGCCTGGGCAGTATAAACATTAGATATAATGTTTTACCAGTGCCTCTTATTTCAGCACATACACTCACGGGCAAGCTCATTTCTTGTTTACCTAATGCAGCTAAAGAACATTTTACTATTGGCATTAGATCTCATAGGTCACATGCTTTTAATAAAATGTATGGAGCAACTTTAGCTTCTGCAGACTGTTACCTTTCTTCTAGGTCCTCATAGAATTTGTTACTCAAACATATTAAAAAAAATTGGGAATGTCCAAGTCATACTGGCTATGCAGTTTCAGACCATCATCATCATTTATACCTTCTGTTACAATTTGGGCATTCAGAATTTAAAATTCAGAGTCTGAATTCTTTTATCTTTTTAAAATCAACTGAATTTTTAAATTTACTTCGGTTCTGTAAATTACATCCCAAATGAAATTTCCAGTTTAATTAGTGCCACAAGGTCCAGAACAACTGAGGCATTTTTTGTGTCAATGACCACTTGCAGTCACGTTAGATATTTCAAATTACCATTACTGTATCTTGACATCGTTTTATATCAATGCTGCAGGGTGCTTGGGACTATGTGAAGCAAAATACTGCTTTAAATTAGAGGACTGAGTGTATACTGTTCCTGTACAAATACTCATGTCAAGTAAACTCGAGAAAATAAAGATTACCTCCTGATAAATGAAAGGCTTAGGTCCTGTAGAAAACCATTTAGTATTTAGATCCTGCAGCTCATCTAAAATTGCCTTCGCATCCCCTGGCTACATACACTTGGCAGCGTCAGTCTGTAACCCAGCTACACCCATGTCGGTGAGGTAGTTCATGTATACTCTGCCATTTTGGAGCGCACATAATTCTTCTCCAGGGCTAAATCAAAGAGATTAACAAAGTCAAACTGTCAAGGCTTGCATTAGGCTACTTAGGATCTCATTTTGCGCTCTTCACATTTAGAAAGCAGAATTATAAAGAAAGGCTACACAGAGATCTGCTGCAAACAAAAAGTTGAACTATTACTTTCAGCAAGTAATAGAACAAAATAATATTTTCCCCTAAGCATTCATTATAAAAATCTGTTGTGACTCAGAAACAATACAGGACAAGGAGGGAATAAGGAGGTTCCTGGTCAGTTTCACGTGGGAAAACAAACACTTCAGTGAATGCTTAAAGGTGGCCATCTGGTTTGCTACTTGCGCGTTTTCCTACTGTAATGTAGCCATGAGTTTTACTGGCAGGGAAACAGATCCATGCCTTTGGTTATTCAAAGTAAATAAGACAATCAAGTGTCAGATAAATTACACAAAGCAGTAGGAATAATATATTTTGACCAAAACACCATCAGGCCTAGCATTTAAGGAAAAGACTGAATACAGGGTCTCATTTCTTTGAAATAAGGCTTACGGCTGCTCCAGCTTCAGCGCAAGCAGTAACAACGCAACGGCCACGCTGAAATCCCCAACGCACTCAGAACGTTCTAGCTTCAAAACGGTTGTTTTCCACATTTCAAAAGAGGTCGAGAAACAGCAGCCACCCACCAGCTCCCCCGCGGTGCTAACTGGGCCGTACAGCCGGGCCGCCGCAGCTCCGCAGGGCCGGGCAGCGCCGGGACGCCGCTCCCACGCGTACTCCCGCTCGGCTCACAGCGCTGCTCCCGGCAGCCGCGCGGCACCGCCCCTCACGCGCCTCTCCGAGCGGACGGAGCGCCGAGCTCGCCCGGCAGCTGTGCGCGTGCCTGAGGGGCTGCTCTGCGGCGGGTACGGGCTCGCGACAGACGTGTCTGAAAAGCAGGCCCTCTGCGCGTTCTTTTTGTTCTTTTTCTATTTGAATAAAGTACTTCGCCTTTTGAGTCGCGCAGCATCTTCCTTTTATCTTGTGCCAGTGCTCCTTCCCGCAGCTAGGGCACGCGACAGAGGGAAGGCTCGCACAGCGTGCTCGCACAAGCGTCTTAGGCAAAGAGACCTGTGACCAAAGACGTGACAGACTAAACCATTTCCTGCTCAGGGACAGCGGAAGGCCACCAGGCGATCGAGGAAGCACAGGCTACCCGAAATGTAATGTAAGTACCCCTACTGTACCACACCAACCTGGCGGTCACACCAAAGGGCACAGCCTCAATCCCACGGGCACGGCGCCTCCAACCCCAGCTCAGGCGGCGCGCTGCTCCGGGGTGCTGCCCTGCAAAAGAGGGGTGTGACGTTGTGACAGGAACAGGAGAGGTCGTGAGTAAACCACGATGGTAATTACAAAGGAAACCAGTAATTATACAGCATGAACTCATGCCAGCGCACTAGTATTGTTTGGTGTCCAAGAAAAATAAAAGCATTTACACTGAAATGAGATTATTCTTGGATTTACTTGCCATTTTACCCTGAACCATTAAGAACTGAACATTACCCTTACGGAAGTTCATACGGATGCCTATGAACATACACCCCGAATCACCTCGAACACGATGTAGACAGTGACAACAAAGGTTGGGCAAAAGGTAAACAAACAAACAAAAACCCTAAACCTGAAACAATAGCAACAAAATATTTGTGTCTTCCTCCTCCTTCCCATTCACAAACCTCACAACAGAAGAACAATGTAACATTAAGAGAAAGGAAATAATTCATTAGAGATTTCAAAAGCAAACTAATGTACATTTATGATTAAGTCTTCTGACAAGTTTAACATACTTGGAATCTTTAAGATGAGAAAGTTTATACTCTGCCTCAGATACTTTAGAAATGCTCTATGCACAGTTCCAGAGTCCTGATGATTGTACTGCTTCCTCCCCAGGCTCGAGAACTCTTGAACGGGATGGAACGCTAAAGAAACCTGGAACATCACAAAGGCGTGTTACCGGCGTGAACAACTAGATCCTAGCAGTGACATGCTTTCTTTTGACAACTAAATTGAAAGATGGTTAACATTATAAGACTTCTGAGTATCTGAAAAAAACTCACTCAGCAGGTAGAGCCTGTATTAATTTTATATTACAGTAAATGAAAAATGATAATGTAATACAAAATTCACAAAATACGTCTCAGTCAACAAAACTACCTCATTAAAGAGAACAATGGAAGGAACAACAGAAAAGTAACAGTGACTAATAGTTCAGTTCTGAACTCAGTTACTACATTGTGAGACGCTGTTGGATTTTGCTCTGTTCAAAAACAAAAGACAAACATACAAACTGAAAATCAACACAGATGATAGTTTCTTATACAGTAAGACAACAGTAATCAAACGTTCTAAAAACACATCAAGCCTTTAAGAACATTAATAATGGCTTTGTGACATATTTTAAACCAACATATTATTCTAATGATTTATTTAAAGAAAAGGACGACTTCCTCACTGTGAGCCCAGCACAGCTCCACACATATGAATGAAACACTTCTAGCTCAGACAAGCTGAGGAATTGTATCAGAAATGAAATGAATTATATCACCTTTGAGGAGAAAGGTGAAAGCCGCCTTTTCAGATTAGGAACATTCCTTGCGACTTTTCACCCAATTGATAACTATTTTTTTTTTTTTTCCCCTGAAAAAGTGCTACTTTTTAAATTAATAGATTAATTCAGGCTCTAAAATGCATGAGCTCTTCCCCATACCTATTCTAGGTGAGAAGTTAGAGGTGGTCGAGTACTAGGGAAACATTGCACATAAAAGGATGCAACAAGAAAGGATACACTTTGTGTGACAGTATTGCAGTTCTTACGCAGAAGTGTTTCAAAAGAAGAACAGCAGAATGTTTAATTTTACTTAAGTCTCAAAATTGCACACATTAACTTTATGCTGCCTATCATAAACAAAAATGTATAACTTAATAAAGTACACTTTTGGCCCATTGTGAGATCTGATGAAGTCTGGTGAACCCGCCGTCACTAACTCCATGTTCAAAAGTAAATCCATCTTTTGATGACTTGAACTACAAGGAAAATAGCAGATTTTTGTTTCATTAATTCTTCCTCAAGTCTTTGACATTTTACAGACTCCCTTTCTCCATCAGATCCAAAACCCAAACGCTTCCTCTCAATGCGGGCTTCCCGGTCACTTCTTCTCTACAAAGAAGCTGATGACCTCTCAACATCGGTTTCTTCTGCGTAACCCTTATACCAAAAAACTGTATTTAAGCCACAGAAAAATGGTCACCCCAAATACCAACTGACATTTTTGTCCGTTCATCAAGAAAAAGGCATTTCAGTTTGCAGTAAGTCACACAGTATTTTTATAAGCCATTATGTATTGTTTTCTCTACAAAAGAAAGATTATTTGTGGAGAAAGTAATAGATACTTTGCAATAATGTTTATGACTCTATGACGTTTATGACGTAATTAATCACAGCTTCTTCCTGTTTAAAAAAAAAATCAAAATTTTAACTTATATCAATTCATTTCAAGTTTCTTGCAGAAGAAAAAAAAGCACTGTGATGCAGTACAAATAAAACTTGAAGTTCTCCGGGTGTCTGCATAAATTTCAGATTTATATAATAGAATTTTTCTTTGCAAATTAGCATTCACGAGATTATTCCAGCAGATGCAGGAAAACACATTCAGTGCAGGAAAAGGGTTCCGCCTCATCGTTACTGTGCAAGCGAAAGAAATAATTTGTACTTTGCCAAGGATTCTTAGGGATTTCAATTAGTCTGTGTGCATTACGTGACTGTCACGTATAAATAAATGGTCAAGGCGTGGAAGAAGTCCTGTCCACCATTTACTAAACCTGTGACACCGAAGCAACCCACGCAGACTTTCAGATGTACAAATAAGTCTTGAGTAAGTGTTTGCTCATTTTAAAAAAAAAGCTTCTGAGTTGATCAATATGATTAATAACATAGTAAGCACCTGGTTATTTTCTTTATGCAAGTCAAGTATTATTTAGCATGTTTAGTAAAGTCAGAATCAAATTTAATGCACTGAGCTGGTTGGAAAGACATGAAACGCATAAAAGTAGTGTTCAGAGTTCACTTCTAAAGATTTCCGCTAGTAAAAAATACTTCAAGTTTCCTTTTTCCATTTAGGAAAACTTAATTAACATTCTTCTTATCACACGCTATGGAAAATATGGCAAATAATACTTTTTATTTATTTAACTAGGAAGGAATAAGAAAAAAAAAATGGAACGCTTTTGCACACCCTTGTTCCTAACAGCTTAAAATCAAGGCTCATTCATCTGCTTTCAATAAACAGTGCAGAACGCCTGTAAAAACAACTCATTTAATCTAACTAATTTAATCTGACTTTTTTAGACAACAGCGTTGTTCCATTTTTCTTTGCTTGAAAGAAAGGTGGATAGCTACGCTACAGAACGTAAGGACAGGAAAGAGCAGTGGCTATGTGGTTATGTTCTCCTTAATATTAGGGCCTCCAGAATGAATTGCAGATAGAATGCAAAGGAGTGTGTGGGAGGGAATTTTTTATTTCTTCTTGCTGCAGCCAAGGTAAATAGCAACCTGATAACAGAATGCCCTTGAAATGTGGAACTCAAGAGGTTCTAATGGGGACAGTGTTCAACTGGTTTAAATTGTTCCATTCAGTTTGTTGCCTAGTTTTACTGTTATATAACAAATTCAATTCTATTTACTGATATAAAGTATGTCCAGTGGAAGTAGAGTTCTGCAAGTCTAGTTGTGGTTTGTGGAGGATTAAAACAAAAATAGTTTTCGGTGAAGTAACTTGCGTTACAAAATATTCTGGGCTGTAACAGCATTTGTGAATACCATTGAAAATTCAGTTAATCATTTACAGAAGTGATAGTCGGGAAGTTTTTGCAGATGATGGAAAATATTGATGGGGACAGTAATGGAGATGAGATTTAAAAGCTGTTTTTTCTTCCTAGTCATGATGAATTCAGGCAAACTCTTTGCAGAAGGTAAAAACACTGAATTCTTTTGCTGATAAATATGCATTTAGTCTAGAACGTGCAGTTTAGGTTTCTTAGGTGGGGTGTCTTTCATATCTTGACCAAGAATAAAGACTGTTTTTTAGACACGGTTTTGTTGTGAGATGGCTGATAATCGTGGATCAATTGTTGCTGCTTATCTGAGCTACAGATTCACGCGTTCACTTCGAACCTGTATCATGGAAAGGTCCAGATTTCTATTCAGAAGAGTTTTCTCAGGAAATACATCATCTGAGCTATTTTGGGGCATTATACAAATGGAAATTTGCCCTCCTAGACATTACGTACGCTGGCGTGTCTCAGAAATTGGGCTAACCACTGAGCAGAAGAGCAGAAGTTAAATGGTGCCTGCAGAAGTTAGCCTTGGGTGGTATTTCACATTTCCTATCGCTGTTTTCAGTACTGTTTGAAATTCCTGGGTCTGTCTAGATTGCATACTGCTTGAACTGTGACTTCTGTGCTTAACCTCCCTTCAGTGAGTCGTTTTCTGTATTACCTCCTGTTGGTTTGTCGTGCTGAATGAACAGCTATTGCATAGCTAATTCTTGATGCTGTTTCCACTTTATTTCGGTCTGTGCATCAGAATGGTTTTTCAGTAGAAGGTGCTCGTGCTTACATCTGCTAGGCTATAGAGAGTCAAATAAACATGCCCTGCATCCATTTTGCTCTGTTCATAGTAGGAAGTTTCATTCCACAGATTGTATTTCTGTGAACCTAAAGAATGTAGGCAGATATATTTTTGATATATCGTAATTTCAGTGTGTGTTATAAGACTCTACACACCAAGGATGAGATTTAGTAGAAAAATATAGTAAGTATGATAACTTTAGAATAATACTTCTTTCACTGAACAGTGACTGCAAATACACCAGCTTTGAGCTTGTAAGCAGTATTTCATTCCCTTTGTAAGCCTGAATCAACCCAACTGTATTTAAACAAATACATTCTTATATGGGATGAGATTTTGAGTGAGAAATACGTGTGTTATGTCTTTGCAGATAAACTCTGTGATTTGCCGCATGTAGAAAATGGAAGGATTGCCCCATATTATTACAGTTTCAAAGATTACTATTTCCCTATGCGTAAAGGGAAAAACCTTTCCTATTCTTGTGTGGCTGGTTATACAACTGAAACCGGGACTCAAGACGGAAGAATAACTTGTACAGCAAAAGGATGGTCTCCAGTGCCACAATGCTACAGTGAGTTAGCTTCTTCATTTCATTATTGCCTCCAGCAGAAAACTGTTTTAGCTCAATTTCCTTAAGCAGAGAGGGACAAAAGGCGTGGAATAGTAGGGATAAAAATGCGTAAGTTAGGTCAAGGTGAAATCCATTATGTCTATTCATACCTTGAATTGTTTTACATTAGTATATGTTCTAAGGAGTCTTACCACATATGCTTTTTAAGAATTTCAAGAAAGCTGCCCAGCGTAACTTAATTTGGGAAAAATAATTGACATTTTAGTCGCAGATGTGCATCTGAGCCTCCTTAGCTCCAGATTGACATATTCCGTGGTACTACTGTCTGTTTAATGATTGCGGTAGCATTCCAATAAAACAAGAAAATGAAATTGGATGGAGATAATTTAAAAACCTCATTTTCTTGCCTATCAGAGAAAATATTACATTAATTATTTCTGCCTAACCAAACTGTCTCTTTTCATTTAGAAAAATGTAATAAGCCTCTTCTGGAACATGGCATTTTTTACGGTACAGAAACGTACTTCAAAATACATGAGAAACTACAGTACAAATGTAATCAAGGCTACCACGCTCCCAGCGGTGGTACTGAAGATACAGTAAAATGTCAGTCAGATGGATGGTCTTCCCAGGCAAGCTGCACTAAGAAAGTTGGTAGGATTGTGTTTCTCTCCTTCTCATTTCATATATGTTTATAAAATTCTGCTGTCTTTCCTGTACCTGTAAGGTCAAACTGCCTTTGTTAGGTTATTTGAATATTCCTGAAGTGAGTTCCCAGCTGTACCTTATGCGATGAAGTTGTCAGATGTTTCACGCTGCTGGTTTTTTGAATTGGTACAGATAAAATTGTGGAATCAGCATAGGTGAGAAAATTTTGTTTCAAATAAATCCAATTCTTTCCAAACTTTGCACCCAAATGAACACTAGAAAACCCATATAAACTGTTGCATTTTTAGTTGTTCATTATTTCCAAAGACTGCCTCAGATACAATCACTTTTAAGGGAAATTTCAGATAAAAGTAAGCTTAAAAGAAAAAAAAAAGAACACCAACAATATTACACATGTGTCTTATTCATTTAAGAGTCATGCCAAGTACCCGAGTTACATCATGGCAACTACTTCACAACCCAGCGAGAGCTCCGAGTGAATGAAGCGCTGCTATATAAATGCGATGAGGGATACCACACTGCAGGAGGAAACACTACAGAAGAAGCAGTTTGTCTCGCACATGGATGGTCCGTTACTCCAAACTGCTCGAGTATGTAGTGGACTTTTGAAATGAATTGTCTTTGCAATGTGACATAGTCTACAACTGAATAAAAAATTTATAAGTTTTATAAACTGTTGAGATAAAAAAGTTTTTATGTTTTCTCCCTAGAAAAAACCTGCCCCACTTTGCGTGGGATAGAGCATGGAGGTTTCTATCCTGTGAAGAAAATCTATGAAGAGGGAGATGTTGTTCATTTTTTCTGTGAGGAAAATTATTCTTTCCGTGAATTTGACCTGATTCAATGTTATTACTTTGGATGGTATCCAGATCCTCCAGTGTGTGAAGGTACCTCATTTTTACGTTTGTAACATGTAAAATTCTCCAGCGCTTTCTTGAAATGAAATGCTTTCTTTATGAATGCAAAATAAAAATAAGCTCTTGTACCAGTTTACAACCTAAGTAGAAATAAAGTGTTAGCAGAAGAGCACGAAGCCTAAATGGTGGGGAAGAAGAAATGGTGATTGGAATTAGGCTGCTTCCACCTGTCCTAGGTGAAATCTAACAATTGAGCAGTTACCTGCTGTTGCTTCCATGTGTTTTTTCCTGGAAAAGCAGGAAGAAGCAATAGAGGGGAAGTTGCTCAGCCCTTTGAGTTCAAGGTAAACTGTGTTCAGATTATGTGAAGGATTATTCAATCATGTGTAGAGGCTTCATGAGGTGGGAGCACGCATCTTGAGGTACTAAGAACAGTTATTTTACAGCATTTCTGTCTGATGCTTGAGGAGGAAAACCATCCACCAGGAGGTTGAACCATCCACCTAACACTACACGTCCACCCGTGTCCCTGAGCATCACACCCACACATCTCTCAAATTCTTCCAGGGGCTGTGACTCCACCACCTCCCAGGGCAGCATCTTCCAAGACCTAACTGCTCTTCCCATGAAGAAATTATTCCTAATGTCCAATCTAAACCTCCCCTTGTGCAACTCGAGGCTGTTTTCTCACTTTCTATCACTTGTCAAGTGAGAAGAGAAATGGATGATGTCCTTGCTGCAGCCTCCTCTCAGGTAGTTGTAGAGAGTGATGGGATATCCCCTCAGCCTCCTCTTCTCCAGAGAACAACCCCAATTCCATCAGCCATTTCTCATGTCTTGTTTTCCAGTCTCTTTACCAGCTTTCAAGTAACTCAGTATCCTTCTTGTAGTGAGGATCCCAAAACTGAGCAAAGTACTCCTTTGTAACCGATCTTGTAGAAAATAATGTGATTGGTATGAAGAAGAAATTTATGTTCCTTTCCTAGAAGGCACACTTGGGTTTAAATTGCAATAGAATCTCTCAAAAAAAAATGGCACGTTAGTACGTTCCTCAGCCTTGCACTTGTTCAGAATTGTTTCCTGGGTGAGCGCAAAGAAAGAGTGTGCTCAGGAGAAATGAAAATGTGGCCTACGTCTAGTTTTGAGCTAATACTGATTACAAACTTCATCTGAAGATGGGAAATGGGTCACTGCTTTCACTGCTTGTGTAGTATTAAAATTGATACATCAGCTGTGTTAAGTATTGTATTAATGGATGGTGTGGAAAATCTCTGTTACCTGAATACTTTGAAAGAACATTTTACTGAGTACACAACAAATTATCAGTTTGTTTATAACAGTGCAGTATCATAATACCTCTCTTTTGTATTTGTTGAAAGTAAAATCCCCTTTTTGTTCTAAATCTTCGTTTTAATAAGTGAGGTGTGGAGCAAAGAGATTCCTCTAGATAAACCAGAAATGCCTTCTAAAAACACAGACTTGCACACTGCATGGTTAAATGAATTGCTCTGCTTACAGTTTTGCTTAGTGAGAAAAAGAATGCATTTTTTATTTTCAGATGTAAGAAACAAATGTCCTCCGCCACCACTGCCTCCTCACGCCCATAGCAACGCAGTTAGGAGAACATATCACAGCGGCGACAGAGTTCGTATACAGTGTCAGAGTGAATATGAAATAAGAGGATCTGGGGAAATCCAGTGTGAAAATGGAAAATGGACATCACCCCCTATCTGCGTGGGTTAGTACCTTTGGCAACTGAATAGAAATAATTCTTATACAGTATCTTAATATTCCTAATAGTCACAGTTTCCATATCTGCAAAGTTATTTGTCCTCCTCTGATAAATGCTTGAGAGCTCAAGTGCTGCACATTAAGAAAGAGGATGAGCTAGATTATTTCTTAGTGTTGGTTTTGTTTTGTTTTTTGTTAATATTTGAAAATGAATTATTTTCAAAGAATCTGGTTCTAAGTTTCTGCTGTGATTTTAGGATCTATGGATAAAAGGGAATCTGAGACACCAGCACTCGAGGCAGATGCGTCGATAAGGGCGAGCAAAACGTATCACAGTGAAGAAAAGAGTAGGTGAAACTTGCTTTTCTATTTAATAGGAAATACAGTGCTCTCTAATACTGTTACAAGTATTTTATGACTAACCTTATTACTCTTTTGCTACACTTCAATTCCTTACTCTTGAAGATGTTTGCATATTCTTTGTGTATCATTTTAGCAGTATGCCTGAATGAAAGAACATTCTTATTTCTACAGTCTGTGAACTAAACCGATGCTTCAGTGCTGTACATGTAATTTTCTTACATGCATTAGCATTTAACAACTGCAATCACTTCTGTTACTATTGTCTGAATATGCAAATTCAGGAGTATTTTGCTGATCCTTTGTTTAATAGTTCACTGAGGTTTATTTTGAACTCCACACGGGTTTAACATTTCAAGCAACAAATTAGGACAGTCTCAGCACTGCCAAACAACTAGTCCATATCGACTGTAAACCAGCAGGAGTTGAGAGTGGACATTGATGAGGAGTGTAGAATGAATAAAAGTAGCCTGCACTTCAGTAGGGTAATTGTAGACCGTGTCAAACACTTTATTTGTTTGCAAATTTTGGATCAAACTCCATCGCTATTCAAATACTTTCACAATGGTGACATCATTTTAAAGATTTAATTATGTATCTTCTTACCTTGTATTAGAAATACAGCAAAACTGTACCTCTCCACCAGTGATTAAAAATGGTGTTCTTCTTGGCCCTTTATTACCAAGTTACAAAAATGGTAACTCAGTAGAATATGGTTGCCAGCGATACCATTTTTTGGATGGACCCAGTACTGTTTACTGCGAACAAGGAAACTGGACAGAACGGCCTACTTGCTTGGGTAAGCCTTACAGGAAAAAAATACAATAAATGTATCCTTCTTTCCTTCCTGTAAAAAAAAAAAAAGATCATTTTTCCACTGGCATCCTTTGTTAAATGTATTTACTTTAAGTTTTTAAACTACTGTGATAATGCAAATAAATAACTATCATCTAAGCTTATTTATCTCAAAATGAAGTGTGCCATACATTTAAAAATATTTGTAGAAAACATTGTATCAGAAGTTTGTGTTTTCTGGGAATTACTGTTCTGAGTTTATTCTTTTTCGCATATTACTTTTGTTACTTTAGTCCATTTCTTATTTTGTATTCTTTTTTTTTTTTAAATATATTCAAAATGTTATTTATTTCTCACAAAATTCCCAAAATATTTTAGTACTATTGGTTTTTATTTATTTCCTTCTTTTTCTAACTAACTCCTACAAAAGAGAGTTAAGAAATCGCTCAATTACTTTTATTTCCTAGGTCCGTGCATTCTCAATGTAACTGATATGAACAGTAACAACATAGAGTTGAAATGGAGACAGGAAGAATTCATCTTCCTACACGGTGATCTCATTGAGTTTGAATGTAAGCAAGGATACAAATTTCCCCACGCTACCATGCCATCTCCTGGGAGGACTCAGTGTGAACGTGGAAGGCTGAAATATCCCAAATGTGTTTTTCAAGGTAAAACCATTTGTCCTTTTGATTTCATCAATCTGAGACCTATTCAGAAACATTTGCTTCAGCAGTAGAGGCCTAGAAAGTGTTGTAAATAGTAATAAAAGTTCAGTATCTGACAGATATCCTTACCCAATACACATATATAGTTAAATATGTGTTGATTGATTATAGTTAAATATATACAAGCATAATAAAAACAATACACCTTCCTCTGGTGGGAAGGCAATAGAAGGGAGGGAGGAGCTGTTCTCCGAACTGAGGGAAGTGAAAGCTCTGCTGTAGAAAGACAGCTGTAAACACTGAAATGTATACAAGAGGCTTCTCGTGGTTTAGAAATAACATAGACTTCATTCTGATTTGAGACGTAATGTAGAAGTATTGAGAATATACTGAGTTGATATTTATGTAGTGCTGACAGCAATTTAAAGCTGCTGATTTGTTAGTTTCTTACCTCGAATGCTTCACAAAGATTTTTGACATTATTCCAGTTCCCATGGAAAAATGTGACTCTCCACCATCTATTGCAAATGGAGCTCTTACTCTCCCACCTCTGACCCAGTATGACAATGGTTCTTCAGTTCAGTATAGTTGCTCTGACTATTACTTCTTGCAAGGATCTGAGAGAATTTATTGTTCCGAGGGCCAGTGGACTTCACCACCACTTTGTATAGGTAGGCACAAGAAGGTACATAAGATATATAAGCATTTATTTCTGGTTATTAGATGTAAACTAAAAGTATTTATAGATTGATGCTCAGTATTTATAGATTGTGTGTTGTGAACTGGAACATCGTTAAGATCTCGACTGCATTTTTCAGTTAGAGAGGAACGTATGTTTTAATAGAAGCAAGTACAACCTTTTTTGGCTTTTTTATTCAGTAAGTAAATCTTGTGCGCCGGCTGCATCCAAAAATACAGTGATTTCACGTATAATATCTTAAGAGAATGGGGAATAACCTGCCTTTTGTGCCTCAACTCTAGTCACAGTAATCTGATTTCAAAAATAATTGATTTATTAACACTGTATGTGTCTCTATTTGTTAGAGCCGTGCACTTTGTCAAAGAATGAGATGGAAAAAAATAATGTGCTGCTGGAAAGTTTTTATGAGAACCAAGCTTACTTTTACCACGGAGATTATGTTGGATTTTACTGCAAACAGAACCATTTTGGAGCAGAATCTGGCACAACTTTATTTCAAGTGCAGTGCAAGAGAGGACAGCTAGTGTATCCAAGATGTGTTGAAAGGAGAAAATAAGTAAGTATGACTTCAAAAAAAAAGTATAGGAAAGGTATGTATGTGTTCTTTATCTAGTATTAATGGTTGCATTAAGGTGGCCTTATATCTTCAAGATGACTACAGTTGACTTCGAGAAATGAGTGTTCAGTGGCATTGCTGAATCTGAGCCGAAGAGGGAGGGAAATGAGAAAATGTTCTGTGGACTGAGTATACAGCAGCACAATGCAATATAAACAGACCGTGTGTGGAAATGTTAGGAAGAAGAAGAGTTCTGTGAGGCTTATAATGTTTCTGCCAGTGCATCTGTGCAAGAGAATGGCAAAAGGAATATTTGTGTTTGTGAAACTTGGATTTTAGTTACTTTGTGTAGGCAGTACCGGTGATGAAAATCACTGTTTATGGTGATGTTTAACCGGTGATATTTATCACTGTATTCAGCTTATTGCTGCATTTTCACTAGGACTGTTTTCATAAAATTGGTTTCTATTATTAACGTCGCTCATATATTGTTGAGATTTCTTCTCATTCTGTTGCTGTCATTGCATTCAACGTTATGCATTTGTTTTTCTACCAGACCTTCAGCTCTGGCTGAAGCCAGGGGGGAGGAAGGGGTCCCCTTTGGCAACAATAGATGGCAGATGAATGTCATTTGTAAGGTTGTGAAGATGAGCACATAAAGTAAATAATAACGTGCTGCAGTAGCTTATCGCTTTGCACTGAAATTGCTGGCAGTGCTTTTCCTGTCATCTGGATAAGGTTTTGCAACAAGAGGCTTCATCAAAGTTGAAAAACAAACAAAAAAACAAGCTCAACACACACTTCTTCTCAATATGAATGTTTAAAATACACTATTTACCTCTCTCTCATTCCCACAGTCCAGACAGCTAAATGGAACCCCTCCACAATATGGAGCACTGGCTCTTCCCCCAGGACACTTCTCTGCCTTGTACGACCCATGGTCCTCTGACCCAGAGACCAAGTGAGAGCACCACTGTCAAATATGTATATTAAATGGCTTTAAAGCTCAATTTCTTTTTTCTTTTTTTTTCTTTTTTTTTTTTCTTTTTTCTTTTTTTTTTTTGCATAGTCTAAACGAAAGCTTTAATAGTTTCTTGCTACTCTCAATGGATTTATCTTGCGCAGGGGTACTTGCACCCTACACTGGAGCCCTACTGTTCTAGTGGACCTTCAGCATTGATTCATCCCAGTCTTCAGCTGAAAGATTCCCTCTTCTCCAAGTTCCTGCAACAAAAGACCTGTCTGTGCAAAGGGAGTCAGCAGGCCTTTGTTCTCTTGAGATCTTATTCCAAGAAATTATGTCCAATTATTTGGTTATGGAGTGGGTAAAGCAAGGCTTTATCTGTCCTGAAATTTCCCTTATCAGCAAAAGCAACAACGGGAAAATCAGGTACTACTTACTTGCTTTATTTTCTTAGAACTTAACTCATGTTTATACCCCACGTGAATACTGAGACAGATAGATAGACTCTATTAACAGTACACAAATGCAGTGTATTGCTTTGGTTCATTTTCATGAGCTTGGCTGAATTAATTAGGTGAAGTTAAAGAAAAATCTCTCTGTGCTGAAAGCATCTCAAGGTCAAAGAATCGTCCCTTGCTGCACTGAGCTGCGTGTGCTGCGCACACTGCCTTTCAAAAAATTCTTAGAAAAGTGAACTTCAAGAAAAATGAAGAGTGTATCTTCTACAAAGCTCTATCAAGTAGGGCAGTAAAACCCCTCCCCAACATGCAATACACCAATGTCACATAAACACATTAGCTGTTCCTATCCATCAGCTGCAATACATCACCATTGGATCAATTACCAAAAAAATAAATAAAGCACAAGCATCTCAGCTCCATCAAGACAGCAACGCAAGCTCACCAAAAAATGAAAAGGATGGCAGGTCCAGAACCAGGACTTGTGCCTACCTACATCCAGAAATCCTAGTTTGTTACTTGCATCCCGACATCTTGCCTTTCCACCAAATAACACGGAAGTTCAAGTCCTGAGTAGGAATCGGGTTCTGTGATCCAGAGTCTCCCCTGAGTTGTTCAAAGAAGATTCACCCTGACTCACCCTGCCTCTGCCATCATCCCAGGCTAAGTTCCAGGCATGCTCATGGAGAAAAAGCTAGAAGCAGATGAGGCCAAACACACTGATAATCAAATTACCTGGAGGCTTTTTAATTCTTGACTCAGTATGCCACCAAAGCCAGCCTACTTCAGGATGCAAATGTAAATAAAAGTAACAGGGATCAATGCAGAATAGGCAAGATGTAAGTACAATCATTCGGGTGGATGAAATGTAAACACAGTTACAGAATGTAAATAAATTTACAAAAAATGGTTAAATTTGAACAAAATCATCCAATAGTATAAAGAAAATGAATTAGCAAATTCCAACAGAGAACACTGTCTAAGCTATAAAGCACAATAAAGCAGGAAACTCCAGGAAAACTTGAGCTCAAATCACTGGATTTGTTGAAGGAGCGTTCATTTCTCCAGCTGGACTCAGTCATGCCATTTCCATCTATCCAAGTAGCCCTGCATTGTAAAGAGACAGAAGAGGAAATGGAGATCCTCAAGGCTGACATATTGTCACATTTCACGAGAGCAGTGAAAAGCAGTTGCCAACCATGCCCACTGCTTGAATTCAATTCCCCAGCTCCATTGGAACAGGAGCAGCTCCTCCGTGACAAACGCAGGCTGGTATGGGATTAAGGGAAGGCCCCTGAATCTGACCCTCTTACAATCCTTCTTGGCTGTTGCCCACAGTTCTTTTACAGCCCCCTGTGCCCTCCCACATGAACCACTTACTTGTGCATTGAGGGTACTCAATTACTCCATCCAGACACTGTGGGTTAAATTTCTCTGGTCTTGAAACTCCCGTGTAAAACCATTTGCATGTAAAGGAAATACGTTCCTTAGAGCGATAGGTGTAAAGATTTCTCCCTTGTAGTTTAATGTTATTCCTATCCATTTCTGACTCAAGCACTGTGCAGTCCCCTGGAAAACAAAAACTGTCACTAACAGTGCAAAGTACTTTCATGATTTGCCTGTAGATCTCACACTGGAAGCCGAGTCTCTGAAGATGCTGGTACCAATGGAGTGCCTCGAGCACTTATTCTGCTTCCCTTTTGCGACACATAGCGCAGACTAGGAAGGATAAAAGCTCATTTCATACTCTTTGGCAATGATCCAGCAAGGCCTGCTCAGGGAAACTGTAGAAGGGGACAAGCACAGATTTCCCTTCTGAGAAGCCTACAAAAGCCTGCAATGGGCATCAGCTGCTGTCTCCATACACATCAGAACATGGTATGAGCGGAGAGGAGCTGGAAAGGCCACAGAGGTACAAAGGGGGCACAGCGTGGCAGCAACAGAGACCCAGGAGAGAAGCTCACTGGGGCAACACCCTGCTTAAACAGGCAGGCTTGGGAGAGACTGCAGTGAAATAATCTCTTGTCCTGCCACGGTCAGGGAAACAATTTCAGGGATATCACTTTCAGGGAACTCACGAGCTCTTCAGTCCTCCTTGGAATTAGACAGGCAGTCACAGAACAAATGACCCTAGCATGAGGCTTGGTGATCCCTTTCCTCTCAGATACTCCTGTCAGCAGCATCTTGGGAAACACAACCCATCATGGCCTACAGCTTTGCAGGATTTCCCACACCCTGGTGCTCTGTTATTACTTCCCCAGGCACACTTGCTAAAGGCTTTCCTCTCAGTTTCTGCACTAAATATGCAAAAACCAGCAGCCAAACAATGACAAATGGAGAAGACTTACTTCCTGGATTGCACCGTGGATATTTAAATGTGCCATTAATACACTGTACTCTGAACGGAGAAGATGCTGGGTCTTCCACATTTCCTATTTTACAATCAAATTCGATAAAATCACCCGATTTGGAATACAGCTTTCTTTCTCCCCTCCATTTCAGCTCAATGTTGTTATTGTTCATATCTTCTTCAGCTGCCGTACAGGCCACTGGGAAAAGGCAAGAGAACATCGTCATCAATTCATACAGATGCACCACATGTAATTTTTTTCTCCCTACAGAAGTTCTTCACATCATAAAACGCTTCCAGGACTTCGCTCTGAGCCTCTGCTTTTTGCAACAGGAAAGATATTTTCATCAAAACTGAAGGGAAAAAAAGACTATGGTTGAGTCACCGTGCAGTGCTACGGAGAGGCCATTTCACTCTGAGAGTCACATGGGGCAAGCAGAGCCCGGGGTAGGGGAACTCAGCAGGCAGCATACAACTTCCCTGTATCTTTTTTCAGAATCCTCCTTTCCCTTGTCCCAGTACTTCTTTAAATTCATATTCTCATGGTCACATCACCCCTGGATTTACTGCATTCAGACAAACCCAACCTCTCCATCACAGCCTGCAGACCATGGCAGTGTCCTCAATGCGGGAGCCCAGCACACTGATGGAGATATCTCATTACATAGGCAGTTCAGCCAAACTCCCCTGCTCCCAGATCTGTGGGTGAGAGGAGGCAGGGAGAGACTGTAGGCAGCAGAAGGGACCACACAGGCTGACATCAAGAAGAAACTCCTTCCGGACAAAAGAAAGACTCATTGCTGTCAGCTACAGCACAAGTGCTGTTTCACAAGTGAAGCGCACTGGAAACACCTTCAGGATCTGAGAAAAAGTCAGTGTGAGCAGTCACATAGCTCTTGGCCATGCAGCACATGCTTTAACCTACCTAAGCAAACTGGTGGATTTGTCCACTGGCCATTAATACATCTGATCTGCTGAGATCCTTCCAGGATGTAGAGATTTGGGCATTTATATTTCAAAGTTGCACCTTGTGAATATTCTGGCAACGGGAAGGAAAGAATATCTCCATTTTCAATATCTGGAGGTGGGCCACATTTTCCACTCTTTCCTGGAAGAACATTAACACTTAGAGAGAAACGCATCAGAGTTTAATTGTACGGGCGCGGCCTAGCCTCAAATACTTTGGGAGACTGCCTTGCCTGTACTTAGAGAGACTCAGAGGAAAGCAGAGAAAATTGCCACCTTGACACCAAATATCTGGCAGATGGAGAAGAGCAAGAGTTTCTCATTTTTCCACTGCTGGGACTCATAACTACCAGTTCATCCATCTGTCATCTCTGGAGCGTTGGCTGCTTTCTGCAAGACTTTCGCTGTTCCTACACAATAGCACAGGATGTTTGGCACAGCTCTTTCTGCAGAAGAACTGGATGCCTAACAGCTCTCTGTACTGCCTGAGCAGGGACAAGCATGAATCTGTTTGCAAACTAGAACAAATGACACTGGACCATACAATTTCAGTTAATAGTGGGGCACACCTTGGGCTCCGGGGGGTCCATACATGTCAGATCCACTTGCTCGCAGCTCGGAGACTCAAATTTGAAGAAGTAAATACCACTGACCCATCTCGCTGGCAGTCTCACCAACAGTCTACTGGATGGAAAGACAGGAAAAGTACCTTTGCACGTGGGCACCTCTGTCCAAGTCCCATTCTGACAACTTATGGTGGAAGCTCCAGTCATACGAAAACCTTTCCAGCACTGATATTCTGCTGTCTCCCCAGGCAAATACCTTGACTTTTTAACACCTTGAACTTTACCACCAGCGATTTCTGGAGGAGGTCCACACCTCATATCTGAAAAGAGATATTTCTACAGTTGCAGTTATAGTCATTGAGGTGTTCCCCTATACCTATTTTAGGTAAGGGAATCAATCTCGTTACTCCCCAGCTCACACAGTTTCTGTCTAGAGCTTCTAATGCCTTCACAATAATTTTTTTGTATTTTTCCTCCTGGCCACAAGAGTGTACCAGGGTAAAACATTGTGAATCCAGGAATGTAAGCAGGAGTGTGACTTCAAATGACAGTGGCAGCAGAACAGTTATTTGTGGACTCTCAAGAGATGGCAGTGTCAGTGAGAGAGTCTAAAAAAGCCAGCATTTCTGTAGCTATGCCTTATGGCACAGAAGTCCCTTTAGTGAGGCCACGGCCCTCCCCGGAGAACCCTGGCATTTCTGAAAAATCTCAGAAGTAACAGCCAAGCTGGCCCTCTGATGAACTGCAGAGCTCTGGAAGAAGTCATCAGCCTGCACTGCTCATGGACAGGTACGTGCAGTCAACTCTACGGAAGTATGTGAAAGCCAAGTAGCAGTAGTTCACCCTCCAGCCACAGATTTGGGCAGGTAAAGGAGGACAGCACATTGTCTTTTTGTAGGAACGCTCCTACCGTTTCAGAACTCTAGCAGATCTGCAGTTTTTACATCCTGAGAGTAGTGGAATCTCTATCAGTTAGAGCTGACCCTTGGAAAAAATGGCTGGATCTCTCCCCCACTACTTCCATTCAGATATTCTCTGACAGAACTGAACAGAACCAAGAACCCCTTACATTTTTCTAGAGAAGGCCAATAAAATGGTGTCTTCTGGGGAATAACTAGTATCATACTGGAAAATGAAAAATCATCCTTTTTTGAATGCCCTTTTTCTTTAAGATGTTTTTGCTTTTGATGAAAATATACATAGTATTTCCAGAAACAGTAAGTTCAAGTGCTGTGCAAGAAAACAGTAGTAGGTACAAAGCTGCAGTACAAAATTAAAATATAAAGTTTTTCAAGTATTTAGGTAAACAGACCGACTCCTCTATACTAAGGGGCAAGATGAAAGCACAGATTCCTACCTTTGCAAGTTGGTGTTTGCGACCATTGTCCATTTGAACAAATGACATAATTTACACCTGTAATCTGAAAATTGCTGTCACATTCATACTGTACCCGAGCACCAGGCAGATACCTCTGCTGTCGAGTGCTGGTAATATACGCGCTGTGAATTTCAGGTGGGGCTTCACAGCTAACATCTGAAAAGAGAAGCGCGTTTAAGAATACTCGGGCAGTAATGTGATGACTATAGAATGTTGCATTCAGAAGTAACATTATTCACAATGAGGACAGGCAGTTTGCATAAGGCAGGTTGTTTTCCACAGGTAGGAAAGGAAGATACCATGGTCTTTATTCTGCAGTGCTTCACCTGACAATATTCTTTTTGCCTAAAGTGACTGAAAAGCAGAAAGGAGTTGTAGAGATTAGCTGAACATGCAGGCTGGTGCTGTACTGCACTGTGTGCCAAAGGACTGGGGAGTGTTTTCTTTACTATTTGAAGGTAACTTTCATAAAAGTCGCATTAGTGATGTGAAAATAAGTACGTCAGCTTACCTGTCATCCCTTTGCAGTTAGCACCCTTCCGTCCATAACCTTCTATCTGTTTGATCTAAGAAACGAGTTAAGTTGCGTCTACTAGATTCAGCCCAGAAGGGGAAAAGATTTCTTTGCTGATCAGTTCTGCTTGATGGTTCTCAGGAGCCAGACAAAAGGTGTTGTAGCATCCCATTCAAATCAATCCAATGATTGACTCTATTGTTTTGACTTGCTTGCATGCATGGTGGGTTTATTTTAATGAATGTCTTAAAAGACTAAAAGGATCATAAACAATTTAGAAGTGGAACACACACCTTCACAGAACGGTGGTGATGACCAATTTCCTCTTCTGCAAATAATTTCTGGGAGACCAACAGCCTCGAATCCTTCATTACACTGGTAGCGAACTGTTTCACCAGGCTCATACACTTCCTTGTTTCTTCCTTCAGTTGCAGAATTGGGAACACTGGGAATACTTCCACATGACATTTCTGAAAAGATATGCAAACCTGATGCTTGTGGAAATATGATACACACAGAATGAGATTATTTTTCTGACCAAACAGATGCTTTTTCTAACCAGCACAGTCAATAACTACCAGCAGATTTTGTATAAAAGAGAGCACGCAGAAACTTCCATGTTAGTCCCCTAAATAGACGTACACTTTAGTCACTGTAAAGATTTAGATCCTCTTTCTATCAACGCCAGAAATGTTTGGTAAAGGCTTCTGTCCCTTACTGCACAAAAGTGATATCCGTCACTGAAGCATCAAAGCAACTCCCAGTCACTAGTGGACTCTGTAGAAAACAGGTCCTTGGGTGATAAGGATATGCCCATGACTCGTCTGGTAGAAACAAACACTGAACAAAGATTGCAAAAATACCACAGGAATACTTAAAATACTAAACTGCTGTTACTAGTCAACTCTAGTTTAAAAGTATTTCAAATTCACTGCTGAGCACGTTTCAGGAAAAGTACTGTTTGATGTTACCTGAACACGTAGGAGATGAACTCCAGTTTCCCATAGAACAACTTATCTCTGATGGTCCGTCTAACTCAAATCCAGAACTACAAGTGAACTTCACTACAGCACCAGCTAGATAAACTGTTTTCCCTTCTTTTTCCATTTTTAAGTTTTGATTTTCCAGCCTGAGATCATCAGCATGTTCTACAGGTTGTGGTGGCGAACAGGGTTTTTCTTTAAAACACAAAGATAAACAATAAGAGAAAACAATTAATATTCCAAAGACACATGCAGTCTAAAACTGAAAAGAAAATCCAAACAAAAATGAAGTGTCTTGAAAGACAGATAAATAAATATATATGATTCACAAAGCAAAACTCCTTTCTCCTTTCTGCAAGGGTATTTTGTCTTTTGATTTGAACTAAGTTAGAGCCATATCCCACTTCACGCAAAGAAGATACAGTTAAAACTTAGTAACAAGAACAGGTTAAAAATCACAGGCAGAGAAGCAGAAGAAACTGTCACATTTTGGGATACTGAAAGTGAGTTTCTAGAATTTTAACTAAATTAAGTTTGTCCACAACTCTTAAAGTTGTACCAATATCCTGGAGATTTTCTTGCCGAAGCAGGGAAAAAAAAAAGGAGAGCATCGGAGCTTATTATTATTATTATTATTATTATTATTATTACAACCTACTTTCCCAGACATATAATGGATCAAACATCTACTAAGCCTTCCTGAGTCGATTGTCCCCATACTTCCTGAGTCAAGATTGTCCCCATACTTTATTCACTTGCAGAGTGAACATAAATTATTCATTTCTAGTTACCAGTAAATTAGTTTCATTAATTGATACATCAAGTTGAAAGCATACATTTCTACTCAGTTCTACAAGACAAAGGATACAATCAAACTTCCTGTTCAGCAATTGGGACTGAAAATTTTATTGCAGTAATATTTATTTTATGAACAGCTCAAACGCTTTTCTCATTCTTCTCTATGTCTGCCACTTATCAGCAGAAGTGGAAACCCACGAGCAAGAAAAGAGAAAAAAACAAACCATAAAGCACCAAATTTTTTCAGTTTAAAGATACAGACTCACTTGGCACGTTGCGCACAAGTCACTATCTTGCACCTCAATTGTCCTGTATTTCCATTTCCTATCCACCTCTGAAGACACTTTCTTCTATCTCTTAATCAACTCCTGCTTGTAAGAGATTATCTGTATCGGTAATGTTTTAACTGTTGGCCTACAGATTCCTCAGCGGTGCTGGTTAATGAAAAACTTGGCAATGTGTGCTTGAAGTCCAGAAAGCCAACAGTATTCTGGGCTGCATCTAAAGAAGCGTGGCCAGCAGGGCGAGGGAGGTGATTGTCCTGCTCTGCTCTGCTATTGTGGGAGCCCACTGCATTCAGCTCTGAGGCCCCCAGCACAAAAAGGACATGAATGTGTTGGAGCAGGTCCAGAGGAGGCCACGAGGATAATCAGAGGGCTGCAGCATCTCCTGTGAAGACAGGCTGAGGGAATTGGGCTCGTTCAGCTTGGAAAAGAGAAGGTTTCTGGGAGGTCTCATTGTAGCCTTCCAGTTCTTAGAGGGGGCTACAGGAGAGCTGGGGAAGGGCTCTTTATCAGAGAATGGAGAGAGAAGAGTGGTAATGGCTTTAAACTAAAAGAGGGGAAATTTAGATCAGATATTAGGAAAAAATTCTTTACAGTAGAGGTGATGAGATACCATACAGGTTGCTCAGAGAAGCAGCGGGTGCCCTATCCTTGGTAATGCTGAAGGCCAGGCTGGATGTGGCTTTGGGGAGCCTGATTTAACCAGGGGGTTAAAACTCAATGATTTTTAAGATCTCTTCAAACAAAAAACATTCTGTGATTCCTTAGGACAGATGTAAACTTATGTCATATTACTTATACTTGTATTACAAGAAGAAGTCATACGTTCCATCTCAGATACGTCTGCCTGAATAAAAAGGCCTACTGCTTAACAGTTGAGTTACATTCCACTGCTTATCTGTGCAATTACCTGTTTGTGACAGTCCTAACAGAAACAACAACATCCTTTCGCTAATGATGACTGCAAGTACACAACACAGAAGTTCATAATAAAATAAAAACAAACAATACTGACCAACACAGTATGGTGGTGATTGCCATTTCCCATTTATACACGTTATTTCATTTGCACCGATGAGATGGAAACCCTCCAGACATGAAAAAGCTATTTTACTCCCATTCTTGTAATTTCTTCCAATTGGTATCTTCTTAGCATTAGGCAGCTGAGGTGGAGGTGGGCATGTACTCTCACCTAAAGATATGCGTTCATTTTATAACAAAACAGAAGATGAAGTGTAACAGTTCATCAAAGATTGCAACGGTAACCAACAGCTAAGAAAACACTGGCAGTAGACAACTCTTCAGTAGCTATCTCAAGCTTTAACTAGTACCATGATCATTTTGCTCTGCCTGAAAAACACTGGAGCTGCTCTCAGATGCTTACGATGCTTTCAACACGTTTTCACAGAAAGTGTGCTCAGAAAAATATATGCCATCGGTGTCTTTTGCTATCTCAAAATTGCCTTCCTATCATAACCTGGTAGCCTCTCTTTTCCATTGCACAGCTGCAGTCACTTGTGTGCTTTTCCTAACTTGCTGCATGGTGAGCTACTTAAGGAAAACTGTTCCACCTTCTGGGGTTAAGTGTGACTGGTTGGGAGATTTTGTCTGATTTGTTGGGTTTAGTTTTTTTGATTGTTTGTTTGTTCTGTTGCTGTTGTCTTCCCAGACTTAGCTAATAGCAACGTGAATTTTGCCACTCAAGGAATGAGAGGCAGCTCCTGCTATAGGAGAGGAAAAGGAAGGGAAAGAGATAGATCTAGGCAGGAGGAAACCTCAAAAGCTGGGTTTGTTGATTCTCACGGTTCCAGAACACTTGGATGGTAGGGACTTGTTTTGAAAGGGAATGCTATGTTGAATGGTAACCACTTGATATACTTCTCCCATTTCAACACATAATTTTCCACACATCTGGCTTATCGAAATCAGGCAATTACGTCATAATTGTTTTTACTCTTTTACAGGCAATATCCTGCTCTGTCTATAATTTAAAGGCAGTCCTGCAGGCCTCTGACCCCTTTGACGTGTATTAGATAATGGCAGCCTCCTCTAGGTCTGTGCTTTGAGTTGACCAACTCAGCTTTTTTCTTGTTGTTTCACTGGGAAATAACTGGGGGAGGGGTGGGGGGAGAAGGTAAAAAGAAAACTCAGCAATAGAGGATCTTTGAACTTCTCTCACATCAAAAGTGACAGTGACAATGGTTCCAGTGTCAGAGTAGATACAATTAAGTCTGCTTCACTAAATAGAGTCACTAAATTTAATTTGCTGTTCAAATGATTATGATTTCCTTAATTAGTTCACATGACTATGTAATTATAAATATATATATATATACACACACATATATACACACAAGAATGTAAGCATTTCTATTTCAGATCAGTGGCACAGAGATGCTAAGAATCTTCAATAACGAGCATTTACCATGCCTACAAAAAAGAAGAAATTGTATGCAAATCTAAAATCATACCTGTACACTGAATCTCTGGAGACCATTTTCCAGACACGCAAGTTGCCTGTTTAAATTGTCTGTCAGCTGGTTTACATTTATATGTTAAATACAGCCCAGTATCCTTTGCTTTCCTGAGAGAACCAGTGCGTTGAACCACAATATCCTCTGGAGGTACACACAGATGAAATGTGTCTGAAGAAAATCAACACAAGTAGCTAAAGAATAGATTTGGTTCAGATAATATGTATGCACGCATTCATTAATGAAGAAGTCATCATTTTCCTAACACTTATCCATATGAAAGTGGTTTTGTTTGTTTGTTTGTTTTGTTTTGTTTTAAACTATTGTGGTTCCTTAAGAGGTGGAGCATCTCTCCTGTGAAGAAAGGTTGAGGGAACTGGGCTTGTTTAGCTTGGAGAAAAGAAGGCTCCTGGGAGCTGCGTGTGAAAGCTAAGCAGATTGTGTTTTGTGCCAGATACAGTCCTCAAAATAATTGTAAATAAAGTTACAATGTATCCAAATCATCAATAAATAAAAAATCGCTTCTAAAGAAAGAGAGAACTAATAATATAAATATCATAAATGAATACGATACCTAATAATATACTACTACTACTACTACTAATAATAATAATAATAATACATAATAATACTATAGTACTAATAATATCATATTGATCTTTGTTAAAGTCCCAGAGTAATTTATGACAGTCAGGACACTTTCTTATACAATATCACTTTTTATCACTTTTTTTTTTTTTTATAAACAAGATCACTGATTCCAATGCATCTTTTCCTCTTAAGGCAGAAGGTTTATTTTAGATAGCTTGCTTTTAAAAGTTTATGCACTGTGAAACTGTATGAGAAATAAAGAGAGAAAACTACTGGCCAGAAATGGACTAATCTACATAAAAATGACAAGGATAAGGTAAAACCAGCACACTGAGGCTATTAATATTATTTCTAATTTCCATTAGGATTTTAAAAAAGCAGAGCAAAGTAGTGTGCAGAGATATAAATCTCCATTTAATTAACACAACAGGCATGTGACTTTTTTGCTGGTATGTCTAAAGCTTTCTGAAGGGTCCTTATTGCTGGGGAACACAGGAGAATGAGTACAAAACTACTGTTGTAGGGTCGCTGTACGTGAAAGACATGCGATGCAGCCATATTGGATTTTAACCACTGTGTAACCATCCATTCCCTTCCCCAAACCTACTCAGAGTATTTACAAATTTGTAGCTCCATAGTCTTTCTAGGATGAAGGATATGTTATGTTAACATTTAAAAGAGGAGGAAATGAAAAAAACATTTAGTGGATATGTGAGAAACTATAGTACCTCAAGCTACACAGTGATTCCCAAAGTCCTTGAAACCATGACTATAACAATGTTAAACTCATAACTGAAATATTACGGAAATACGGAAGAAGATTACCATTACAAAGAGGTGAAGGCTTCCATTCCCCATTAAAACATTTTGTTATCATTCTGCTAGCATTCCCAGAACCTTGCCTACATCCATAAGTTACTTCATCGCCATGAGAAAACTGGGCTCGATCTTGCTGGTGAAGAATAACATTCAAGATAGAAGAAGGTGATCCACAAGGCGTTTTGTCTTCTGTTGAAAAGAACAGAAATATTCCACAAAGTATTGATGTCACATATGAGTATCCAAAAGAACTTAGATAAAATAATTCAATTTGCATTTGGTGAGTAAAACCTACTCCCATTAACTAAGCGTCTTAAATAACCTTCTACACAGCTGGGGCATGTCTTTAATTTAGACAGTTGACTAAATTTCTTCCCTTTCCATCACTGAGATAAGTCCATGGCATACTCTATGATTCATTTCAGCTAAGATTAATTTCCCAAACAGTTTTACAAAGGTACATGAATCCTAAAGCATAAGAAAATCTTCAGTTAATCCAACTCATCTGGATCCCTTATTCTGGTCAATCAAAAATTACATTCAATCATACACCTACCCATTCGTAATGTACACTTTCAATTAGCATTACTACAAGAACTGACTAATACCACTTAGAATTGATTAGAGGGCTGAAGAATTGTCTCCTCTGTATGATAACTGTAGTTCCTGCTGCGGGCCGCCGTTGTTGCCGTGCTATGGACAGCGAAGGTTAGTGGCTTGCAAAGATGAGTGCAGCATATGAGTAGTCCTTGTGAGGGAGGAAAAGGGGACATAAATAGAACAGAGGCATACGACTGTCTTTCGCTGGGGGAAAGGGAAGACCCAGGACAAACTCAGAAATTGGACTTGAAAAGTTCTGCACTCAAGCTTGGACCGCATACTTCTCAGCTTGTGCAAAAAACCTGTTCTCTGCGGATCAAGTGTTGAAAAGATGTGAGCAGTCATACAGTTTTTAAACATCAGTGTTGCTCTTGGAAGATGTGTCAGAATCGGGAAGCCAGAGATTACCAGATTTCCCAAGGGAATTGCAAGACTTTTGAGACCTCTGTCAATACTGAAGAAGTTTGCTAATGGATTCTAGCTCCATTTCTAAGGAAAGATATCCACGTGATGGCACATCCCTCTCTGCCTGTTTCCAGTCCTCCACCACAGTTAGCTTCAGAATCTCCTGAACAGTTCAATAAAATAGGTACTTGTGGAAGCCATTATGTTCTTACAAGCTCTGTGAAAAACAGGGGCAGCTGTATCAGAGGAATCCCTCACTGAAGAAGTTTCCACAACAGCTACACAAGGCTGTTCTTGTTTTCATTTTAGAAGAATTTTTTTTTTCTAGTGAACAGATGGCTATAGCTAATTCACTTCACATTTGATTATCTTTGTATTGCATCACCATAGTTTTGTATACATAGTACTAGGTAGATTACCAATGCAAGAAGGAGGAGATGACCACTGCCCATCCAAACATTCTATTTCCTTTGATCCAACCAATTTAAATTGGGTGTCACATTCATATTCCATTCTGTTCCCGTGCTGATACCGTTCCAGAAAGCCACCAGTAACATTTCCATTGGTGATTTCAGGTGGAGGTCCACAGTCTCCGGGATCCTCTGAAATCAAGAGATCAAACATATACACTGCAGTCAGGACTATTAGCACGCTTACATATTAAGTGCAACAACAACAACAAAGAATTTATTGCTTAAAGTTAAGAAAGAAATATAGAAGAGGTTAAACAGGTCATTATCTTATGCCTATGACTGTTAAGATACATGCTGGGGTGGAGCTCACAGAGATGAGTTACCCTGGCTCAATCTTCTCTCTTACTTCCTCTGTGTACCATCAGTTTCCAGCTATGGTTAAATAAGGGGTTCATGAAATCAATCCATTTTTAATGGCAGAAAAGCGTTACATGGGCATCGACTCCACTTGCCTGGGATACAGTATTCTCACAGAATAAAAAAGTGAATATTCTGCAAGTAACAGTGACACGCTATTTATCCATACAGTGCAATGTACTGTATATTAAAGGAATTCACATCTTATGGAGTGAACTCCTGCCAAGAGAGCTTGATATGTTTTGAGCTAAAGAGTCAGCTACATAAAATACACCTGTTTTCAAATGCAAAAAAGTGAGTGAAATGAAGGATGAGGGCACGAAAGGCAACAACATAAATGATTGAGTAAGCAGGAAAGAAGAGGTATGAGAAATCTGAGATGCCTTTGTCATTTTGATCTTTCTCATGGAAGGCATGGTCTAAAAAAATTATTTTCAGATTCCACTAAGTTGTGCTCTGTCCTCAGCACGGTAAGAAGAGTAGGGGCGTACATCTTCCCTTCTGCAGGAAGCTGTTAATCCTACAGGATGAAATTGAGGAAATTTGTAGTAAAAAATTTCCACCGAGTTTCTTTCCCTTGGATTCAGCTGCGTATCATCTCCAAAATCATTTTTTTCCCCATTAAATGTCACATGATCAGAGAAAATAGCATAGAAAAAAGTCTTTGATGAGTATTAATGCTAGGCAGTGGCAAAAGTTATTTAGGGTGCAGGAAGAGATGATTGTACTCAAATCATTTCTGGCTGCATATCACACCCTATTTATGCCTTTTTGGATAAGCAGTATTTTACCCTCAATAATCCGAGTGAAGTTTTGTGCAAACCATTTATTGCAGATCTCCAGTTTGCATAAGTGAAGCTAACAGAATAAAGGCAACAAGAAAAACATGTGGCCTGGTTACCAGACAGATGTTCTAGATACATTCCATGCTTTGACACGCTGAAAAGCGAACACTGAAAATTCAACTTCCACATGAAACAGCAGAATGCTAACAAACGATCTGATGAAGACCAGTGCTCGCCCTTTTAGAGATGAGAATGCAATAGTGGTTCCTGGGTGCAAGACTGACTTATAGAAGGTGCCCACAAAAGTCTTCAGGACCAAAGTATTCTCATATGTATCCTACCACAATAACGTCAACAGAGGAATTACCTTTACATGTTGGTGGTGATGGAAACCATCCAAAGTAATAGCATTGAGCAGAGGCAGGGCCCACTCTTACGTAATTATTTACACAGCTGAATTTCACAACATCTCCACTGTAGTATCTGTTCTCTGTGGGATAAACATCTGTATTGGACAGTACTGGCAGTTCACATTCTATTGCTGCAAAGATAGAACATTTCACTATATATTGTAAAACGTACAAAAAATATATGAGCTACTACTAATGGAAAAGGGGGAAACGAGAAACTAAATATACATAAACACAGATCTGACCAAACAAACATGGAGACAACGACAAGAAACTTGCTTCCCAGTTCCATTAATTGATTGGATATCAGGAAACTACAGGCACTACTTTTGGGACGATCAATCTAGACTTTGCAGCTGATAAGACAGTGAGCCAAGAGGACTCCGGATAGGGAGTGGAGTGGGAATCAGCACGGCTATGCAAGCCCATGAAGGGACGCGCAGAGGGAAGCAGGAGCAAAGAAAACAAAAATTGGAATAAACAGAAAAAGGCATAAAATGCACCAATCAAGTGTACAACTGCGCAGGTCAGTATGCTTGTCTGGCTGAGCCCTGAATCTGATCACCACAGTCTACCCTGTCATCTTTTATCTTCTTATTACATCTTTTCTTGTCTATCTTGCTGCATACTCTCACTTTCTAGTCTAGCGTTTGCGTGCAGCAAGGTCTGGGTGCGAGCTACTGATGAGACCTGTATGCGCGTGAGTGAAAAAATGGTGCCAGCTCCTTAAGTCAGACCAAGGGAATAGGCACTCCTGGCTTCAGGTGCCGGTTACTGCAGCCAGCGGGGGGCTTTAAATTCCAGCTACTGTGACATCCCAAAAAACAGCTACCGAAGGAACGCTGATGTGAGGGAAGTGAGCGAAGGCCTCGGGGAATCCATGAATGCACGTATGCTTGAGAACCCAGAAGGCATTTGTGCCTTTGCTGGTGAACTTCTGTCTCTATCAGCTGAAGAGGAGGAAGAGGACATAGCTGGTCTACGTTTATGTTTTAGGTGAATCCTGTACGTAAGCGCTGTTAAAGGCAGCCCCCCGTCTGCGGCAACCTGCATGGCTGCGTCAGAGCCCCGTGTCTGTGAGCCTTTGGGGTTCGTGCTCAGCTTCGTTAGTAGTTGAACCAACAAAGAGGGAAGTGACAGCTGCAGCCCCTTAGCCTGGGCAGAGGCCCTGGCTCCCTGGGACGCTGGGTTGTGCTCCAGCAGCCAGGCAGGAGAGGCACTGAGCCAGAGAGGCGGGAGGAGGTGGCCACACTCTTATCATCACTTAACACTGATTAGGACAAAAACACAGAAACGAATAAAGCTTCACAGTGTGCGTACAGCTACAATGGTTAGTGAGTACAAATGTATTTACCGACACAGTGGGGTGTTGGCTTCCATTCACCATTTACATCACACCTGGCAGTAGCAGTTGGCATGTTATCCCCAGTGTGATATTTCTCAGGACATGCATACTCAAGTATATCTCCAGGCAGATATGTATTTTCTCTTGCAGAGTCAATCAAAACATGAATGTGTGATGTTTTACAGGATTCTGTAGAATGAAACAAAGTTAGTGCATTTGGTGATCCAGAAATTTGCTCTTTGGAGCCACCATTTCTGTACTGCAGTGTGTGCTGATTCTACTGAATGACTGGGGATATTTAAAACGTTAAAAACTCTGCAATGTCAGCACATGAATGTAGAATATCATGTGTAGTGTATTTACATAATATCTATTGTATTCATTTTCCTTTCCTTCTACTATTTCTTCTTATTTTAATGATATAATATCAAACAGCTTTACTTATTTTGCCCATGGACACTTGAGAGGGCATCAGAAAATAAATAAATAAATAAAATTCTGGGTAAACATAGTCTGAAACAAAAGTGTAAGACAAAATATTAGCTAGAGTTGGCCAACATGGCAAACCTTAGCACCGTAACACTGGAAGATGAAGTATCTTCTTTTTGTATCCTATACTCGGACTTCTAAGAGAAAGTCAGCAAGAATGTGGAAGTATTTTTATGAGAAAGTACTCCAGTCTTTTTCAAAAATGTAGTTTCTAGCCTAAGGGTAGAAAGTATGGCCTAATCTTTTTTATGCACAATGATAATATCTTTCCAAATAATGAAACCTGTTTCTCACTAGCCTGCTCACTTTTAAATAAAGTTCTTGGCATGATCCCTTGGCTGATAGGCATTTCTTCATAAACTGTCCCTGACAAGCATGAAAGGTGCTCATCTTCTTGTCAACAAGATGGAAGAACTGGAACTAAGTTTGTGTGTATGCACCTTGTATCAGCTAAAATCACTGGAGAGGTCAATGACAACATACTTCATGCCACTGAGGGTCCAAAAAGATAGCTCACCTAGAAGACAGGAGATACTTTTTCCTGCTTACTCATTTTGCTTTCTCTCTTTATTTATTGGAGCCTCAGAAAAGTTCCTCTCTGGAGGCTCAGTCCTCTTTTTGACCCTCCTTCCATTCAGTAAGAAAACTGTACCGGTATAGATGAAGAAAATCAGAGTACATAGGAAATCTCACTTTTACCAACGGCAGCAGCAGGGAACTCTGAAACCTGCGTGCTACTCACGGATGCACTTTGGAGGCGGAGACCAGCCATTCTTTTGACATTGTATCGTTCCCATTTCTTGTCTTTCTGGAGTTACAAAGTCATTATAACACCTATAGGTGACTGTTGCCCCTATATCAAATGTTGCCCTTCTCTCCACGAAATAGCCGTTGGTCAGATCAACCCTCTGGCATGTTTCTGAAAGAGAAAGACAGAATTCCTTCCCATTGCTAAACCACATATGTGTAATATCTAGAATAAGGAGGACAAATGAAAACAGCAGTAGGATTTAGAACATTTTTATGAGCACAATTATTTCTGCCTCTGCATTAAGGTCCCTTCCTGGGATCCAACCAAAGCGTGAAAAGTCAAAATTCAGTGTTACCAGCTGGTGCAAGGCTGGGCAGGGATTTCATTTGCAGCTGTTCTTCAAGATTCCAAAACCATATGGCCACATTTGGTTTTCAGCAGAAACAAAATTCATGTTAGGCATGCACTGTGCATGCATCAGGAGGACTTTGTGCCCCTACTGCAAGTGGGATACTCCAGATATCATCATCATGTTCAACTAGGATCTTAGTTCTACCAAAGAGAAATCCCTCAGAGTGCACATACTGCAGGACTAAGGAAACTCATATCAAAGGATCCCATCTTGCACAATAAACCACCAGTGCAGATGGACTCAGTGTCATGCCTGATTTCACATCACTTGGAATACCTTGTTTAAGCCAGTCTAACTGGGTGGAAATCTGTCCTCTTGGTTAGATGTTATGGCCTTGTATCTGGGAAAAAACTTCTGTAGTATACTGAATTGTGCACTAATAAATCATTCTGCTAAGAGTTCCTTCATTTCAAGAAATGAACACCATAAGAAATAGCAACAATGGCACATTAGAGTCAAGTAAATAAAGATAAAGATAATGCATACAAAGCCTTTGAGAAATGCTACAAGATTAATTTGAATGTTGGGAGCAGAGTTAATGATACTTCAGATTCACTGATAATTTGTTGATGTTTATTGCAGTAATGTCCACTATTGGCTAACATTATCATAGTTTTATTTTGCTTCCTCATTGCTATGCCAAAATATTAGTGAGTGGCTGTCCAGAACATTCTATCACAGGTGTCTTTTTCATGCTAGAGTTGTTTTCTGAAAAAATGCTCTGACAGTCTCAGAGATGGAAATTGGGCTATTTCTTCTGTGTGCATAAAATCATTATCTAAGGAATTTATAATTCCAGTGAGACATTCTAGCAATTTCAGACTTGGTGCTAGTCAGGTTCAAAAGCTGGAAACAGTGCTAGGAGAGGTAACTTTCCCATTCCTCCCTCCTTCCAGTATGATGCCAGCTGGAAAGCAAGAGAAACAGGGATCAAGTGGCATAGCTAGAGGCTGAAAAGAGACAAGAAATTACAGATAGGCTGTACAGAGGTACCTAGACTTAGTGCAGCTCTAAGTAGTGGTGAGAGATTAACATGGGTAATGTAATCATAGATTTATTGGTTTTACTTAGAAACTGTGACAAAAAATAAGCACGCTTACTTTTACGGATACATCTTGGAATAGGTGACCAGCCATTCTTTGTGCACATAATTTCACCATTTTCATTTTCAGCATGATAGTTTATATTGCAGAAATATTTAGTTTTTTCACCTTCTTTGTAAGAGTTTTTCCAATTATTTTGGATAATTCCATTTTCCAGATAGCTGACATCACATATTTCTAAAGAAGAAAAGTAAGTACATTTAACCACATTAATAAAAACAGCCAAAACTGTAGTAAAATAATTCTTAGGAAAAGAGTTACCAAAAAAGCCTCCTACTGCCCTTGTGTCTATCCCCAAAAGACATCAGTGTTCAAACCTGAATCGAAGCATGTTTCCTTTCACTGTCCTGTAATCATTGTATCCCAAAAACAGGAGTTTCATAAAGCACTAAGAACTGGCTTAGTAAATTAAAATCCTTATCGCAGTTAATAATCAAGGCTGGCTAACTTCACTGCCTCTAGTGCCACGTACAACAACTCTTGTGTGCTCTGCTAAGTCTCTCAAATTTTGATGTGTGTGCTGAGACACATTAGGCATTTGATCCCAGGCAATTTTACTATCCCTGTGCAAGTGTATCAGCCTCTCAAACCAGCTCTAGAGAATTTACCAACAGCTAAGCATGCTGTCCCTACAGCATCCTGTATCCCAAGAGCCTAGACACGTGGAAGGAATGTTGCGGCTGTGTTACTGGAGTAACTAGTTGTTTCCACTGGGCACAACTCTGCTCATTCCCTGTGTTGATCTCCTGTCCACCGAGGACAACAGGAGAAAATTCAACCTTTAGTTGATTCTTCAGGTTCTATTGGAAGTGCACTGTGACTGAAGATCTGAAGGGTTATGAGAGAAGTCCTCAGCTCACTGGTTTAAATTTGTTTCCCACAGTTGAATGATTAATTCAGTGCATCTGGATCTCTTATTGCAGTCTTACTCTCAGCTTATTTCAAAAGTGTTCAACCTTCCCCCAGATGTTATCCCAAGGGACAGGGCAATGGGTTCCAGATAATAACCTCTAGACAATGCACCCAAGCCACTGAAGGAAGAATATATTTATGTGGAAAAGAATTTATCTGTATGTGCCACTGTATGTACAAAAGAAAGCAGATGCATGCATGTGATCTGGAAACTAGCGAGGAAAAGCATGTCCTAATTCTTACTCTTCTGAATTTTTCTTAATCTCAGGCATAGCTGCAGGTGCAAAGAATGCCCCAAATCCAAATGTTTCATTTCAGACTTATTCACTTCATAGTGTCACTTTATCAGGTGATTGTTTAAGCCAAGAAGATGGGATAACATTCTGAGTGCAGTACCAGGGGTCAGCTAAAGCAGTTATAATTTAATAAGCTGCTAAGCTGTACAGTGCAATTTCTCCTGCACAGACCTTTAATAACCAAAACAGAATTAAGCATATTTTATAAATGTACTTACTGAGGCATTGTGGCTCTGGCTTCCAGCCCTCTTTAGTACAGACAATTAGAACCCAATATTGTCCACTTGGGGTTAAGTAGCCTTCACGACAGCGGTAGTAAATAGACTGCCCAATCCTCATTGGAAAGTAATTCTGTTGCCTATTTCCACTCAACATGATATTATCTACAGCTGGGTAGTCACATGGTTTCTC
The DNA here is from genome assembly GCA_016647715.1 of Pavo muticus. Lineage (NCBI taxonomy): Eukaryota > Metazoa > Chordata > Aves > Galliformes > Phasianidae > Pavo > Pavo muticus. The sequence continues at coordinate 1,233,535 of JACDJE010000009.1, forward strand.
TTTAAAAATAATTTAATAGCAACAATATCAACATATGCATGACAAAAAGCATGGCATACAAAGTTCTAAATATTAGTCCAGATATGATTTCACGGAGTGTTTCCTGTAACTAATAGAATTGGGTCTACACACTCTGGTAGATTCCATTGAGAACAGGAACAACCGCACAACGCTTCTGAATTCTTTCTCAGTGTCTATGGCTATGCTGGTTGCCTGTTTACATTGCAACCAACAGAAATCCTGTCCATCTTCTCAGTGGATTCCAGACACTGATTCTAGAAACCAAATGTAAGTATTTCTTCTATGCTAAGATGACTTTGTTACTTCAGAGGGCTCCAACTAAATTTACCATATTGACAGGGATAGAAGCACAGTTAGCTAGCTCAGATATAGACACTGAACCAGACTCTAAAAACTGCAGTGACACCCGTTACCACTTACATTTGTCACTTCTAGGATCTTATACCAAATGCTCTTCCTAGCTACTCTTCTTTTTTTTTTTTTTTTTTTCCTTCCGTTTTAAAACCATAGTGATTTTTATTTTGCTTACCCAGTTTCTCAAAAGATATTTTCAGGGACAAGTTGGGATAAAACGGGAAGGTTCCTAGCAGCTTTCACCCAGAGTTTACCCAGGGTGTCCCATTTGGTCATGGCATTCATCCTCCTGAAATGCCCTGACCCAAAGCACAAATGCTGGAGGAAGAGGGATCATCCTCTGAACAGACCATCCAACAATGAATGAAGTGGTCTGAGAAAAATAACCAAGTTTCAGAACACACAAATAGAGAAATGATTAATCCCTATAAGAACAATGTACTTTTCTTGAATAGATCATACTGTCTTATCCAAAGGTTCGTATACAAGACTGACTTCATCAGAGTTTCTCTCACCTCCTTCTGTTTTCTACACTTTTTAAAAAATTATTATTTTTAATGACAAAAGATCAAAGATTGACAAATTATGAAATTAATTGCTGAGTTTTGTTTTTACGCTGCACATACTGGGCAAAACTATAATTGTAGTTATGAGAAATTGAAGCAAAAAACCCAACCTCATAATCAATCGAGAATATTTTGTTTTGCTGTTTGAGAGATTATAATGAAGTTCTTCATGTACAAACACACATCTGCAAGTAAATAACTAAAGCTACGGTAACCACGGTTAAACATACCTTGCAACCATCACCTGTGCTTTGGTTTAGATGCGTTAACACTCATTTTATCTTCTTAACTTGGCTGACCTGCTACTCTGCAGGTGTACCACAAATCTTCCTGTCTGGGAGCCCGCTATTGCAAATTAACACAGTTTCACAGATACAGTGACAGATAATTCTCATGTTCATTAGCACAGTGTGAATTTAGACTATACCAATATTTTTTAGAGTTTCTTCCACACCATCGCATTAAGCTTCATAACACTAAGAAACACAATGAATAAGCATTTTTATTTCCCATGTTTCTTAAGATCTTTCTCTTGAGTTATTTTTCACTGAGATATTTCCAAAATAACAATTCTGCGTGTTGTGTCTTCGTTCATGAGAGCTACTTACCAACACAACCTGGAGCAGGCACCCAGCCACTGCTGGTGCATTTAGCTACGTTTTTGGCAGTCAACGTGCTAAAACGATATCCAGAATCACAGTATATTGTGATTGTAGCTCCTTCTGTGTACCTGTCTTTTTGAGGTCTAAAGTTTCCATTGTGAAATGTTGGAGGAAAGCATACAACTTCTACATGGAAAGAGAAAAATAGGTGCCAATTTGAAGAATGCCTTTATGTAGTTCTTATCTACGTAGTACATTGACTAAAATCACATACATTAACAGTCAAATACAGATTTCTTAGGGCAACGATAAAGTTACACTTCTCTCCTACTCTTATAAATGTACAGCTCTGTAAGAATAGACTACTCTACCATGGAACGATCTCTGAGAGATCTTATATTTGAATATAGCCCACTATGTCAATGTCCGGAAGAATGGTGGGTTTTTTTGTTTGTTTGTTTGTTTGTTTTTTTGTTTGTTTGTTTGTTTTTGGTTTTTTTTGGCACTCCTCAAAAGCAGCATGTTGCTAAACCATAGGAAATGAATATTAATTGGTATAATTACAAATTTAATCTTGAAGCAGAAATTTAAAGGACTAAATAAGCAGTAGGGCTGACTACTTTTTACTTCTAAAGAGGTCTTTCTGGAAGGCAGGTGGTGCATAACATCCTATAACACTGCCCTGCTGCCAATGTATTTTTTCAGTTTAAAGCATCCTTTGTCAACTTCTTGAACATGATTCAAGGCACTAAAGATTTTCCCCAATTTTACATCAAATTAATTCAGCTAGGACATAGTGTGCAAGTTTCTATTTGTGGAATTAGAGTTCTAATTGAATTCTGTAAGTGCTGTAGCCAAATGAAACTAAACTGACTTTCACTAGTTATGTTAATGTTAAACTCAGTAAATCTGGATTTCTCTGAAAATGTCTTCATGTGAAGAAGGGAGGACTTCATTAACTGTCATTACTACTCTGAAAAGCTGATTCTGAATTTTCCCATGCTGTTAAAAATTTCAGATTCTTCCTCTAGTTTTAATTTTTCCAATATTAAATTTTTTTCCCCACCCTGCTTGCTTAAATATTCTTTTTAGTGTCTGATTTTTCCATTCCTTTGCTAAAACATTTTCACTGTATTTTGTAGGAGGCAATGAGGTTCAGCATTATCCTTTCTATTTGTTCAAATTAGGAATTCTTTCTAACTCAAGAGTACATTTGCTACGTTTTCTCCACTAATCCAGATTTCCAGAACAAAAAGGAACACAGTAACTTTCTGCAACTGCTAACGCTCCAGTATTTCAGCATCAATCTATTTATGCAGTATACACAAGAAATTCTACTTTCCTAGTCCCATCCACATACGCTTGAGTAATGGAAGGCTGAATCAACTATTTTTGCCATGCTCCTTCATTAAAAACTAATATCAGGTTCTTTGGCTGTTTTAACCCTTAGTCCTGCCAGATCTTCGTGGCGTATTAGTCAGATGCTGATGAAATTTTATTTTTATGAACAAACTAACATTTGGCAGTACTAATCTCAGACATTACTTCCAAAACAACGTAAGGAAAAGGCTGACCAGTGCAATAGGGGGTTGGATACCATCCAGATTCAGTACATTGTGCATCTGCTCGTTCACCATATGTGTATCCTTTGTTACAGACATAATGCAGTTGTTCAGACTCCCTGTAAGTCTTCTGCGAGGAACGTACACTTCCATTCGGAATTGATGGTACATTACAGATAATATCTGAAGTTGACAAAAACAAAATCCATAAATTCATATAATTTTATATGTTTTTATTTGCTGAGAATAAATCCCTATTGGAATAAAAATTAGTGGGATTTTTTTTCCCTTTTGAATTCATAGAAATTATATCAATAAAAACACTTGCATTTGGAAACTGTGTGGAAGCTAACTGAGAACTCCTCAGTGACATGACTGTGAGTGCCAAGTATGCTGTAGCACAGCAGCAGTAGCAAACTGATTCATAAAACAGCTCTCAGGGCTATGATTCATTTTTTAATGGCTTTTAGAATGGTATACAAGGTAAGGGAAGTTCTAAACTAAGCAGCTAGGCTAGCTAAAATTTAGGATTTTATCATTTTTCTGATAATTTCATTTCCTTTGTTCCAGAAAATCTAAAGCTCTCTCGTATTCAGCAGATAATCAATAAAATTATGGCATTAACAGAAAAAAAACAGCATTAAAATACCTGGAGAACTGACACTAGGATACCTAACTATCTATAGAAAAACTAAGCATCCTCAGTTCCCTGCCAAACTCAGAAAATCACCAAGATTTTGCACTTTCTAAAATCTGAATTCATAAAGCCAGATAATATTTAAGATTTTGTTTCCTAGGCCATAGAGCAGGACACCAGAGGGTTATCTTAGATTTTTTTTTGCTGGATTTACTTTATAATTAAGATGACATAAATCTCAGTGGAATTGCCTTTGTTTAATAAAAATCACTCTATTCTACAAATAGTGCTAGCGCATGTGATTAAGTTAACTTTATCCTTGCGCTCTGCTCAGCACTGGTGAGACCGCATGTAGAGTAGTCTGTCCAGGTCTAACCTCCCCAGTAGAAGAAAGTCATAGACATTCTGGAGCTTGTCCAGTGGTAGGCCAAGAAGATAATTAATTTGCTTAAATGAAAACTGAAGTGAGTGAATCTTTTCTAGATTATTATATATTAATAGTCTATCATTATATAGATTTTATACTGAAGTTAGTTTCAAAGAAATTGAGTGCAGCCCAGAAAACCACAGTTTGCAGTGAAAATGTGGAACAAACAGGTGATCCACTATGACTTTATTAGCATACAATGCTCTCTGATTTTTCTTTCTTATCCTATTTCTGCAAATATACAATGGAGACTGTTTACAGGCAACCTATGCTTTACTGCTGTGGAATAAAATTAAAGCTTTGTAACCAGTTGCTAGAAGTCTATGAGAATAAAGTTTCTTATGGATAATAGTGTTTTACCTTGGCACTGAGGTACATCACTATCCCATTTTCCGTTAGAAGAGCAATGTATTGCTTTAGATCCAACAAGCTTGTAATGTTCATTACATTCAAACTCTACGACCTGGCCAAAGGAATACTCTCGGTTTAGCTCAAATGCACCACTTGTAACTATTCTTCCATTTTCTGGTGCTTTTACAGGTAAACACTTTGCAACTGGAAAACAAAACAAAGCAAATAAACCAAAGGGAAAAACAATCATTTTGAGGTCTACTTACTAAAATAAATTGACACACACAACAAGTTAAAATATAGATAAACCACTGTGATCACCTTAAACATTTTAAAGAGGTGTACAGACTTGTTATGTATTCTGATGCCATTTGCTGGCTTTCAACTGAATAAAAACTCCTCAGTCATGAAGGAAAAAGTTTATGAGGACTTGGGAATTGCAGTATCTTGGTGACATGTGACGACAAACATTGGAACCATTGCTCTGAATTAAGTAGAGAGCTAGCTATATGCCTAAATTTAAGGACACTCAAAATCCAGTAAATTGAATGTGGAATACCCGAGACCAGCTGTTAGGAAACATCAAAACACATGTCTAATATTACAAATTACTTTTTAAAAGTTAGAAGTTATCTCTCGGGAGAAAGGATGATTACTTCCATAATCATACAGGTTTGAAACTGATGAAAAGGTTTCCAAATTCAGTAACTAAGTAGTATCTAAGCCACCCAGTCTATTCAGGTCTGAGGACTGGGTCTTTTATTCTCTTTATTTCTTACTAATATTGAACTTGTAACAAAATCTTAATGGACAGAATATTGATAAGGATGGAGGGGAAAATAAGCTATAAATACACATATAAATATACAAGTATAAGTATACACGTAAAATGTCTCATCCCAGCTGACTTTTATAAACATGTTTTGCAGATACCTACTCTATAGAGTCTTTACATGAGGTAGAGCTTTAAGCCATTTGGGAGTGACAAGACTCAATTTTGTGAGTGATTTTTGGTAAAAGTTTGAATAATTATTGGATTAAAAATGCTGAGTGGATATCGTATGAATTTCACTGCTGCATAACTTGAGTTTAGACATATGTACATCTATGCAAATTAATACTAGGAGTTTAATCAGTGAATATTCTTGAGTAGTTATTTACAACATAAGCAATCACAGTAGTCACAATAGACAATAGAAGTGCCACAGAAAGTAGTGAGATCACAGACAAGTTCTAGATAGTATCACACAGATAAAAAGTCAGTTTGATAAGGAATGAAATGCCAAATTCTATTTACCTTCACAGTGAGGGATGTCGTTGCTCCACCCCTCTGCGAGACACTCACGGTAATTTTTTTGGCTAAGCATTCGGTATCTCACAAAAAAAAAGTAAACAACAAATTACAGCCTTAGCAGTGCTGCTGCTTTGGAAATAAGTGAAGTAGGTTTCAGATATTCTAGTATAGACTAACAAAAACATGATTTAAAAAAAAAAAAAAAACAAAAAACCACAGGTTTTCTGCCCATCTTCCCTATTTTGTTTATTTTACCTGCATATGGTAAAAAAACAAAAAAGTAAAATTCATAAAGTAGCTTTCTAATTGGTAAAATATTATCTTCATTACAGAGACATCAAGCTTTATCTACATAACAAGTAACCTAAGGGTGATTTACACAATCATTAGCAAGGAGGGTAAAGCTCTTGTTGTCTGTGTTCCAGTATGACTGAAAGCCATGGGACAGCATCAAAACAAGACATAACCCAAGCCATACGCACCCCATGCTTCACTCAATTATATTATCTTAGGCTCGAGGGCATTGTAGACACAATGACACCGCTTCAGCTTAGTCTGGAATGTATTCAGAAGATTACAGCTGGTCTAAAATGACAATGAAGAACTGTCTGCACTTAAGAGATTAAGGAGAATATTGATTTCCTAACTCATATATGTACATCCTCCAGCAACACAAAGTCTGCAAAAGCATGGCTAAAACATTGTTCTACGGTTATAGCTGATTTGCATTTCATGAGGAAGGAATCCATTTATAAGCATACTTACCTTAACACAAAACTATACATTTGCCTTGCTGCAGTTTTCATTGGAGAAGATGAACAGAGAGAGATAAGAAAATTTCTTCCAAGCAGTCAGTGAAGAGATGTTACTCAATCTACCAGAAACATCTTCCTTCAATAACACCTTCCTTTCATAACTCACAGGCTTGATGTGTTGTAGTTTAGAATAGGCAATTCCATTGTACAGCCTAATGACTTCTCCAACATAACTGCATAATGACTGCCTACTGACAGTACTAATGGCAGTGCACGAAGCTGCATTTCCATCTGAACTGGCTAGCTTGTCAAGTCATGAGCCAGCTTTGAGGCAGACAATTTGTTTTGCTTTCTACTCAGGCAACCATAATTTCAAGTGAGCTACAGCCTTATCTGAGACATGGGATGACAGCTTCATTTGTGTGAAGTACAGTCATTCCAATAACACTGAACTTCTGACCAGACATAGGAAAGAGTTACGTTTAGTATTGTAATTACAGTATTTTCAGTTAAACAACGATCTGGTAATCTTAAATATGAGCAAGTTGGCAGCTGCTTTACAGACAACAAATTTGTAACCAATACTTCTCTTAACATTAAAACCTTAACTTAGCTCCTATATATTGAGTTAAATAATATTACCCATCATTACATCTGTATTCAACTCTGGCACCAAAGACAAACTCGTTTCCAGCGGTGAGCTGAAAGGAACCAAACTCAGTATCTCCAGGATGTCCACAGGGCTTACCTGGTAAGAAGGAAATAATAAAAAAGCAAGTACTTAACCACACACAGAGGAATGAAAGTATGAAAGGTAGCACTTTTCTTTTAATTAGTAGAGCATGTTTTGAACAGCTCTTCAATGCAATTCAAAACGCTCATCATTATCTTGATTAACCCTCTTTTTAGTCATTGTTTTCAATAAGAACATAGTAGAATGAGGATTTTTTTTCTTTTAACCTAAGTAACAAATTAGGAGCCTTTGCTCCTTTAAAAAAGGCTAATCTCATTTTAAGCTTTATGACACATTTTAAGGACAGAATGTAACATCAGTTTTCCATATAACTTCTGACACAGACTGTTCCAAATCTTCCACTACAGAAGCCATCCATGACTGGCACTTAAATGTCCCCAGTCTGATGGGGATTGTGCTGAAAAAAAGAGGGATTATCTGGGGCCACAGGAGTAATGTGGCTCAAGTTCTCCCTAGGATTGCTCTTATGGTCTGGCCTCAATTGGATCTCAAAAAAGAATTGTGAAAATGAGCACGTAGTCTCTGTCATAGATGACTTGAATACAGAACTTGAAGGCATATTGAGTAAGTTGACAAATAACACTGAATTGGGAGGAGCTGTTGACCCCTTTGAGGAAGGAGAGGCCTTGAAGAAAGATCTTTGTCAACTGAAGGGTTGAGCAGTCATCAACTGTGTGAAGTTTAACAAGAGCAAGTGCTGGCCAGGACAATGAGCATGGCACCAAGCTGTCAGAGTTCAAGGAGCTCTGGACACCGCTCTCAGACATACGGTTTAGATTATGTGTGGTCCTGCATGGAGCTGGAGGTTGGATTCTGATTCTTGTGGGTCCTTCCACTTCAGACTATTCTACAATCCTATAATTCTCATTCATCTCCCTTAGATATTGTAATAAGGACTGCAAAATAGATTGCATGTCTAAACTTCATTAGGCATCGTCAGAAGAAATCCTTCCTGGTCCCTATCAAACAAGGCATTTTCATTTCTTGGTACACATCAACATCCTTGTTGGTTTTTTTTTTTTTTTTTTTAATCCAAATAAGAGATGTTTGAGTAGGCCCTAAATTTCTTTCAGTGTGATGCAAAGAAAATAGATCTCTCCATCATAAATTTTGTTATCTAGCGTGATCTCTCATGAAAAGTGAATTTGAGCACATAATCTGTACCAAATCATCCTCCTTTTCCTTCCATCTGTACCTTACCAGTTTCAGCATCAGTTCACAGGGTGGCAGTATTCACTAAAATATGTAACTAAAAAACTACACTAATTTCAGTATAATTGGAAAGATCTCTGTGCACCAAGTACTTATGCAAATATATTTAGAAGTAAGAAAGTAACTAAAAAATATATATTTAAAACAATAAAAGAAACTACCAGGAACTCTATTAATTAATTTTTACTTAACATTTCTATTAATCTCTGAATCTTAATTTTGCATTATTAAGCCAAGTAGTTGTATTCAGATTGACAACATTTCTATGTAAGATACGGAAGAAAAAAAATCTCAAATGCCTAATATTTGTTTGTGTTTCTATTCACATAGAAAGAAAGTATCTTCTGACTAACAATAATTAAGTTCCACTTCTTCAGTGAATTCAGTATGAGAGTGTGAGACACTTCTAAAATCTTAACATAGTACATCAGAAATAATGAGCAGCAGCTCTTATCCTCATCTGAATTTTCCTTTATAGTTTAAAAGAAAAGGCATGAAAAAATAAATTCTATAATTTTTTAATGCCAAAAAATCAACTTCCAAGAAGTTTTATCCTTTATAACTAGTTGAATAAACTAAAGAAAAAAATAATTTCTTTGACTTGCATTTAGAAGCTAGGTTAGTGCTTTATTTTGCTTAGACTTCAAGTTTCATCAATATTAGATTTGTAAAATTTTGGAAGTGATCTCCCAATACTTACTCCTGCATTCTGTGTTGCCTTGTTGCTTCCACACTCCATCATCACACTTGACCACAATTCGTCCTATTTTCATATATCCAGGCCGACATTTGTATGTTACTAGAGTAGCATGTGGATAGGGAGGGTTGTCCCATGTTTCAGTAGGTATTTCTTTAACTCTCCTCGGAGGAGGTTGTTCGCAAGCTAGAAATTATAAATAAAAATATTTGTGATTGAGGCACATGCTACATCTCCAAAAGAGTTTTACAATTGAAAATGTAGCAAGAAATCCTGGGTACATTTATGATCAAATGTGCATATCTTGTCTACTTCATTATAAAATAGGATACTGCTAAGAATCCACATTTTGTAGGGGTATGAACAGACATCTCATAGGACGAACAGTCAAGCCAATGGAAAACACAAACACACACACTGGGCAGACATCATTCAAAATAAATTTCAGTTACAAAGACTGCAACCAGAGATTAGAGCCCCAGTTCAAACCAAAAACATCTGCTACCCCTGCATCTGCAGAAACTGCTCCATGCCAGTCCTTCCACTGTCATCACTCTTTTCCAGATATCTTCTGCAGCCACCACCATCCTTACTGACAGTAAGCTCATGCTCCACTTGGTCAAGACTTGTCAGATCTCCCTTTTACATCCCCTAAATTTTTTGTTCAGCTAAAGTTATGATTTTCCAAAACATTCCATAAGGTTCTTATGACATGTTACTTGTTACATGGTGTAATTAATTCTGAGTATTCACTTTAATCTTTGCAAGCTTCAAAGTATTTTGACTCAGTTTGGGATGTGGAGTAGGATATGTCTGATGTTTCTCATTAACTCAATATTATGCAGTCTTCTCCAAAAGCTCCTTATGGGGCCTTCCTTGATGCCTGTGAAATGTACAGCCCATATGATTTTTTAAAAATCAACCTGAATTAATTTTATTAAGAGCATTTTCAACAATTTAAGAATAAGAAAAATGAGACTAAAGGGGGAAATTAAAAAAAAATTGGGAAGCTGTTAAGAAACATAACTTAATGTCAAGAATGTTAAAAAATATTTGTGTGTGTGTGTTTGTAATCATTAACCTAATTTCAGCCACCTAGTTTTAATCTCTCTGCCTAGGTGACTGAAGTGTACTTACTTTAAAGACTGAAGCTTTACCTACAGCAACAGACTCTGGACAGTGCAGCTGATTACTTACAATGTAGTCTATTTTACGTCTGAACATCAGAAGTGAGAACTGATGAAAAGTGATCTCTGAGAAATTAAAACTTAGAAAAGAAATGGGAGATGTCCGCTAGAAAAGGAAGTTTCTTGATGAATGAGATTCATTGTTAAGTACAGAGCTGGAACCAAAACCTAAAGTAGTTTAGTTGTAAGGCCACAGGTCTGAGAAAGCAGCAGTGCTGATGGTCCAAGTGCTGAAAGTGAGACGACAAGAAAAATATTAGGAACTTTTTCCATGCAAGGGGATAGAAGGGCCATCACAGTCAGAGATTAAGTAGTGTGATTTCTAATACAAAGTGAGCAGAAAAATCCTAATTCTTCTGTATCAAAGTGTAAAAATTTTAAAAAGTGTAATTCTGTAGCTATGGCATTTTGGAAGTATAAAGAAAAGAATGCTCACTGTGAGATCTAATAATTTTCTTTTGACTGGCATAAGTAGGTGGAAGAGGTAGGAGAGCTTTGAGGATACGGCTCAGGTGATAAAGGAAGTGTCAGACCTTCCACAGGTTCATCATTTTCCCAACTATTCTAGTTACTCTAAAAACAATAATGTTCCTTCCAACCAATCATTCTGAGAAGATAGCTCTGTCCAGTAGAGGGTACTCTACTATCAAAAAAAATGGTAGGGACTTCCACTTTCATTAGCAAGATACATTCACATTTTAATACCTTTTCCTCAAAAAATCTAGGAATAAGTTAAATGAAGAGTACTTCTCTAGTTGGCTCCATCTTGTAAATGTGTTAAAAGTGGTTATTTTACCCAAGAAAGATTGTGTGCAGAGGCGAAACAAGGGATTTTCCAGTTCTGCATATCTTTCATTAGAGCTTGTTAAGCTTCTTAATGCCAATGCTTTCAGTTCGTAAGTAGAGAAAGCACAGTGCAAATTCTATGATTTCAAGAACAGCTTCATAGTTATACATGTAACTAACTTTTCTTTTTCCATGCATGCATCTGCTTGTTAGCAATCACAAGACTATTCAGACAAATCTACAGCTCAATCATCTCACATTCAAACCAACACACCATTTTTAGATCCCGTTTACAGAAAGTTCATAGAGAAATTGCACACGGGTGCCTTAGCTGTCTCTTATTCAGACATCTAAATTTATTGCTTTCAACCTCATTTGTTAAAAAAACAACTTTTTTCAGGTTTTATACCTCATAATTTGACCTATTATTCTATTTTTTATTTCTTACTACAATAAATGGTATTCTCCTCTTATTCCTAATTTATAATTTCATTGTCTGTTGTGCAAAGTGGGGACTCTTTACACCTCCTTGTTTACATTAAAAAACAAACAAAACAAGACAAAAAAGATCTCCTGACAGCCTCTTAACCATTACATTATGTTTCTCCCTGGATTTCATTTCAACTCTCTGATTGTTCTTCACTACTACTGCTCTGATATCAGTCTACGTGACAGCAAGTGTTACTGTGAAGTGCTGTAGTATGCATATGTATTTCTGACTACAGTTAATTAATACTCTTTTTTAATGTGGTTTCTTAGTAGTTTGAGAAAAAGAAATCAGCTGGCAAGATGTACTTCAAAATTACATTAATTACATCATGAACTTTGATCTGTGTACTCAAAAAAATTGGCATTTATTTACTTTCATATTAGCACATACGGCTTAAATGCATTCCTTTAAACACTTCAGTGGGAAACCAAAACAGCTAGAATTAATCATTTATTAAACACATGTGACTTGATCATGATTAGAAATAGCTCAAATTACTTTCCCACCATTATTATGCTGGTAGCAACTTCCAGAAAGCCAAGCACAAACTGCAAATTCAGGTAGAAGTACTCAAGCCCTTGTGCAACAACCTAGATCTCAAACAACTCACACAGTCTTCCAGTATGAAGACTGAAATAAGAAAGCTGCAGGACGCATTGTAATAGGTGCCCCAGATAAATCAAATATTGCTACACTGCCATTCCTTGAGAAAGCATTGTGAAAAGGAAGTGCAAATTCAGGCAAACTCCCTTTACAAATTCCAGGATCTTTCTGGACTAATTTACAAACAAAATAGGCTTTTGTAGTTGCTCTGGAGAAGTATTTATATACTGTAAGTCTATATTAAAAATATGCTAAATTTCAATAACATCCTGACTTTTTTTTTTCAGTTTTCAAAGTAAAATGCATCATATTATTTTGATTAATAAAGTCTTCATAATCTTCACCCAGAATTTATAATAACCTGAACTGAGCTAAGACATATTGGCTCAAAACCACACGGTGCCTTTTCCCCAGTCTTTGTACAAGAAAACAAATAGACAAAGCAAAACAAATTGCTAAATGGCTATTAAGCAATATAAATACAGTATCAAGGAAAAGAAATTCAACAGTGAAGCAGAAAATATTAATGCAGCCTTCTGGAAAGATACCCAGAATACAAGCTACCTCTTTAAACAAGTCCCAAAGTGTATCTGCATACATTTCTCTTATTCAATGGATGAAAAACACCATAGACCGAGCCTGTCACTTAACAGATATTTTGCGAGCTTTTCAGTCAATCTAGTAACAACTTCTTTTTCTCAGATTATCACACAGGGTGTTACAGACAGAAATACATATTTATTGAACATCATCTATTTTAACCTACCAACCTTTTACAAGTTTTATATTTTAGAATAATTAACAAAGAGAGCAAACAACAAATAATTTGTCTAACTCTAGTTTATAGCGGTAATAAACATTAAAAAAGATGTGCAAAAGTTTAGTAATAGCAGTAGTTATCCGACAAACAGATGAAATAATACCCATGACAAAATACTAAATACTGAAGGTGCTAAATACTACCAGAAGAAATCTCAATTATCATAGTCAGAACTTCATTAAAATAGGCTTCAATTCAAGCAATTTATTTACAAATTGTTTTCATAACTGTCTTTCCATACACTTTGTTGTCTTTTTTTTTCAGATTAAAGCTTACCTCTCTCTGCAGTACAATACATCCAACATAACAGGAGAGCTGCATAGCCCAGGAAAGGCATACTAGTGACTCAGGAACTCAGAAGTAAGTGCATTTAGTACTGTAGCCAACTTTTTTTGATTACTTTGTGTTATATGCAGTCCTAATATACTCACTGAATGCCTCCAGGGACTGACCTTGCCCCATTTATACTGAGTGATTTCAGCAGTCACTTCCCCTAATACTCTTGCAACACACACTTGCTGCTTTTTTTTTTCCCCTCTCCAAACCTTGCTAAATAAATAAATTAATGTCTAACAATTTGGGTTGACATTGTCCCTCCCTGCAGTCTGTTTATTCTTGCATCATACCTTTAAAAAAAAAAAAAAAAAAAAAAATTAATTCCTTCCATGCTCAGATAAACTTTCTTTTAATACCCAGAAGTTGTACAAATATATATATATATATATTTATTGCCTGTGTTTTATATGCTTTGTCAGAAAATCAAATTCACATTAAATGCAGGTAAAAATAAGCTTATCCACTACACGCATATCAGTTTAAGATCTTTGTTGAAAATAATTGAAATAGAAAGGAAATAGAAAGCAGAAAAAAAACTGGCTGACTGGCTGAGCTCAGAGGGTTGTGATCAGCAACGCAGAGTCTGGTTGGAGACCTGTGACAAGCGGTGTTCCCTGAGGGTTGGTGCTGGGTCTGGTCTTGTTCAATATCTTGAACATTGTGTCCACCCTCATTAAGTACACCAATGATACAAAGCTGGGAGGAGTGGCTGACACAGCTGAAGGCTGCGCTGCCATTCAGCAAGACCTGGACAGACTGGAGAATAAACCAGACAAGGTTTAACAAAATCGAGTGTAAAGTCTTGCAGCTGGGAAGGAATAACCCTCAGTATCGGTACAGGCTGGGACATGACCTGCTGGAAAGGAGCTCTGTGGAGAAGGTCCTGGTGGATGACAGGTTGGCAATGAGCCAGCAGTGTGCCCTGGTGCCCAAGAAGGCCAATGGGATCCTGAGGTGCACTAAAAGGAGCATGGCCATCAGGTTGAAGGAAGTGATGCTCCCTCTCTACTCTGCCCTGGTCTGGTCAGGCCTTACCTGGAGTATTGTATCCAGTTACAATAGCCGGCACAAGAAAGACAAGGATCTCCTTGAGAGAGTCCAGCGGAGGGCCACAAAGATGACATGGCCAACCTCTTTTCCACTGTCTGTGGGGACAGGACAAGGGGAAACTACCATAAACTGGAGCATAGGAAGTTCCGCACCAATATGCAAAGGAACTTCTTCACAGTAAGGGAGACAGAGCACTGAAACAGGCTGCCTAGGGGAGGTTGTGGATTCTCCTTCTCTAGAGATATTCAAGATCCGCCTGGACGCCTACCTGTGCAACCTGCTGGAGGGCACCTGGACTCGATGATCTCTGGAGGTCCCTTCCAGCCCCTACAATTCTGTGATTCTGTGAAAAATACAAAATGATTTACTAACCCTTTGGCTCATGCATAAGATAGCCAACCACCCAGAGGAAAGGAAGCATACTTAACCAAATAATCCTTGGTGACACTGAAGCATTTGTTTCAGTATTACTTGTGAAATTTTATGATGTACAAGATATGAATGAATATAATAATGGTAATAAGGAACCATCCAAAAGAAAAATAATACAAATTGCAGAAAAAGAGGAACTACGTGCCAAACTGGGCTAACAGAGGAAATCTTCGTGAATCCACATTAGCAACAGTCTTACTAATATCTTCCTTAAAATGCCTTGGCTTTAGAGGTGCACTGCATTGGAAATGTGGACGATATAAGGGCAATTATTTGACACTTGAGAATTTGGGAAAAAATGTAAGAGAAAGTGTTCTTGGGAGCTGGATACAAAACAGCTGACGTCATATTCTGTACTGGTGGCATCTGACTCTCATGCAAAATACACAGGTTCATCTTCTGTATGCTCCCAGAAGACTACATAAGATAATCTTAAGATCACTGGCTTGGTTAGCCTACTGATGTAGGTTAAAATTGAGCATGTTTAGAAGACAGATCTCAAATCAAACCTGAATTCCAAAACAGTGATTTTTTTTTCTTCTCAAAATATGGTAAGAATAGATTTGTTTTTACCTAGACTGTGTTTGCAGTTACTGATTCAAAGCAGTAGTCTTTGTGAAAACTAGCTTCCAGCTGTCTCACCTACAAGAAATCTACTAGATGTCTCTTTCCTTTCCCTCCCCCTTTCTCATGCCAAATGACTCGTAAGAGGAAGATGAACTCTTGCTCTGCTCCACGTCTCTGTGATGAGCACTCTGAATCAATTTTGCACCTATTAGTACACATTTGATCAGTCAAGATAAATTTTTATGCACCTAAGTTAAGATTTATGGAACAGCTTCTCACAGGATGATACTGAACAAATCTTAAATTCCTGTCGTTCTGTGATACAGAACCAGGTCCTTCTGCAGACAGCAGTGCTCTTAACTGCACCAGAAGAGTTCCATTTGTCTTCTCTGCACCAACCTTACTGCATGCATTTATGTGTTTCAGTATCAGGGAATTTTTAAGTACAAAAGCAAATTTCCTTGTGGTGAGAAGAAACAATGTCACTACAGACTGGGTGATGAGTTGATTGAGAGCAGCCCTGCAGAGAAGGACTGGGATACTGGTTGACGAAAATCTGGATGTGAACCAGCAATGTGCCTTGCAGCCCAGAAAGCCAAACAGGCTGCATAAAAAGAAATGTGGCTAGCAGGTTGAGGAAGAAGAGAAGGCTCTGGGGAGACCTTACTGTGGCCTCTCAATACATAAAGAGGGCTTATAAGAAAAGTGGAGAAGGACTAACTTACCAGGCTCATAGTGACAGAGCAAGAGGCAATGGTTTTAAACTGAAAGAGATCATATTTAGATTGGTTACAAGGAAGACATTTTTTACGATGAGACACTGGAATGCATTGCCCAAAGAAGTTGTGAATGTCCTGGAATTGGATATTGCAGATGAATCGGAAGTGTTCAAAGTCAAGCTGGAGGGGCTTCAAAGTCGAGCGACCCAATCTAGGGACAGATGTCCCTACACACAGCAGGAGTGTTTGGAACTAGATGGTCATTAAAAGTCTCTTCCAAAATAAACTATTCAGTGATTCTATTCTAAGAACTTAAGATGGTTTCCAGTCACAGCTGCAGTAATAACTGCTTTTCAAATGTAGCAGCATCACTACTGATTCCTAATTCCTTAACCTCTGTAGAAAGCTCAGAGAGCTGGAAAAATGTTGAGACAGAGTGCTGGGAGATGCTCACATTCCAACCTAGAGACTGTGGCTCAAACCAATTACGTGTAAAAATCTATGATGTAGGCATGGGTTCTATCATTTCTGCAATTTTTATGCTGTATCTTCTGATGTCACAAAACTTAAAGATGATCAAGTTTTTGGGTTACTAGCTAAAATACTATGGGTATGAACCACAGTCAGACAAGGATACTTTGACATAGAGCTGAACTGAACCTGGAACTGAACTGAAAATTTACCATAAATTTGTCACTTGTTCTCTATGAACACTGTGAATGTTAAAATATTTAAGCTGAAAGATAAAATCAGCACATAAAAGACAAGTATACACTTACTACAAATACATTTAAACTGAAAATTTGAAGAAGTACCTTAAAAGTGAGGCTCTGAAGTATTTTTCATAGAGGAGTAATGTAGGCAAAAGAAACAACGTCTAATCACAAAGTGGGGAATGAGACTCAATTCTTTCCAGTCTTGTGCTTGTGAACTTTGTGGGTTACTGACTAATCTTATCCTAACCAAGTGGAAATAAAAATCAGGAACTTAATCCTTCTTCTTTTCCTCATTTCTCCATAGTCTATCAATTGATTTAAAAGCAATTTCTTTTATCATATCTGACTTATAGTCATCTCTGGCCTCTAAGAAATTAGAATTGAATAAGCAAACACACTAACCAAGAAGTAACGGCAGGACCTCTACAGCAAAGAGAATTCATCTCTAAAGTATACTTACCTCCCGTTGATAACAAAGGTGGAAACATCCAAGTACTTAGGCAATCAAAGGCAGCTGGATTTTACCACTAGAAGAGCAGCTATTGCTAGGAGAACTTCTATAACTGTGCACAAATATTCTTCTGGTTATGGCCAGATAGCCAAGATATTACCATGTCCTGCCTGTACTAGCAAAAGTGCATGTCTAGATACAGGATCATAGGAAGGTTCAGGCTGGAAGAGACCTCAGGAAGCAACTTTGTCTAAAACTCCTTCATAGACCAAGTTACTCAAGATTGTATTGATTCCTTAGTCTGGGGACTTAAAACTACATTTCAGCATGTTTGTACAAATCTGATTTGTTTTGAAAGAACAGACCTGAGAAAGTCAGTCTTCCAGCAGGCAACTTGTGATGCTTAGTAATAGGACCTTAGTTTAGTCACTGCTGGAATAGCACTTCTGACCAGTATAATGTCAGCGTGTTCTGACAGCATGCTTGCTGTATCACCTGGTTGTAATGATATAATTAGAGCCTGCAGCACTCCAGAAGCAGTCATTATTTTGCTCAAAAATCTTCATAAAAGAGCCCTCAATAGTGAAATTAATAGTGAAACTATCTTTTGTCAACAGTTGTCTCTCCCACTGTCAGACAACTCCAATTTATAATGACACTACATATCATGTAATATCTACAATTACAACATATTGGTATAAAAGGGAAAAAATGCCCAGTTCACTGAAATTAAACCTAATCAGAATGAAAATTGTTTACTGATTTATTAATAGCACATAATTAACTAGCAATAGGTGAGCTATACATTCAGGATCAGCATCGGCAATACAACAGATAAGACACTTAACAGAAAAAATGCTAACGAACACCTAACAAATGTAGGTCTTCTCATCACTAATCCCCCAAATTTATGTTCAAGCAGAGAGTTGTTGCCTCCCACCTATAGAATTTTATGCACAGTTCCCCTCTCACATACCTCCTGTTGGAGATGTGGGATCTTAACTTGCACCTGTACTGCTTGCTAAAATCTGCTACCATGCATATTGTCAAGTAAGTACCACACAAAGTCACATGCACACACAGGTGCACATTAAGTCCCCAAATCTCCAACAGGAGGTATGAGAGAGGGAGGCTCTGCAGCTAGCTCTTCCTGCACATAACTGCGTGCATGAGTAGAATTCTTAGGGTAAGGAGCTTTACCACACTTCCAATTACTCTTAATATCATCTCATTCTCTTACTTTGGAATTCTTTAGTCAAACAAAAAGTGAAAATCATTTTAAGAAAATGTTCTTCTCAAAAAAAAAAAAAAAAAAAAA
>JACDJE010000009.1:1253166-1450080 GCA_016647715.1 Pavo muticus
TTTTTTTAAATAAGCTCCTGGAATAACCTGGAGCTTGTTCTGCTGCTTGTAGTTATGATTAACAGCTTTTGTAAAGCTTCATATTGTATTAGTAATATTCCCCAAATGGCCATGCCTTCTTGAAGGGCAATAAGAACTATCAGCAGCTTACATGTACAATGTAAGGGTTATATAAGCAATGTGCATAGACTGCCTCCCTGTCCATCCTCCATGAAGATACTGTAAGATTTAGAATGAACCAAAAATGCACCTTACGTCTAACAGCTAAGAATCTAATAAAATGTAACAAATGCACATTTAAACAACCAAACAAAAGAGATGAAACCAATATGCTCATGTTGACCTAGCTTACCATCAACTTCTTTTTGAGAAAAGGATGTGAAAGAGATCAGAGTGGCGTTGCTGAGGTAGTTACTTTGTAGAAAGGAGAAGTAAGAAAATGATGATGCTTTCAAATTATAATGTATGGGAACAAAGGCTATTGTTAGGGAAAAACTCAAGACAGAAGTAAATATCTGAATAGAAAAGGACAGAATTGAATAAGGAATGGTCCAGGCAGTCCTTGGAAATGAAATAGAAATAAGTAGCTGATCTTTTAACTAATAGGCATGATGTTATGGTGACAAAACTGGGGAAGGAAATCAATGCTGCCCTTATCTGAGACAATTCGCAGACAAAATGATGGGCCCAAGCAGAAATGCATGTTAGATTATATAAAAATAAATGTGCAAGAACCAGATCTAACTGGATATAAAATTATGGCCTCAAAGTACTGTGGACCCTATAATTGGTACACTGCTTAGCAACATGTTCTTTGCTTTCCACCAACCACAAGAAGAACAAGTATTGGGTAAAGGGAAAATACAAGGCTTCAACCAACATTTAAAGGTCATTTTGTCCTCTTGCTACTCTATAAGAACCCACTTAGGCATTCTGCCCTGAACTACATACATCACTAAGTATTATTAGTATACAGTGGTGATGTATATGCTTTTTAGACATTTAGTAAAAAAACACAGTCAACAAAACTTAAGTCAGGCCAGAGAAGACAGCCTTTCTCTTGCAATGTGATAACGCCAAGCCCCGTATCAGTTTGAAGGTCATGAAGCCCATTGTGAATCTTGGCTGGGCTGTCTTACTAAACCCTCCATAAAGTCCAGATTTGGCACCTTCTGACTTCCATCTGTTCAGGCCAATGAAAGAGGGACTGCGTGGGCAGTATTTTCCTAGCAGAAATGCTGTCATAGCAGCTGTGAAACAGTGGGTCATCTCCTCTTGTGCAGATTTTTGCAAGTGCAGCACGCAGACTCTTGTTCATCACTGAAGAAAATGCAAAGGTAATGGTGGTGACTATGTTGAAAAATTATGTTTTAGAGCTGAGAATTGGATCTACCAAACAGTACTATTGTGCTCTTTGTATTCCTTGTAGTTTCCATGGAAATCAATAGGAGGCATAACTTTCAGATCAACCTAGTAATTTGCATTGTTCCAGCTGATGTTTTACCTATACTCCACCAGATATATGAGTAACATAAAGAAGAAGCTTGAACACTTTATTTTTTCTGTACCTCAGTACGATAGAAGATTTCTACATAATCACTAGCAAAACACTCAGGAACACAGTTCTTTCTCTCTCTTCCCTCTGCCTCCCTTAAACTTCAGAGTTAAGTGCTTGGGAAGACTTACTCTCCTGTATCTAGCCTTTTTTTTTTTTTTTTTTTTTTTTTTTTTTTTTTTTTTAAAGGACACATTCATTAAAGTCTATTTTCAGTCTTCAATGCAGTGCTGCAGATGCTTCTGACACTCCTCAGGGCCAAAATAATTCCTTGAGAGTACGAACCTACATTTGTTCCCTGAAAGAACTGAGAGCAGCTCACAGCTTTTCTTTAACACATAAGCACTGCAGAAGGAAATCTTTGCTTGAGCGTAGTGACCCAGTACAACAGCTTGTGTATAAGAGCGTTTGCCTCCAAGCAAAAGACTCAGTGTCTCTTCAGCTTGAAGACATCCCCCGGTGTTTTGTGTCACTAATCAAAACATTGAATTCAGCTAACTTAAATCCCATTTCTGTCCAATTTTATGTACCTAAGAGCGTTTCAGACAGACCAGGCCACATGCTGTCAGACATAAAAGAAAACAGTTATTTTATAATGCAAACAGTTTATATTACTTAGGAGAATAAAATTAAGCTTCTTTATAGATTGCACGACTATAGGTTCAGTTATGAGTTTGCTCTCTGTTTGCTCTGCTCAACTATTAACTCGGTTGCTAGTTTACCGGGTCAGCTAATGCCATTTTGAAATGCATTTCCATGGTAGAAAAAGTGTTACAGCTTCTATTTCTACTTAGCTCCTCAAGTATGAAAACAAATGCTAGAGTAATCAATTAGGGTGGAAAAATTAATGAGGCAGTTAGAAGAGACAGTAGACACACCATTAACTTCTCATTTGACTCATGATTTATAGACTTCAGAAAAGGACTGTAGCTAGCCTAAACTTCATTTTACTTCTGTAGCAAGTCATTATAACAGACAGATTTCCCACGGCCTCAAGTGAAGGAACAAATACAGAGAACAAGGAAGGTTTGGCAGGATGAAAAGATACTGAGGCAGGGCGAAGAAACAATGTTTTCTAGGAAGAGACATCTTGTTCAACTGTAGAAGCAGCTGAGAAAGAAAAATCAGCTGCACATAACAAGTATTTCAGTGGAGAAAGACTGTACTTTTATTGAAGTTTTAGAGAGCTCTAACTTCTGAACACAGCACAGTAAAACCAGCAAGAATGCGACAGCAGGGTAATTCATTATTTAATTTATTTTTCATACCCACCAAAGCAAAGAACAACTTACCTTTGAACTTCTGCCACATATGTGCTTCCGTTTTGCTTAATCTAACAAACGCTTATGAGAAGCACAAAAGTAAACTCCGAATGCAACAAGCTCTGAAAGCCACACTTAAAAACTGCACCACCATTGTTACACTGTGTATGACTTCATTTTAATAAAGGAATTTCTGTTTGGTATCAAAACTGGTAAACAAAGGCATTAGATACTAAGTATGACTATGGTACATATGACAGTCTAGATTTTAGTGATTATAGGAAATTAAAAAAAAAACAAAACTATTTGCTATTTCAATTTGGACAGGGAATTCAAGCAGGTCCTCATATTGGTAGTCCATACTTCATCAGTCACGTAAGAAATCAAAGTATTTCCTGTAGCATCTCCCACTTTCAGTTACTGACTACAAAGTTAATCTTTACACTTTGGTTTTCATTGTGCAATTCAGAGGCTTTAAAAGGAGTATAACATGCTGTAAGACTAACATTTGAAACTTTGTTGGAGTTAAACAAATGTAACACTCAAATGTTACAGACTGATGTCACTCAGAACAGTTACGAACGTGGAAAAGTATTTTGCTTGGGAAAAAACACAAGAAGGACAGGATTTTTGTATTTAATCTTGAATCAACCTGCAGGTGGAGGTTAGAGACCTGAAAAACAACAACAACAAAAGGTGAGATGGTAAGGAAGGTGAGATAGACAGCTACAGGGAGGAGCTACAAGGCAGCAATATTTTCAGAGCTGAACCAACTCGATTTGAAACCAAGCTTTTAGCTCACATGAGAAGGGAGGAGAAAAAAAAAAAAAAAAGGAAAGAAAAAGCAAAATTCTACAGCTCTACACAGTCACCACATAGCCAAATTCTAAAAGCATAACTGGAAAACTACACTGAAAAACTACACAAAACAATGGCAAAGAAAGGTGCAAATGAACACATACAAGAAAGAAGCATTTGGTTGATACTGGTCCCCATAGAAAACAGAACTGTACTTTAGACTTACACAGATCTACTGCTGAAAGAAGTAGGTCTTCCCTACCTTATGGCTGGTTATACTGCCTCACTACTGCTCTGCAGTAGCCGCATCTTTTGCCAGCACATATGTTGAACTTGGGCTTAGGAAACTTATGGAAATGAAAACTAACCCAGAAAAGAAAAAAAAAAAAAAGGTTATTTTTTTAGCTGCTCGAGTTCCAGGCTCTATGGGGGTGGGAATAAGTAGCCAGGGAAAGAATAAATACATATGACCCCTTTGATAGCTCTGCCTATTTGTAAGGCCCATCAAGCTAAAGTCTAGGTAATAAAAGGAAATGATTTAAAAATGGATACCAGGTACTGCTGAAGAACCTCAGCTATTTCCTGAGTATCCCTGTGAATGGATTACACTAGAAGCATGGAAGAACTTCATCCACTTGAGAGGTTTCAGTCTTCATTTTGTAGATTGACAAGGTCAAACTCACGGGTAGGTGGGCCCCTTCTGTTGAGAGTCAGTCACGTCAGCTGCACAACTAACTGTGCATCTAAACAACCCAGCTTCCCTAGATATTTATTGGGTCTGTGCCACCACCCCTGAAATTCAAAGCAAAAAACTCAAATAATAAAAAGTGCAAACCAATCAATGTCTTATCATGTTTGCACCTGAGATTTCAAAAGAATTAACACAAAACAGTATCAGCCATGTATCACGTACCATAGAATAGCCGGAATTGGAAGGGATCCACAGGGATCATCAAGTCCAGCTCCTGGTTCCAAACAGAACTGCCTGCACAGCAGTCTATGTATCTGAGAGTAGTGTCCAAATGCTCCTTGAACTCTGGCACTTGGGGCTGTGCCCACTGCCCTAGGCAGCCTGCTCCATGCCCGCCGCTCTCTGGGGCAGAACCTTTCCCTAACCCCCACCTGATCCTCCCCTTACACAGTTCCATGCCATTCCCTCAGTGCCTGTCACTGTCACCAGAGAGCAGAGCTCAGCTCTGCCCCTCCACTCCCTGAGAGGAATTGTAGGCTGTCATGAAGCCTCCTCCAAGCTCCTCTACTCTGGGCTGAGCACACCCAGGGGCCTCAGCTGTTCCTCATATACCTTGTCCTCCATACCCTTCACCTAATTTGAAGCCATCCTTTGGATGCTCTGTAATAGTTTTATGTCTTTCTTACACTACCCAAACTGCACCATGATTGAAGTGAGGCTACACAGAGCACAGCAGAACAGCTCTTTCCTTCACCTGGTGGCAGTACTGGGCATGGTGTTGCCCAGGGCACAGTGACTGAGCCCTTTGGCCACCAGAGCACACTGCTGGCTCAGATCCGTTTTGACATCAGCCAGAACTGCAGATCCCTTTCTTTGGAGCTGCACGCCAGCCTCTCATGCCAAAGCCTGTGTATGTACTCAGGGTTGTTCTGTACCAGGTGCAGAATCCAGCACTTGCTCTTATTAAACTTCACGAAGTTGGCAATTGCTGAGCCACCTGGTTTGTCAAGATCTCTCTGCAAGGCATCTCCACCAAGTGGCTCAACAGCTGCTCCCAGTTTGGCGTCCCTCACAAGGATGAAAACAATAAAGAAGACTGGCCCTAAAATGGAGCCCTGTGGAGACCCACCTGTGTCTGGGTAGGAGCCTGATGGAGCCCTCTGAGCCTGCCTGCCACCAAGGTGTGCCTGCTAGAACAAAGAGGAGCAGGAGACAAAGCTATGGCAGAACTAAGCAGACTGTCAGCAATGTGGGGTCTTCACAGAGGATCCTTAAAGATAAACACATGAAAAAAGAACGAAACAAAAGAAAGAGTGATCTATCATGACATAACACCCAGAGATCAAACAATCTTTATTTTAATGTGCACGGCCTACGGAAAGGTGCTTATGAGGTAACCTCAGGTAGTACCAAACGCGGCAGCTGTCGGTGCAGGTGCCAAGCAACGCCCGGGGCATGAGGGCGCCCGCCCGCCCGCTGGGAGCCCGGCACAGGTGCAGCGCGGCGCCACCCGGCGTCTCCTGCTGCTCGGGGGCGAGCAGCCCCCCGCTCGGCACGCTGCCGACGGCCCTTCCATTGGCCGGCCGGCAGAGGTTCCCGCACCGTCACCGAAGCATGCTAACGAACGCCCGCCCAATTGGCTGGCCGGCCCGCGGCGGCTCCGAACAACATTTGCATGGCGCTGGACGGCTCTTTGTTGTCAACCGGGGCGGGCGGTGCGCGCGCGCTCTTGCTCGCGCGGTGTGGGTGGGCGCGCGCCGCCGCCGCCCGCCGCCACCTGTCTGCCCCGCGGCGCGAGGCGGAACTTTCAACCAGGCGGCCGTTAACGGCCCCGCGGCGCGTGCAGGGCGCGGCGCCCGTTTCAGGCGCCCGGGGAAGGCCGGCCCCAACCCGGCACCGCCGCCGTGCCGCGCAGCTCCATCCCCGGAGCCGCGGACCGGTGTCCGGGAGCGATCGGCGCTCCGTGGGGCGGTCCGCCTTCTCCGGGCAGGATGGTGGACGTGGACAGCGAGGTGCCCCCGCTGCCGCCGCGGTACCGCTTTCGAGATCTGCTGCTGGGTGACCAGGGCTGGCAGAGCGACGACAGGTGACCGGCGCGGCGGAGGGAGGGAGGGCCGGACCGGCGGGGCGCGGCGAGGTGCGCCCCTGCTCTCGGGGCTCCGCGCCAGGGCAAACTTTCCCGGGGAAGAAACGGGGCTGGAGGAGCGGGCGGGGTGCGGGGCCGTCCGAAGGGGGAGCGCGCGCCGAGCCGCGCTTTGGCTGCCCCGGGAGCGGCGCTATTGTCCGACACGCGCGGCTCCCGCCCAGCGTTCTCTTTCCGCGCTGCGGTCTCAGGCTGGGATGGCCATTGCCTTAATCTTGTTATGAATTGTTTCAAGGATTGTCAGCAGCTTTAATTACTAGGCGAGTCAAATCATGTCTTAAAAGAAAACAAACCAATCGTGCACCAACGCGTGCTTCATTTCTAAGCGCTAAGTAGTACCGGTGATCACCAACATCACGGTGCCGCTATGTGACTGTGCGACCTGCCGTGCTAGCGAGCGATTAACACACAGCTCCTGCAGAACCGTGCGAGATCTGCTTTGCAGTAACAATTCCCTATGGTTAAATGGCAGAAAAGCAGAAATGTCTGCTTGTCTGTAATGGTATGCTGAACTGATTTTAATTTAATACAGTTATACTGCCAGAGTGAGTCATGCTTGAACTCAACAGCCAGAAACTTTGATTTTAATGCTGATCGACTCTTGCAATTTCAGCTACTTTCCTAAATAAATAATAATAAAAAAGCTCTCATTGCTCACAAGTTCACACAAATGGAAAATGTGTGATTTTCTTTGTTTATGAGAATGTGGTATACAATGAAGTATTAAAACAAATTCCATTTATCCAGTTATGAAATGGTGAACGATGTCTTCAGATAGTCACAAAAACATGGTGGTAGTTGGAAATGATGGCATTGTATGCTGTATTAGTTTAATGCAATGGAGAGTTTCTATGTTTATCAAATGTATATTTAAAATACTAATTAAGCTATAAGTGTATTCTGTGTGCATAACTTTATGACAGCATTCTTTGAGGACTTTAGAAAAAGTAGATAATATACCTCCTTTTTATTTTCAACTGGAATAGGAAAAAAGCCCACGACCTTTCTTACTTTATCAACTGTTTATTTAACTAGGATTGTGATGGCTAACAAAAATGAAATATTCTCTGTGCTACTCTTCAGACCACTCTCTGGGTTAAAACTTCTGTTTGACTTGCCTTCCTAAACTCCATAACGTTACCTTCTACGGAAGGAGCATGGGCTGGTCTCACATTGGAAATGGCGTATAAGCAACTACAAACTATAGCATCCACTTAGCTATGGAAATTTCTAGTGCAAGTCTATATACATATATGTTTCATTAAGCAAACAAAGTCCTTGGAAAATACTGATAGCAGAACAGCATTACAGAGCATGATTATTATTGGAAAACTACACCTACAGACTAGTGGAAAATATTTCTTTTAATTATTTTGTTAATATTCATGAATGAAATATCTCTAGCCATATCTGAAATAAAAAATATGAACCCTGAGAACAGTGGAAATGGCTTAGCAGAACTTCAACTATTGCCCTCTGTTAGGGCTGGACACAGCTGCAGTACGGTGGGAAGGCTGTGCAGTTGGCTCTGCTTTGCATGAGGCTGTCATAGCAGCACTCTTCTCCTCCAGCACTGCAAGTTACCATAGCAGTCTCTAGATACTTGCTTTCTGTTAACTGAACAAAGTCCACTCTTAAAAAAGAAAAAAAAAATCTGAGTTTTTATTTGCCCACCTTACAATATGATCATGTTGAGATTGTTTTTCCTTTTTGTTTTTCTCTATTACAGGAGATCACTTAATACTGAAATATTAGTACAGTCCCACTGCTGGTATTTTGTTACTATGCAGTGTACCAAAAGCATACTCTGTATAAGAATATTGTCATTTTTAATATGAGACACACTTTCAGGAAATACTTTATTGAAGAGGCTACAGACTTGTGAGGACTTTTAAGAAAGTTTGAAGTGATTTGCCACAGGATTGATATTACATGAGTATGCCATTGTTTCATTTATCCTTTTTTTTCTTTGTGGCCTTACCTAAGCGATCCAGGTTTCTTTTTGGTGAAGCGCATTTCTTGTATTCCCTTCTAACTAAGATGTCATACAGGTATTGCCAAAGGTGGTGCTTTACATCCCTCTTCAGCTGAACAGACATTAACTATGAATACCTGAAAACTAGAATACAGCTGAAGTAGCCTTATAGCATGGCTGCACAATAGCACATAATCCATATGGCTCATTTTTGGAGCTTACTTACCCTTGGTCAAGATCCTGGAAATAATCTTCCACGTGTTTCCAGTTCACTGCAACTTCATACTTATAATTGCTTTTGACTCCTGTGCACAGATTGATATCAGTTTCCACCTGTGATTCATAAACCTCAGGTCTGCTACACCTGAACTCTACATTTGCTGTTTTAGGCTCATTCCCTTTAGAGGGAGAATTTGATCAGATATTTACTTTAAATAGTTCTATTTGCTTATAAAATGCATGCACAGAGTTCTTAGCTGAAAGTAATAGGACTCTGATTAGGGAAAATTGTTGTTACATCTGTCCCTGTCTGCAGACAGGCTTCTAAACTCCATTGGCTCACTAGGATTGCTCTTACAGTAAAGCTTCAGTCTTGTTTTTTTTTTTTTTCTTCTCAATTTCTAACTCATGGTCCATTCCTTTCCTATATGTATTCCCCAACAGGGGAACATCCCGCTTACTGCTTTCACATTTTTCTCTCAGAAAAAAACAACTCAACTTGAATAGCTTAGACTCTTAACTGACCTTACAGTTGGTCTCAGCAACAGATAGGTTCTGTGCTGTCATATTCCAAAAAGCACCACATCGTATTGTATGCTATTTTCCAGCAAAGAGGTTTGTGTGAACAACAACACAGTGAAACTTGAGCTTTTTACTTAAATGTATTCGCTATTCTGAATGATGCATTGATATTCCTGAGTTTGTGGAGTAGTTTTTCCTGGAAAAAAATAATTGTATGTATTGTAGCTGAAATGTTCACTATGATCTCCCATTTAAACAGGTATGATTAGATAAAGTTAACTTGATAAGGCTACACTTCTGGACTATGCTGCGACAGTCTTGTCATACAGAGTCCCCATTTGGCTATTCATATTGCATATGGAAAAAATATTCATCTACTCAGATCTGCTTGTGTAGTTTTATTTACTTTAAGTAGAGGCACTCACAATCCTGTCACTATGTAAAATATTTAAATATTGTGGAAGCTTTTCACACATGTCCAGACAGGAGAGCAGGTGAAAGACCATCCCAGTGGCTGAAGTATACAGGTGCCACACAAGTATTTCTGCAGCAGGTGCCTTCATTGTTCTGGCCATGTAAGTGATCCAGCCACTGGACTAGGGGTGATGAGACTGAATAACTGACTTTATCACTGATTCTGTAAATATCACTAATATCCCTTTGTGAAATTTTGCTTTCGCTACTGAAAGTAACTGAAACTGAAGTTAATATTTGATTTGTTGGATATTCTTAGATGTTTTTCTTTACCATCATAATGCAGTCCGGCTGCCTGGGAAGGGAGCATGAGTAAAGGGGTAACTCAGGGATTAACTCAGTGGCAGCCATTTACCCATCGGTTCAGTAAGGTTGAAGCACAGTTGTAACAGTAAGTTACGTAACACATCATTTCAGCTTTCATAAGCCTACTGATAATCAATTCTCAGTCTTACCAGCTGAAATGAAGAGCACCAAAAACAAAAGTAGAAAATATTCTTTTAAGTGAATCATAGAATCGCAGTGAAGACCTGATGTGGTTTAAACCTGGCAAATAATTTGCTTCAAGAAACAGAAAAGATGATGATAACTTCAGACTCCCATGTCAACTTTCAAAAAAGCTGTTTGGAAAACAGAAAATGTTTTGTTTCATCTACTTGTACACATATATAGTCATTATATACTTCATAAAAAGCCAAACCAGATGACTACAAGCTAAAAGAATTCCAAGTTAAAAATAATAATTAAAAAGCATTTACATTTTGTTGGTATGAGTGCTTTTTTAGTAAGGTCAGTCATAAGTTCAGTGTTTAAATATCATGTAGAGTCAGGAATGTTACCCACCACAAGAGTGACTGCTTACACTAGTGACCTATTGGGATTTCTGCTGCATGCTTTTGGCTATCACCAGCTAGCCAGAGCTGTTTGGGCAGTGTCCAGGAGGAGTCTGGCATTTAGAATGTCCAAGGAAACACTCCCACACAGTGTGTATATAGGCTGTTCTATGTCATTTTATGTCAGTGTCAGTGCCTGGGCCCATTATCTTACTGCTAAAGATTTACCCAGAATGGATCACTGTCATTTTATGGTGGAAGTAACATCTACCCTTGAACATTACACGCTGCTTCTCCTATTTGTGCTACTAAATCTTATTTTTATTTTTTATTTTTTAAACAGTTGCCTGTTTCCTGCACAGTCACACCTTTAGTTTACGTATATATGGCAGCTCTGTTACAGGGAAGTCCAATTATAACTAGCAGACATGCTCATACCTGGTGTCCTCCTTCCTCAAACACACAGTATAGCCTTAAATTGAAAGCAGTAAGTGTGTTAAACAACTTTATTGTCATAATTCCTTTCCTACAATATTTTAGAGATAGAAAAAGAAAATGTATGGATGTTTTAAAAATGTGCAGTATGAGATCCTGTTGACCTCAAGAACATATATAACATTGTTTTCACTCTTTTACAATTCAAATCCCTCTGGATTTCTGCAAGATTAAGCAGCATGTTGGATTTTCTTTGGGCCTTGTATACCAATGTAAGTAAATTTTATCAGTGCTGAATATTTCTAGCAATATTAATGAAGAGACCACAAAGTACACATTAGAGCGCTGAATTAATATAGTCTGTCATCTGAACTGCAATCCTACACAAACAAGTGTATAATCAAAAACATTTTATATTACTATTAAATTTTACTGCCTGTTGGATTTCCAAGTTACATAGAGAAGTAACGTGCTCTAGGAAGAATCACTGTGACAATGCCACTTCAAAGTCACATACCAAAAATGTAAATTAAAGAGAACACTGAACCTTGCTGCATTTTGTAACCCACACTCTCAAAGCATCAGATTTCATAACTTTCCATATGCTGTTCCAATAAGTGTTTACAATTTCACAGTCAGAGAACAAAAATTTACATTTCTCAGTTCTGCATTTTTCTCTTCTGTACATAAGTAACAAGAGACATTAGCTGGTACTGGGAACACATATCAAATACTGCTCCTATACCAAGATGAAGATTTAAGGCATTTTGCTATAGTATATATTGTAATAATAAAAACCATACAGGCAAGTGTTAGCTTTGTGCAACAACCTTTCTTATATTGGCTACTGAATGGATTAAATAAAAATTAGATTTCCCTTCTAATCTGCTTGCTACTTAAATCAACATTACCACCTATCTGGAAAGAGATCCAGACAATATGCAGCACCTCCACACACCACTTGGACAGCTGTATGTTGCTGTCATTTGACACATTACTTTCAAGGAACAGCTGCTTCTTGTAAATCTCAGAAGGCACAGCCTGTATTATAGAGTCGAGCCCTCCCTTTGCCTTACCTTTTGGAAGTCACCTGAGATTGTTCAACTAAGAGAGGTAAAAAGCCCACCCATTTCTGAATCAAGTGACTTAAGATATGTGAATTTAGATTCAAGTCACATGAAAATTCTCAATTTCCTCAGAAGATTCTGTTATGATTTCTTCAAAATAAGCCCCCTCTTTCCTTCAAGATATACTTCAATTTGACCTCCTCATTTTGGAAAATGTATTGAGTTCTTCCATTTAACAGAGATTACAAAGTAAAAGATCTTCAGCAAATAAAAACAAATCCAGATATATTTGGCAATAAAAGTAATTTTTCAAAACAAATTAAGCCATTTAGAAACCTAAATTCTACTTTAGAAGCTCGATTTTGATTGAAACCACTTAAGATCCTGATGGCCTAATTAACTAAGAAAGTAAATATTTTCATGGTAACTGTGGTGAGACTCTGCACAGTACTATTT
Source organism: Pavo muticus (assembly GCA_016647715.1). Taxonomy (NCBI): domain Eukaryota; kingdom Metazoa; phylum Chordata; class Aves; order Galliformes; family Phasianidae; genus Pavo; species Pavo muticus. Next base: position 1,265,597 of record JACDJE010000009.1, read on the forward strand.
GGGAAGTTTGAGTTGCCTAAAAACCTGAAAAAAATTGCAGCCTGTATACACCAAATCATCTGTTACTGTATAAAACAATAATAATTAAAAAAATAAAGAAAAATACTAACATTTCAAAACCACTGCATCACTTAGAGGTCTGTATTTGTACTTTAGGTAGCAGGTTTAGGAGCACAATCTTCGTAAGTAAACTCGTATTTCAGAACTCACCTTCCTTCTAAACTAATTGTAGGATTAAGTCCCTTTTTTAGATAATCTTACAGGTAAAAGGAGGAATGCATTTACTTATGTGGAAGAGATGAAGAGGAAGCAATACTCCACAAAAGGTGGTTCTGTTGGCTTCATGCTAATGTCAGTTTTAGCATCATTCTTACAACAACAACAGAAGCAAAAATGTGTTGTTTCTATAGTCCACTTAATCTAGGACAAATTGGAATTGAGGAAAAGACAAAAAGAGAAGAGAAACAGTTCCATGTTATATCCATTCCTTTTCTAGAAAGACCCCAGTGGTGAGCAGAAAAAGTTCAATTATCTCAGCTTCAAAACTCTGAAAGATCAAGTTGTCTTCCCCTGGCACAACATGGTCACATCTGTGAATGTGCTTGGTACTTCAATTATTACTTACTTAATTATACACTTAATACTCAAAAGCTCTTATTTTTCCATCTAGAACCTTTATCCGTGCTACTTCACATCTGGCAGACACTATAATATTCCACAGGGAACTGATCAGTTCCTTCCCAAATGTTCTCTCTTAATTTTATGATTATTATAAATCATAATCATTGGCTGTGATAGAATAACAGTACATTTCTGTGTTGCACTGTGATTACTCTCAGAATGACTCTTATAACAAACGATAGCATTGGTTTCTATCACCTACTTTTTGTCCTGTAAGTCACATGGAGCAGTCAAGATGTCTGAAGCTTCAAAACACTTTTATTATGAATATTTCTTCTAAACATTTCAGTGCCATAAATCCAATTTCTAGACTGTAGTCTAGTAAAGGTAATCTTTTGAGCTGAAGGCTATGCTATGTGCAATCTATCCAATAACTCATTCTAGTCCATTAAGTCCTTTAAAATTGGGTTCCTCATGGTTTTATTTTTTTTCCCCAAGTAAATGAGTCAGTTCAGCCCTTCCAGGAGGCCTGTACGTTGTGGCCTCTTCATCTCTGTGTCATTGGAGAGAATATCATTCAACTACTGTAAAAGTTCTACAGCACAGAAGATTTGGTACAGAATGCCTTAAAACAGATGTTAAAGATTTCAGCCTCCTCCATGCAATCATCTGCTAATTATGTTATCAGTCAACTTCTTGGTAGGAAGTATCAGTAAAACAGAAACACTCATTAAGAGATAAAAACAGTGTGTATACTCACAGATAAAAACAGTGATATTATTATTTACTGTGAAGTATCCCTTGAAGGACAAATTCTGTCTGTGAGGCAGTGCTGTAGCTTTGTGGTGGAAACCCAGTTGCTAAGTCTCATATCAATGTGCTTGTCTTGCTGAGTACCAAGCTATGGTGGATGAGGGAGCAAAGTGTTAGGTTAAAACCAATCAGCGCTGAGCAGGTTATCTACAGAGTTAACAAGAAAAAAAACTTCACCTGACTCTCAGGCAGAGTCTGCTATCTTTAGCAATTAGTAACTGGAAATGTAACACTGGACAAGGATCGTATGCCTGGTAGGAACAATTTACAAGATTTGAGCAGCAATCCTAGCTATGGATTAGCTCTGCCAGGAAAGTCTTCCCCTGTCTCCTAGATACTCTATTCTGAGTCAGATCACTTTCTCCAAAGAAAAGAGTTTGTGCTTTAGCTTTTCACAGAGTTAGAGTTAATATCACTTGTATTTCAAGTATCTTTAAGTTACAGAGCTCCCTCAAAGTATAGTGATTATTGACATATTTAATAAGGAGTAAACACTACAAAAGAGCCTCTCCATTATTCTAAAAAGCCAAAACTGTTCTAGGGGTTTTAATATTTTCCTCACTTTGTTTTTTCTTCCCCCTGTGACTAGAAAAGGCTTCAGCACAGATAAAAGCAGTGTTAAACCAAATCTGAAACAAATACAAATGGGAAAAATGATAAACTGAGTTGAGAATGGAACACTGTATTATATTCATTCCTTATTTGACAGCATCTGTAAATGCACAACATTCCCTGACTCCAGAAGGGGTTTGGTTTCCCATATTCACATTGAACTGAAGTAAGGGCACTGGCTACTTAGCACTATTGCCCTGTAATTCTCTCTGTCAAGCAAAGATGGTACAAACACTAGCCTCTACATTTAACTGAAGGTACCCTTTTGAAAAGTAAGCAAGCTCTGTTTTCACTGTATACAACAATCTTGTATTTGATCAGATGTTTAAAGCAGTATAACAGTCAGAAAGATCAGCACAGTAAAATGGTGATACAGGAGATGTACTGACAAAGGGACTAGCGCAACAGAAGGGTGATTACAAAGAAAAAGGGAAAATGCTTACCCATCTCTGAAGATCTAGGCTCAAAAGAGAAACTCCACAAGGAAGGAATCTTCAAAAAGCAATCCTTCCCTCAGGGCAGTCAGCCCTTAAATGAGGTGTAAGAGAGGTACAGCCAGGCTCCACCCCTTCTGGTCACACAGCTGAATTGCCTTCACCTGTGCTCCCAGGGCTGACCAGGTCCTTTCCCCAGGTGCTCAATCAGTGGCTCAGGCTGTGACTCAACAGTTCCCATACAAATGGTTTAATCAGATATATGAACCACTATTTAAAAAAAAGACAATACAGACACACAAAGTGTAGCAAAATATTCTGTACTATACAGATATTGATTAACTGACCACTTTTCATAAAGACTGTTAAAATCTAAGTGGATTTTTTACCCAATGAGGAAGATCCCAATTGAGGCTTATCAACAAGTAATCTTTTAGTTTTTGTACTCAAATAGACCACAGATAACATGAAAATTACAATTTAGCTAATATGACACGAAAACCCCCACACACTTAAAGTGCACTGAATTTTAAGGGCCTAATTAGTTTTTTGCTTCCCATTTTTTCCTCTTATTTGGCAATTTACAGATTACAGTCCGGAGGAAAAAAAACCACAGAACAAAAAACCTCACAAAGTAAGATGAATGCTGGTATTATAAATTAATTTAATACAACAAATTGTAGCAATTAACTATTTATGAAAGCCTGAGCAAAGTCATTTTTGTGTCGTTTAACTAACTCAGCTGGTCATTCAAACTGTTTTAGTGCAATTTTGGCATGGCATTGCATGTTAGGAAGAATGAGTCGGGCCACTAGAAGTCTTCAGAGTAAGCGTCTCTGAGGATATCAGTAGGGATGTCTGAGAAATGGTAGAGGGGGAATTTTTGTGAGCCAGTCTTGTGACATGCACCATGGGCTAATCTGAGACTTGTGGAGTGGAGATGTTGGAGAGCTGGGTTGTCTAACAGTCTGCTGCTACTTGTCTTTGGGCTATGGTGACCTGTGGATTTAGAAATTCCTTTCCTTTCTAGGAATGGCAGTGCCACTTTACAGGGACAGAAATGTTCATATGGAAATAAGAAAGAGTTGAAAGTACAACTATGCCTTCTTGTATTACCCTAGCCACTTAACAATTCATTGTCAGACCTCCTTATGTTAATACAGTTGATCCATAAACACATACCTCTGCTCATTGTATGCAGGTATTCCACCTATTACTAACTGCTTTGCCTTAAGATCTATATAAAGCATTAGAACAAGATGATGGAACAACACCTATTCAAACCCATCTCAGCAATACAGTTAGCTGAAAAGATCTTAGGTAATTTGACCCTCACTAAAGCCACCAAACTCCGAAATATCTGCCTTCACTTGGGAGGTCACATTTGAAGAAAAGTTAGTTTACATTGAACAAGCCAGTTTTCCAAAGGCACCTGCTAACTCATTTTGTAAAAGCACCTAAAGCACATTATGGAAGTTTGAGATTATTTAAAAAATAAAATACTGGGTACAGAATTCTACCAGGTAATCTACTGATGAGCAGCACTTTGACGCTGAAGTACTTAATCATCGCACTACTTTGTGAAAGTGCTATCTAACTTGAACAAAAATTAGAGAATAAACTGTTAAAATACTGTGAAAATATATTCTAAACTTTTCTTAATCTAAGAAAAAGCCAATTAAAAATCATACCTTATGGTTAATCAGAAAGTGTAATAGCTCACTCCAAGGAGAATGAGATTTATATGAAATCCATAATTACACTGTACCTTGTTGGCTGCAAAGAGCAGTATCAGACAGGTGACATCTAAGATACTAGCGACATTCACTTGTTTTATTATGTGTTCAGAGTTCGTGGATCACTGCAACCACTTAAAGTATATTAAAAACTCTCTTTTTGTGGCAAAAAAAAGTATGCAGTAGAATATGGGAAGACCTGAGACTGAAAAGTTATCAATATAGACCAATTTCCTTGTTATAAAGCAATGAAAATGGAAAAGTGAACAAAAATCACGGAGTTGTGACAACCGCTCTATACCTTATGAGATACTAGGATGGAATCTTAGCCCACAATGACAACAAATAGCAATAGTCTCATTGAGTCATTAAGTGGTGCAGGATTTCACTTGCATGCAAGTGAGGTGAATGAGGGTCTTTGTAGAAGTAGTAGTTGAATTTTTTACTTTTTCATTCCCAGTCCTACCCTTTTCAATACTTCTTAAGCTAAGACCAATGTTTATTGTAACAACTAAAGTCATTATATCTTTATCTTCTTTTATATATCTAGTAATAAATTCTTAATAGGAAAGACTATTTTTTTTTTCTATTTTTTTCTCAATACCAAGCAAAGTGATATCCTCATCTACTGGAATCCTTAATTTCTTGTTTTTAGAAATAAGAGAAGCAAACCAAAACAAACCTGAAAAACAATCTAGAAAACATTTCCAGAATCAGGGCCCATATAAAACTTTATTCAGATTAACCGAACTGCTGATGCTTTGCCTTTTTTTGGGATGTGAGTATTCAAAGTATTTATCTGGCAGTCTGTTATTTCATCAGTTCTCCTGTGAGCATACCAAGTACTTTGCTTGCTGATAAGTACGTATACACAATTGATAGAGCAGACAAAAATGTGTTTAAAATTATCACTTGCATGTTAGCTGTATGTTATTAAAGCAGTAGAAAAACCAATATAGAAAATAGAAAAATAAGAGTAAATCATTAGCAATTTTTTTTGTGCAGCTACATTTATCTGAGCACCTGATATATGTACATATCTAGGAATATGCAATATTCTGACAGCCTGTTCCTGCTGCTTTCCCTCCTCAGAGCCAAAGCAGCTCATTCTACGCCTGAAGTTTGTGTCTATCCTGTTAGACTACAAAGCATTTTTATCACTTCTGTGACCACATGTACAGCAGTCAGTCTTGTCAATTAATGCTGATGAACACATTTCTGTCTATATAACACAATGTCACACCACATAAAGAGAATTTAAATATATGGATTTATTATTTCTTTGCATTGCAACTGACTATATGTGCATAAGTATTGAAATACTTATTCATCATTACTGATTACTTTAGTGTGCTTATTGTCTGGGTTCAAGGGCAATGATGATTAATTCTGTCTTGCGTAGGCCGCTTCTACTTTACAAGTGCAAAAATCCTCTGCTTTGGTACATCTGTAAGAAGGTACCTGGCTTATTCTATTAGGATTCTCTCAGTTCTAGCTACAGGATGAAATACATATTCTTTTTTGACAGAGGACTGCATGTTATTTTATTCTTCAAGTTACATCGCCTTCTTATTCAGTTTTTTCTTTCCTCTTTGGTTTTCAACCTAATTTACTTCTATTAAAAAAAACTAAAAATGATGGTATATTTCTATGCTTCTTTGGCCATAGCAGCATTGTTACTGAACATTCTTTCCTGAAGAAAATGTCTTCCGTGAGGACAGGCTCTCACTTTGTATTATAGCAGAAACAGAAACAAAAACAAAACAACCTTTTTGGGTTGATTACTTTTTCTTATATATATTATTATTATTATTTTTACTTGCAGCATCAGTCTCCATAAAACCTTTCCAAATGACTTATAAAAAATTAAGTACATGATGTTCACTTCAGACTTCCCCCTTATCTATCTCTTCCAATTATCTCATAATGGAGCAGAGTGCTACAGCTCATATTCTATTTATATCTGTCATTTGCTCTGCTCTTAGTTTGTTCCCAGCCTAAATCCAACTTGAAGGTCTTGGCATGGGTGCCATTTGTTCTTTTTCATCTCCCGTCAACATTCTAACTGGTACTTGTACTTTTATCAATCCTAACATACGCTGTGAACATTTTTGTTGTTGTTTCATTAGCTTTTTGCCATGATTTTATTTAGTTGCCTTTTTTTTACTCTTTACTTTTCACTCTAATGTTGCGCTTACAACTTTATCTGGTTACAATTCCAATTTTCTGTTCACAGACAATTTGTTGTCTACCATTGTGGATGTGGCTTATGCAATTCTAAAGAAACTGAAATCACCCCAAGCTGAGAAATATCTCCTGTTCTTTTACGATATTAAGGCTTTCTCCAACTTGAGTAATTATAGTATAGAATAGGATCTTTGTGACTATCATATATATATATATATTTTTTTAAACAAGGCATTCTTAGAAATTCATAAAGAGAAGAATAAGAAAATAAAGGAAAGCACTGGGATATATAAAAGTCTGCTTTTGAACTTCATGTACATTTGCCTTGTATTTTTATTATTAATTGTATTTGCATGAAGTCCAGAGACCTTGAATCTAGGACAAACCATTGTAGAAAAGCCCTGTAGGGAAACAGAAGAGCATATGACTCCCATTTCAAGAGGAATGTGTCAGAAGTCAAGCAATTTGCACCAGGTAGTTGGAACACAGGATGAGAGTGTCCTGATCAAATATAGATCAAACAATGAAGAGTTCAGCATACTGAACTACCTCCTAATCCTGAAGGCATGCAAAAGACTGGTACTTAAGAAGCACTTATAGCGTTTGAAGACAAAGATGAAAATTGAATTACTGAAGGAAAAAAGCAAGTTTTCAGTAGTAACTGGAAAGCTCCTTCCCTCCAGACAGCACAGTGGCTTGGTAGCCTTCATGTAGTAGCTATGTATTTGTGTAGATGGAGAAGGATGGGAATAGCTGTGGGTAGCTATTACTACTCCAGTACTAACTTAATACAAAAAAGATAACCCATAAAACTCTCCGCCTGGGAATACCGTAGTTATGCATCCTCTTACTTGCACTTCTTTCACACTTGTAACCATGAATGTAAAATGATCCATTTTGATTTTAAGAACCCTACAAACTTGAATAGGTAGCTATATCATGCTTTATTTTAGCAAGCTAGCAGATCATACTGTTGTTTCAGTTGACTATGAATTCATACAGCTGAAATTGAACATTATAAGTTTTTTACCCTTTTAACAAGAGATAAAAGTTCTCATAATGTTAATCTTTTACCGGTCGTATTTGGCTCTGCTCAGCTAGGTTTCTTTTAAAATCGAAGACTGCCTAGTTTGTTAATAGCAGATTAAACTGGTCTGATTGGTCAGTTGTTTAGCGGAGAGCAGCAAGTGATAAGAGGAAGGGCACAAGAACAGAGCAAGTTAACACACTGAGTCTTGTTCTAAGATCATTCCAGTAGATCTCTTTCCTGATTCTTCTCTCAATGAACTTACCCCATTCTCACATATATTTCCATATTCTCTCCATTTTGTTCTTCCGATCAATATAGTTATTGAAACAGACCGCAGTTTTTTTCTAATGATTCTGTAAGTTACCCTGAACTGCAATCATGTATGTATTTTCCATATTATGAATACACTTGGCTGCTTTCAGATTCAGATGGCTGGAACTGATACCAGCAGACCTGGATGTGCAGTCCAAGCATAGTCTCATGGCCTACATAGCTCTGCACTGTCAGGCCCCTGGCAGCAGCCCTTTCTTTGTAGTACAAGCTGACATCAAAGGCCAGTGCTTGGGCCTCTTCCCTTTCAGAGCTGCTAATCCCTGCTCTGCAAATTGCAGAAGTAAGGAAATTAAGGTCCTCTGTTCCCTCAGTTTGAGCCCCACATTATGTAAAGTAGCTACCAACTACATTATAGTCCTGAACAGCTGCTTCTATTTGCCACAGCTTTCTCTTGTGTTAACTGTAGTCTGTGCCTTCTATGTAACAACTGTTTCTCTCTCTTTTTTCTTAAATTCACAATTGGAGAAATAGTCCTGTCATTTGGCCTTTGTGGATTACTATTGCAATAGTGATTTAGACTGTCACACTTAAATTCAATTGCACTATATAGCACCTGTCAAATAAATGTCATTTTTCTGAACATAACTATCTTAGCTCAGGAGCCCTACCTGTTATTTATGTTACATCATTACACAGATGTACACATGAATTCACCTTCCACTTAGCATAAAATTCACCCTACCTTCCCTGTGCTGTATGAACTCCTGTGAATGAATCTACTACTCAAGGCCCTGGAGAGCAGCATTGGCACTTACTCCACACTCAGCCTTTTCTGGAGAGGATTAGGAGGTGACAAACCAAACTGTGTTGACAGCTGGGGGTGGCAAGAGAGAGGTGCAGGGCTTAGGGATGAAAGGAGAGGAGTAAGTGGCAATGGTGGTAACGAAGTGAAATTGAGCACTTTTCTCCTTTCCCATCTCCCAAGATGAAGAAACTGAAGAAATGTTGTATTTTTTTTTCCCCTACATTTTTTTTTTCTTTTTCCTGAAACAAACATGCAAGGTGTTAATAATCGAGGAATCAAATGTGTATATGTCGCAGGAATACACGAGTGTGCATACATCTTCAGCCTGGAGAAGGGAAGGCTGTGGGGTGACTTCACTACAGCCTTTCAGATGTAAAGGGAGCCTATATACAGGAGGGGAGTCAACTCTTTGAAAGGGTAGATAATAGCAGGACAAGGGGAAATGGTTTTAAGTTGAGGGAGGGAAGATTTAGATTGGATATCAGGGGAGAGTTCTTTATTATGAGAGTGGTGAGGTGCTGGAACAGGCTCCCCAGAGAGGTTGTGGATGCCCCATCCCTGGAGGTGTTCAAGGCCAGGTTGGATGGGGCCCTGGGCAGCCTGGTCTAGTATTAAATGTGGAAGTTGGTGGACCTGCCTGCGACAGGGGGTTTGGAGCTTGATTGAAGTCCCTTTCAACCCACGCCATTCTATGAGTCTATGATAGAGATATGAGTTATGCATCCTCATAATGATCTGCATGTAATGTCACTTGAGGTTAAAATTAGCACCAGCTTAATTTTGGTAAAGGTTTAAATATTTGAAGGTTGTATTATCTCAAGCATTTCAGTGTTTAATTTTCCATGACCTACCTGACAGTAAATTCCTCTATTATCTGAAAATATAGTTTATACCTGGATTGCATCTGCAGCATAAGCACATGTGAATTATAAAGTGTGTGCCAAACTTTCACTGACTGGAATGAGTTTTATCTGCAAAGTTTTTTCTATTGCAGACTGAAAATATTTATCTCCATCTATATGGATATAAAAGCATCTTCTGTGTGTTCAGATGCTTTTTTCTCATGGTTAATAGTTATTTGCACTTCAGATTTCTATTTGTTTTAAAGAAACAGGCTATATTTCACGCTTCATTTCTTCTCCAAATGTCATTAGTATGGTCATTTTATGAGAAATAAAGCAATTTAGTTATGCCTCGTTTTCATCTTGAAAGAAGCAATTTTAGGAGAAGGAAAAAAAGAAAAATCAGGTCTGAATGGCATCAGACAGTTCAGATTGATTAGAGACATCTATTTGGTGTCCAATTAGAAAACAAAAGTAGGATCTTAAGTGTAAAATGTACTCACTTTTAGCTTAACACTTAGAAGGGAAATCGGAAGATTTCCACATTTGAAGGACAAATGCAGTCTTGTTTTCTGAAACCGCAGGCACTTGCAGTTTATCAGATGCTTCTTATAAGGCTTTCTTAGCATTTTCAGTGAAGATGGCCTTATTTATGCTGTTTCTACTTCAGAGCTCAGTGGGAAGCTGTTAACCAGCTAAGACTCCTTATCATCTCCATGCAGTTATCTAGGAAGCAATTAAGACAACAAAGCTAGGGCAAAGAAGTATGAGAAGAACATAGCTCCCAAAAGGTTGGACACAGAATACAGATCACTTCCCACTAAGCCAATGTGATAAAAAAGGAAGCTTAATCTCTTGCACAGCAAGTGTAGTTTTATGCAGGGAATAACTTTAAGGCTACAAAAACTTGGAAAATTTCAGAAGTTTTTTATATAATGGGGTCAGAAAACCCAAACAATGCTGAAAATGAAACCAAAACAAGACTGTTCAGCTTGATGAATGCATTTTGCTTGGAAAAATTAATTAGATTTTCTGCTTAAATAGCGATAAAGGAAATCTAAAGCACAGTTACCTTCTTGAACAAAACAATCTTCAGAAGAAAAACAGGAATTTGTGATTTTGACATGGCAAGCTGATGTTTCTACCTTAAAATTCAGAATTCAATTTCTGAAACTTCTCTCCTTAAGGAATGTTAATCAGAAAGTAAGACAAAATACAAATATCATGTAAGTTCTGCTATGAACATTGACTGCTGTAGGTAGTTCAAGACAATTTTTTTCCCATAATGTTACGTTTCCTTTTGAGGAGTACAGCTAACACTTCTGTGTAACATGCTATGCCTTATATAAAAATGTAGGTTAATTTATTGAGCCCCAACATTTCATTTAGAAGACCTTCAACGTTTGTTTTTCTGACTTGACATACGGTCCATTTTTCCCCTAAATGCTGTTGGTTGTAATGGAAAATTAGCAAGCAGATCTAACGTAGTACAGTTCAAAAAAATGAAAATAAAATCAAAAGCAGAAAAGTCACAGAAGTCATAAGAAAGCCAGATGTCAACAATAAAAAGCTGAGGAATTAATATTAGAGAAGAATCAATAAATATGTTCTTCTGAATCTCACACTGATCTCCAGACTTGCACGGAGTATGTTGTACAAATAAAATAGCAAGAAAATGCCTTTCATTTTGGGAGAAAAATATTAATGAAATACACGAAGCAATAAGGGAAGTCCAGTGTGATTATTTTACATTTGGATATTTTACTCAACTGTCAGTGGGGAGAATCTTTTCACTGATGGTACTGGGCATTGGGTCTGACATGGGTAACTGGCAATGGATTTCTGATACCATATTACTACGTCATATTTGAAGTTATGTTTTACAGTTGGTCATGTGATGCTTTAAGAATGACAGATTGGGATTCACCCACAAGGTTTTTGTTCCTTTTTTTGGATTCTTTTTTTTTCTCGCGTATCCATCTGCTCTTTTTGTCTTCTCCTTGTTGCTCCATTTTCAAACAGCTAAATCTTAATTTCCTACTTCTTAAGTAAAATAAAACCAAGAAAATGATCTAGTCTTTGAGGATACCATGCACTAACAGTTCTCAGCTTTGTCCTACTTGCTGCTTTAGAAAAGGTGCAGTTTTGAGAGATAAGAAAAAAAAGGTAACTTGAAGAAGAACAATAACAGATTAGTCAGATAAGTCTATGTTACAAATAGGAAGTGGAGTTTAAGTGATTTGTAATTTGAATGTCACTGATACTCATAAGCTAACTTTAAACACTTTCAAGGGACCAAATTTAAGAAGAATGTTTGCTCAGCATTTTCTTAAAAAGCTAAGGCACTTTGGACTTGATAATCTTAGTAAACAACAGATCTATTCACACACAGTGCTTTCTGTGCTGCTATACCAACAAAGACGACTTGCTCTCTCATATATAAGAAAAGTGGCCATATCTAAAGAGAGCAATAAGTCTGAGATTCTTACATCTTGAGATGACAGAATCTACTAGGAGAATTTAAGGCTCCTATTTATCCGAATGCCTGCTTCTCTCACTGTCTAGGTAATATTCATGACAGTGTTCCTCATAGTGTTTAACTGCTAGCTCTGTAAGAAAAATGTGTTAAACAGAGAGCATGGAAACTGCATCCAAACTTATCAGAATAAAACCTACTGTAAAATAACATCATATCTTAAGTGCTGGAGTAGCAGTATTATAACTCTATCACTGCCATCATGTATTTTGAACATACGATGGATATTATATTATCTGCTTGCCATTATGTTTCTGATTGGCCTGAAAAAAGGCGTCTTTCAGAGGCTATATATCACCAATAGACCTGTATGACATTTATACAGTTCTGCATAGTTTTTATAGTCTTTATATCTGTAGGCTATCTCTACATGCAACACTGGAAGCAGGCTGAAAATTGATGAAATAATCCATGAGGAGAAGGAAGACCAACATCTCAAAAGACTGAGATCTCTTAAGGTTATGAAATGATAACTTTTCAATAAGGTACACAGATACCCATGGCACAGGTGAAGCTTTTGTACACTAAGAAGCAAAGGAATGCTCTCAGATTTATTGTTAATCTAAACGATAGGATGACAAGAGGAGATGGATAATGAAAACGTTGCCAGAGGTAACACTAAATTAATGACACCTGGTCACAGTGTCATTGTTGACAATGACATAAAAGGAGACCTAGAGAGAAGGCTATGCATTCTATTATGTCTGTGGTTGGAGTTAGAAGTGGTGGTGCTGTTGTGGCTTATCCTGGCAGGTGGCTGAGCTCCACACAGTTGTTTGCTCACTCCCCCTTCTCAGTGTGATGGAGAACGGAATCATTAAAACCAAAGTAGAACTTGTGGGTTGAGATAAAACTATTTACCAAGATAGAGAAAGGGAAAAGGATAACGATTATGACAAATGTACATATACATATATGAATGCATGTAAGGAAATGCACAAACAATTACACACCATCCTCCAGCTAATGCCCAGCTAGCCTACGAGCAGCGGAAGAGAGAGAGAGATGAATTTCCACCCCCCTCAAAACTCCTTCTGCTTCATGTGATATGGTATGGAATATCTCTTTGGCCAGTTTAAATCATCTAATTCTGTTCCCTCCCAGCTCCTTCGGCCCTTCACCGCGAATGGCCTTGGTTCTGCACAACACTTCTTAGCGGGCAACTATAAATATCTGTGCATTATCAACATTGTTTTTCTCCTGAAATCAAAACATAATATCATACCAGACACTCTGAAGCAAACAATTCTGTCTCAGCTGAAACTAAGACAGGTGCTATGAGAGAGAATGAATTACTTCTGCAAAAGAAAGAGCTGAAGTAAAAATAAGAGAACGAGACACTTTCACCAAAAGAAGTTTCCAAAGGAAAACAGAAAAGGACTAGCTACTAGGAGGAAGGAAAACAGAGTTCTTAGTTACATTTCCAGGTGATGAATGTGTAAAGAAGAAAGGTGTATTGAAAGTGAAGGTCAGTGTAGAGGATTACAGCAAAGGAAAGAAGCCATGTTTTCAGGTGGAAAAAAAAATGAATTTCTGTAGTGTAAAGGAAGGCAGGACAAGGTGAGTTCTGCAAGGAACTGGAGAAAAGGACAATATAAGAAGAAATAGGAAAACTTAAAATTTGAATAGAGGAATAGAGAGGAGGAGGAGGAGGAATTGGAATGAGATGTAAACTGTCAAGTGAGCATGGAGGAGAGATCTCAGAGGACCAAACAAAGAAGTAGGAGCAAGAATGTGAAGACGTATATGGCTACAAACAATTCTTGAAACAGGCTGCATGGCCAGGGCTGGTGCTTAGGGTAGAGCTTAAGTGTAGATACAAATGTATCTACTTAGTGTACTTACTAAGATTTTTATTTATTTATTTATTTATTTTGAGAGAGAAAACGAGAGAATGAGACAATCTTACTGAGGTAACAATTCATTGGAAATGTTATGCAGACAAGTTTGGTAAGCAGTGAGAAATAGCTTCAAACTCTGTATTTTCAATATTTAGCAGTAAAGTACTATAATAGAAAAGTAGAAAATACACTAAGAACAATAATTTCTAATAATTCCTTCATGCAACATATGTAGTTTACCCAGGCAAGCTTCATGACTGTATCCTCAGAGAGGATAAATTCAATGAATAGACTACTGTAGTTGCAGAAGTGTCTGCCATCTAACTTTTGCTTTAGAATGTCAACTGGTGATAGGAATGTTTAGTTGTGATACAGAGGAATAGAGTATGTTAGGCGCATGAACTGTCATCCTCCTAACACAGTTTCATTACTCATGAATCACCAGCTGTTCTGTTGCCTTTCATAGTAAAGTGACTTTCATAGCAAAGTAATTGGAGTCTCCAACCATGGAGTTTTAGCACACAGAACTCTTATTCAGCATACTTTAGAGTCATAGAAGCTAATTTACCTGCGACCCACTAGCACCTGTTCCTTTGATGTTACAGAGTGGCTGCAGACATTCCAGTGACATGGGAAAAGTCAAAAACCTGAATGTCAAAATACTATGCAACAGCTTGAAATTCAGTATTCTACAGGTCTTGACGGTGAAATGAATAGATACAGACAGTACCATACAAGACAGTATCACACACATTGTTCTGCAGAGCTCTTGAAAATATTCAATGGTTTATTCGTAACAAACATATAAAATCCCCTATCAGAATACCCATCACCTTTAATAGTTTCACTCTTGTTAGAAGTGTTCTTTAAGAAAATAAAGGACCTTATTGAAAATGCGAGATTTAATCAGCATAGTGTTTTGCAAATAGCTTCAGTAAAGATTTAACTTTAAAAACTATATCCCAGGATGCCCAGAAAAGTGAGTCTCGTACTTCAAGAATGGACTAAGAATAACTCTCTCTCCCAGTAGTGGGAGCAAGCAAGCCCCCACTCTCCCCAGATGTTTTGGGTTGCTCTCCTTCAGTATGGAGAGGAAAAAAACAACAACTCAGAACTTCATTTGACCTGTGCAACTGAGGACTTATTATGTACCAAAAACAAAAATAAGACCTTCCCAAGCTAAAAATCAGTAATAGAAAATTACTGATCTAGTTGCTGTTTCTTTTGACATGGGGAGATGAGGTAACATTTGACAAATAACTTGATGGGTCATATTAATTCTGATGTGGTGATGGGGCTGAGGGAAGTTGAGGGAAGGTGAGGGGAAAATCTGCAATGAATGCTGAAATGAGCCCTGAAATCCCACTGGCCTCTTGGGCAGCAGGCCTTTTGGATTTGGTACCTCTTAAAAGTACTCGCCAAAGTGAGCAGGGTCAGGCCACCGCAAATAATTTACATTTGTAGGCCTCTTCAAAAGTAATGCCTCCTATTTATTTCCGTGGAAGCTACAACAGATACAAAGAGCACAGTAGCACTGTTTGGTGAAGCAGGTTCTCTGTTTTTCAACATGGCCACCACTGCTGAAACACACTGCCCACTGCCTCACTGTGCTCACACCCACAGTTTGGATGTCAGTGGGTGCTGTTTGCTCCAACTTGGAAAATTCTATGATGGAATAAGCAGGCCCAGAAAGTACAGTGTGTTAATATGACCACTTCTCTGTGAAGCTCTAACCAAATCAGACTACTGACTATGTCTGAACTTGAAAAACTTCATAAAGGAGAACATCTACCCAAGATAGTCATCATTAAAATACATGAGACTTTTTCTAAAAGCTGGATAAAAAAAAAATAATTCATTTTGCACTGTAACGACTTCATTTTGAAGCAGCTATCTACACCATATTTGATAAACTTTCAATTTTGAAATCTTATCACAATTTCACATACATTGGATTTGAAAATCTCAATTAAAAAGAACACTGCTCATACAAGTTTCTTCTTGCAGGAAAGACAACATTAAATTTCCCTTCCCATAAAGAAAGATTTAAATTAATAGATATAGTTTCCTTCAATTTGGCTCCACTTGGACCAACCTGATTCCAGTATCAGGAAACAGTAAACATAGAATTTTTCATCTCTTAGCATGCACATAGTGAGAAATCCCACTCATACTTTCATTTTTGCTGGACTTATTTCTGCCACAGCTACTACTTTCTAACACAAAAGAGAAAAAAATGTAAAATTGAGGATGCAATGTGATAATGTAACTACAGTAAAACATGACTAAGGAGTTAGAGTTACATAATAAATAGCAATGACAAAAATGCAGTCATAGCTAAGAAACTGGTTCCAGTAATTTACAGTTTTGAGAAAGAAGAATTTTGCATTAGTGTCCTTGATGTGTTTTTGTGACTATATTTTGTATTATATTAAAACGTACTACTCAAGTTACATCTTGATTGGATTAACAGAATATAATACATAATTGTACTTTAGGTCATTTAAGATGTGATTGAAAGATTCCACTGACATCTCTATTCTCTGATTTTCAAATAGAGAAGACCACTATTAAGGGTATATAATTTTAAACAGAAGCTTTAGAAAACCAACCGCCTGCACATGCAAAAGCCAGCATTATATTTTCAAGAGAAGCAAATGATTTCAGTTATTTGTGCCAGAGATACATTGACTTGTATTTGAGCATTTTCAGTAAAGCTGAACCAAGAATCAGTAAAGCATTTGACCTGTTCTTTAACTCCCTGAATCAGGTTTTCATGGAACATTCAATTCCTACCACATAGAAAGTCAGAAACGATCGACTAGCTATGTACACAAGATCCAGTGTTCGTTAAACATTTCTGTCTGTCATCAAGGGTGAGTGTATTAATCCATCAGCTTGACTTACTTTTTGATCAGGGTGGACTGAACTATGACTGCCTTGGTACAGGGAGAAGAAAAACATGAAGAACAGTACAAACATAGAACAAAACCAAAACTATTCCATAGGTCAGGTCATCTCCATACACAGATAGTCAGCCTGTACTGGATGTTTCTCATTTCATCAGCACCAGAACCACCGCTTCCGCCCTTCCACTGCTTGGACCCAAATTCCAACTAGTGTTTCTGCTGCAACAGAACAATGTTTCATATAAGTAGTACATTGTAATGAATTTCACTTGCTTGAAACAACCTAATTACCAAGTTTGTAATGGGTCCAGAAAAGCTTCTACAAGGCTTTCCCTCTTAATAAGAGGTAATCATAACACCACAAGCAAGGATCAGAATTTGTGTTCTATTCCAGAAATACTCATTTTCCAGGTTACAGTTTATAGCAGGAAAGAGACAGAAAAAAGCAAACACTTAGGGTAAAAAAGACCACAATAATGACTGAAGTACAGTGAGTGTTACCCCTAAAAATAAAAAGGAGAATACTGAAAAAAAGTACAGTATCCAAAGGTTCCTGTCCTCATCACTACCCGTGGCTCCTTCAGCTATTTATTCTTAGTAAATAGCAAACTAAATAGGTGAGATACTCTCTGTCCGGTAGCCAGACTATGATGGAATTGTATGGTGATCATAGGTGTGATAATGCATTTCCTGCAAATGTGGAAGGCTAGTATAGTTTTTAGTGAATTTCAAAAATAATCAGAGGAAGAAGGAAGAATTGAGCCATAGGAGTGGTGTTAGCAGCATTTGTAATACATTTTGCCATGGAAACGACTGCAGTGTGGAATTCCCGTCTGCCATGAGCACTGGTTGCTAAGGGAAGCGAGGCAGAAGCAGACAGCTGCTAGAGGGCTATCAGAGCAGTCCTTAGCAGCAGTGATTAGGAGTCTGATTAGCTCCCACATCCTCTTTCCTCAGTATCATTAATTCACGGCTTTCTGTTAACATGTTGTTCTTTCATTGTAAGTGATGACTGTAATTTTCTTACCTAAAATCTGAGATTAGTTTAAAACATGTAAAAAAAGATCACCAGTCCTGTACTTGCTCCTTTTAAATAACATCCATCACTTCAGTAGTTTATGCCACTTTGTTTACCTACTGAAATATATCCTTGAAAATTACGTATATATATTTATCATGTTGCAGCTGCCAAATAACAAGAAATGTTTCCCACTAAAACTGTCACTAATGCAATGACAGTAAATATCTTGGGAAATGTTCCATACAAACACAAGGAACAACTTCTTTACTCTTTGAGTGACAAAGCACTGGAACAGGCTGCTCAGAGAGGCTGTGGAGTCTCCTTATCCAGAGATATTTAAGATCCATCTGGACGCCTTCCTAGGCGTTCCCCTATAGGGAACCTGCTTTACCATGGGGATTGGACTCTATAGCCCTAATAGGTCCCTTCCAACGCCTACAATTCTGTGATTCTGTGAAAAGAACTGAAGCAAAACTCAGGCCCTTAGAAACCTGCTCACCTTGTGATTAACCACTGGACATGTTTCCTTAACTTTCCTTAATGTTACCAATAATTTAAGCTGTACTTCTCTTAATGCCAATAACTCCAGTTGTCTTGAACAGCACAACACTCACCCTGTGTTTAACCTCAATCAAAGCTCAGAAATAGGCTGTTAATTGATGGGCTTTTCTTCTAGACTGGTGGGAATTTCTAGGGCATGCCTATGAGCCCAAACTCTACTATATACGCACTTGTGGCTACTCTTAATTTAAAAAGAGGAAGACAGATGCATTCCTCCCCTTTATTACCAAATGTTTAAAGATCTTATCTCAAAAGAAGTAGAGCCAGGTAGGGCAGGAAAGCCAGTATATGATAGGATTTACTCTTAACTCCTTTAAACATTTCATTGTACAGAACTTAAAAATCCTCTAAGCTACAGAATACTTATCTTCTACCATGCTTTGAATAGGAAGCAGTTTAATTCCCTATTCACTTTCATGCTGTCTCTTTAGAAGTAGTATGGTGGTTCCCAAACCAAGTACTGACTTCTCAAAAAGGAACAGAAATTGTGCTAAGGTAAAGTGTATGAGGATTGATTACTGGCTAAGTGAGATTGGTGAGAGAAGTTCAATTAGTCGAACGTAGCAAGGACTTCTGTGAAAATGGAGCTAATGCTGCATTTATGTTAGGGTAGGCAGTGCAGCTCCGGAATTGCTTAAGTTTTGCTGTATGATTAGTGTACTCCACAATGCTGTTCTTTTCCCTTGTAGTTTGACCACTGTTGCATGAGTTGTGCTCAGAATGAACTGAGGGACAGAAACATGAAAGAGCTCTGGGCAAATTGTGAGGATGGGAGGAAAAGTCACTGTTGTTTTAGTAGCATAAATAGGAAGGGGAGCTGTTTTCCGTACAACGTTGGATGATGGCAACATAATTTTGCTCTCAGGTCTCAGTATTTTATTGTGACAAAAAATGAAGTTCAGAGAGTGGTTTGTTTGGGGCAGGAGTATTTGATTAAAGGTGAACACTCAGACATGAATGCTTAACAAATACATTAGTAAGATAGGAAAAAATCATTACAATGCCAACTTTACAGAAATAGTTAAATGGAGATGGAAGATTTAACCTGAACATCAATGAAATATTCCTTACAAAGATGCAGATATGAAACTAATCTTGCAGTGAAAATTTAAAAACACAGAAGCTTCCAATTTTTCCAGTGCAGAGTGTCCAAGTATTATGAAAATGATTGGGATGTAAAGGGGATAAATTATATATGTATCTTAACTCCAGTTTTTTTAATGTTAAGTCATTCAAATCTGAGTGAGCCTTTGGCTGAATAGTAAATGTTCCTCCAGTCATATAGAAAGAACAGATTAGGGAAAGTTATTTTGGAAAAATGATCATTTATTGTCTTCCTTATTCAATTCTAATCCTTTTTATATTTCAGGGTGCAAGTTGAATTCTATATGAATGAAAACACATTTAAAGAGAGGCTAAAACTCTTCTTCATCAAAAACCAAAGATCAAGTAAGCAGTTGGATTAATTTTTATTACGCATAATAGCAATACTTTGGTTACAATCTAATTCCATTGGTGGCAACAGCAAAGTTATTAATTTTCTTCTCAGCAGGTTTTTTTTTTTGCCCCGCAGCTGTCAGTTTTACCTTATTTCTATAACACTCAAAAAGTATTTAAAATTAAAAAAGATTTTCTTGTTTTATGGTAATGAGCATGATCATCATGGTAATGTCAGCTTTATCAATGATTGTTGCTTGACCTTACTTCTAAGAAAGCAAAACCCCTCAAAGATGTTTGAGTATAAAAACAAAAAACTAGATGCTTTTGCAGTACTGTTTAATTTTATTGAATACTCCTAACTAAGCATCAAACTTTGTACAAAAACAAAAAAAGAGTGATTTGGTAAGGAAACTAGTAGAGAATTTATAACAAATTCTCAGTCTTCATAAATATAGTAACTTTATATTCCAATTTAGCGGTGTATTTTCATTGACGTATGCATTTAAATTCATAAGCCATCACAGAAGACAATTATGTGGAGAAACTAAGACATTTGTGTTTACATACATCCAGGAAGCTGATCCAAGAGGGTTCATATAATGTATAGTGGAGTAAGAGACAAGACAGAAAAGCATGCTGAAATAGAAAAGAGTAATACTGCTGGCTAGAAAAAACAATCTGGGAAGCTGTGAGCAGTAAATAGATTTTTTTAATTTCCTGAACTAGTCCACAGAACGGATTTCTATGTATGCTTGTTTACTTAATAGGAACATCCATAAATAAGACCAAACTCGTTATAAAACTCTTCTCAGATATGATAGGAAAGTTATGGATACATACTTGCTTGAAGTAAAGGTAGGAATTTTTTTCCCCTACTTAGATCCTAACAAAAAATGAAAACAAAAACCCTTTTACAGATACATATTTTGATGGAAGAACTGAAGACCATACATTTAACAGCACAAAAATAAAACCTGAAGATAGTTAACTGCTGTGAATTCGTGGCCATTACTTTGCCAAACACTTAGCTTCTGGATAACTATATTAAGAGATTTGTCATAAGTTACTGTACTAGGACATCTCTGCTTGGTTAGGAAAATGAGGCTAAGGAAAAGGAAAGTTATGGAAGTTTATTTGAAATATGGAGTGGGAAGCAACTGTTGATTGATCCTGCTGGGGATTATGTTAAGTATCAGGGAACTGATGAAAAAAGATTTGGCCCTTTAGATCTTAGGTTTCAATGAGAACACTGAAAACCTTCCTTCACATACTGTATATCTATTTCCTGTCATTACTGACTCTACTGAATTATGTTCTCAAGTTTTAGACAGTATTATATCAAATTACAGATGTTCTGCAAAGTTCTCATGAGTCCAAGACTTCACAAGTAGGTTTAGAACATCAGAGAGCGAGAAGTAATATCCCATGCTCCAGTGCTATTAGTCTAGAATTTATATGATTTTTTGATAGAATACCAATCTAATTAGACCAGAAACAGGCATGAAATATCAACTGCCTCATTCATTATTCCAGTTCCGAACACATTTTTATGAACTAGTAAAATAAGGCCATCCACATCTGTTTCAGCTTAGCTACCACTCAACCTTCTGTAAACAAGTTTATAATAAAATTAAAACAGTACACAAAAGACATTTTAAAAAGGTGTCAGCCAGCTACAAATAAATAAGTAAAATACATTTTTATGACTTGCTTGTACTTGCCAAGATCACACACAGCTTAAAATAAGTCTCAAAGGAAAAAATAAGTGAATTTTCAGTTCAATGAAGACAGTACAAAACAGATAACTGTCATCAGGATATGAATTATTAACAGTGTATTTTGGTTTAACTCCTAAAGCCAATTGCTACTGAGATGACTTTGCTAAAAGCCAGCAGTGTTAGAGATTTATTAGGAAATAAAAATGGAAGGTAATAGTAAAATCTTCAGCTGCTGTCCTTATCACCCCTGCTTTGATGTAGATCAGATCTCCAGATTGGAGAATTATCTCTGAAAATGCTTGTAAGGGTAGTACCAAAAAGTTATAATATAAGAAAAAATAATAATAATAAAAAATCAATTGCATTATGCCTGATCAGTACTGATTCTATTATTTATACTTAAAACTGCTGGCAAAAAAGATAGCAGATACCTGTTCAAATGTTAATGTTTCCTTCTCAGTTTGATATAGTTACATTTACTTCAGAAAACAAACAGATTTGGAACTGTTATTGCCAATTTCTTCTTTTGAAGAAGACAACACATGTAACGTCACGCTTACAGGGACAAGGTAGAATTATAATCTCATTAAACTATTCATAACAGTATATGATTGATGTAGCTGAATACAAGTTTCAGGCATCAATATCAAAGCAGAGATATTTTGTGTAAATGACCCTGCAACTTGAACAATCTGTCTGTGAATGGAAAAAAGGAAAAAGAAAGTAAATCAAGCAGTTTATGCAAAATAGAGGACCAAAATAGTCAACCAGAAAACAGAAGTATGAAATACTTTCTTTGTAAGAAAGTAATAAAAGAAAAACTATTTTAAATTCCAGCTTTCTGGTGACTGCCTCCTCCTCCTCTGATGTGAAATCTTAGCCCTCCATAACAGTGGAACAAATGTGTTTCTTCCAGCTCACAGATGACATCCCTAACTATGAGGCTACAGAATATTTTGACCAGCAAATATTTACTTACATGAATTATTACAGCTTTGACAGGAGTGACCAAATGCACTCCCTCTATCAGGGCATATTCAGAAGCTGAAGCAGAAGATACACCTGAAGTCTGTTCTACATTACTTTTGTAATGCCTGAACCACTCTCGTATCATAGACGGATCCTACTGTCTGTCCTGTCCATGTAACCCAGACTACCATATATGTTCTATGTCAGTGCCTAGAGGCCTTCCACAAATGCATATAAGGAGTGAAAACCCTGCCTCATTCTATGGGAAACAGCCCAGTTGAGATATCCAGAACCTAAAGCACTTTCAAGTGTAGTATGGAAGAGATCTGGAGAATTTTAATATTGAATATGTAAGCAGTTTTCAATCTTTCAAGACCAAGACTTGAGAGTTAAGATTTAAGGCAGCAGCCAGGAGCATGAGTGCCATGAACTGATTTGTTTTTGAAATCATAAAAGCACTATTTTCCTTTGGAATTTAGGACAACAGTAAATTCAAATGATTATTAGAAGCTGGCCCATTATCAATACAGAAAAGAAGCATTTAACATCAAGATAAACATTTACAGAGTTAAAGAACAGAAGAAACAAGTGATGAACTTTTGATAACTGCCGACGGTTTACGGGCTGGTTCAGGCCAGTTCCGTGACTAGCGGGGTGGAGCGATTTCGCAAAATCCGGAAAAGGGAAATTGGGGACCCCAAAATAATTAAAAACAGTGGCACAATCTGAGGTGAAACAAACTAATTTACTAAATATAGTATCGGAATGCAAGATAACACACTATAATACAATATAATTAGAATTGAAGCTAATAAATCAAATATAATGAGAGAGAGAGATTGTCTGAAAGCTGGGTAGGCCTCACCATAACGCTGAGGTGAGATGCGCAGTCCAGTCGAGCAGGGAGGGAGTCTGGCGAAGAAAGAGCCCGGTCAGATGACCTACCAAGGCTTATATCTGTTCCCCCTGAGCAGAATGATGACAGCACAGCGAACAGGCTTCTGGGGAACATAGTTCTTCTCTTCTGGGACAGCTACCCAGAACACTTTACCTCCCAGTGCACTGCATGATGTTATGATGTGGAATACCGATAACCAAAAATCATAAAACCATGACAGATAACATAAAATGGATAGGGAAAAGAATTCCGTGTGGTTTTTTGTTGTCTTCTTTTGTTTTCAGGTTATCAGCTCTTTTTCTAATGGCTTGATTGTTACAGTAACCATTCAGAAGACTTACATGAAAGCATTAGCATAGACAAAGAATTTGTATCTTCCTCACCAACAGTTCAAAAATGTATAAGATTATAGCATAGTTGAAAAAAAAAGATTACTTCCTGGTCAAATAATAGCATGGCAACACACAGTAACAGCTGTGGGACTTCTCATGGCCAAGACCATGGCCAAGACCAATCGTCTCATGGCAGAGGATTTTAACCCTTAGCTTACAGATGATGAGATGCTGTAGAAGTCTACCCAGTTCTTGTGTGATAACTGCAGCTTCATAGGGCATGTTTGCACACAGACTTGAGTATGCTTGATGAGATTATCATTCTCAAACCATAGAAATAGTTATATTGAGTTCAGCAGGTTTGATACTATATTTGCAATTCAAAAATAAAATATATTTGGTGTAAAGGAAATCAGATCTATGTGAGACCCAGTCAGTAATGTTTTGCTTTGGTCTTTCAGCTCTACAGAATTGGACTCCTGGTTCACATGACTGAAAAAAGAATAGTACTTAAGGTTGCCTTCCCTCATTAATTTTAAGACTAATAAGAAGACTGAGGATTGAAACGCTAATCCTCTAATGACTCCAAAACTTCATTAAAATACAATTAAGTTTTGTTTAGTAGACAATGGCTCCTATTAGCACCGAATTAAAATGCCTGTGTGATAGAACCAACTGTCCACCTGGGTTCCTTTGGAGGAATCCTGTCTCTGTGCACTAGACCTATGGTTTGCAAGACATACTGTAATATTCTGTGATAGCATTTAGTATTTGAGATCTATTATATAGAACATTTCGGTATTCGTATGGTCCATAGAAGAAGCCTTTGAATCAGTTCAAGTTGTGCATTCAGTATGACTTTCAGATATCCTGATTCTTGGATTCCCAATTATGCAACTTCAACATTAAATATCTACAGTTTAATATTTTATGTTAGGACAGTATTAATGTATTCTCTGTGAGAAACTACTACATGAAGACTGTCAGATATTAATATTTAAATAATTGCCATTGGATATCCTCTGCCTGTGGTTGAAAGTATGTCTTCCTCATGCTGCTGTATCTCGCATCTCAAATACTGTATGTCATTCTGGTTCCCCTTTTTAGAAGAAATTTGTAAAACTACAACAGATCCAAGCCTCAGGAACAACAGATGGTATAGAATAGCTTTCAAGCAAAACAACTGTCTAGATCTCCACTTTAAAAGGGATCAAATCTTAACCCAGAGATTTCTGGAAGTTGGAAAGGTGTATTTTCTGTGCATCTGATGGGCATATTCATATATTCTTCTGCCAAAGGGCAATGTCAGGTACACTCTGGATAGACCTTTGCTCTCTTGTATCATGGCTATTTTAGTTCCTTTTAGTTTTACCTTAAAAGTGAATGAAACTATAAAGAGTCTAAATTTGTTTCTGTTCCTTTTAAAATAGGTCTGAGAATACGGTTATTCAATTTTTCGCTTAAGCTACTAAGCTGTTTCTTATACATAGTTCGTGTGCTCCTGGATGACCCTACACAAGGACATGGATGGTAATATTTGTTTTGCTGTTTGTTCTCTCAAATCATTGTTAAACATGTATAAAATAAATTAATTATATGAAGAAATGAATAAGGAACAATATTTTGGTGGGAACTATGAATGGCTTCCCGGAGAATAAATCTCCGGGAACCACACAAGTATTCTATATTTTGTGGTTATAAAACATAGGACAGGAGCTATGCAGAATTAGCATCTGCATCAGCTGGATGGTTTAGAGCTGCTAAGGATCACTGTTCTTCCTCTTGTACTCTTGTAAATGAAATAGCTCTAGATAGCATAGATAGCAGCTTTTTCTTTTTTCTTTTTTCTTTTTTCTTTTTTTGTGATGCATCAGCTGGCAGAACAGCTACAAATCAGTATTAGTTTATTAGAAGTTTAACTCTTCTGTCAGAGAATATTTATGTTGCTATGCAGTAGTTCTCAGACACCTAAATGCAAAGTCCTTTCTATATAACTTGGAAATAAGAAGTATATTGTATATAGTTTTGACTTAACCATGCCACAGATATTACAATATTAGCCGTCTTACTTAAGATTCTAGATCCTGGACACAATCAGACAAATACGTAAATACGCTTTCACACAGATGATGCTGATGATAACTTTCTAGCCCTCTGAATTCTCTAAACTCTTAAAAGAGGAGGAGACCGAAAGTACATTATGTACTCATGATGGTCCATCATTCTAATGCACAATTTTTTGAATACCCACAGCTGACAGTATATTCCAAATAGACCATTGGATACTCAGCTTTTTTCTGATGTGCTGTACAATCAATCAACAATTTTTGAAAAAAATATTTACAATCTATGCAATCTTTTGCTCCAATTGTATTTATATTGTGGAAATACTGAATATTATCAATTCTGAATGATAACGACAATTTTCCATTAACTTACTTGCTTTCACTTGATTTGCTTCTGTCAGCCTTAAATACTGAATGAAACAAACATGGCTGCAAATACTAAGCTGAGGGTGATAGAACTAACACTCTTCATACAAGGTTAGGCAAAGGACTAAGTATGAATTCTAATTTGCACATTTGAAGATTGATTAAAATTGATTAAAACTATATAGGGTAATGCTCTAGAAAAGCTAATGCATAGGATTTCAAAAATCAACCCCAAAGCGAAGTGAGTTAAAGAAAATAGACTTTCCTCAGCAGTACACGAGAGTGGGATGTGTGAATAGGAAGTACAGAAAATTCATTTGAGAATCTTTTGTCAAAACTTGTAAGAAATCAGAACATCTGAAAAAAGGACAGAAAACAATTTCCCTTGAAAAGCAAGAACTGCAAAAAATGGTATTTTTTGCCTCCACATGTATTTTTAAATGTCTCTTCAAGGAAAGGGAGTATGTAGAGTGGAAACAAGAAGCAGTCTTCAAAACCACAGCACTGATAGAGAAAAATTTATCACTGAAATTTAGACACAGCACCACAGCAAGTCAGGACTTGAAATTTTCTTAACGCACAGCCTTCTTCAGCTTTCCAGACAACCTTGTTCTTTTCTCCTGCTTAGAGGTTAGATTCTTCTCAAATTAGCCTTTCTATCGCAAAGCTAAAGCCACGAAAGTATGTGTCCTTTTACTTCTTTTAGCATATTAAGAAGACCTACCATGATAAATGTTAACTCTGCTGAAACTCAATGTTCCCTCCAAAAAATACCAGTACTTTTGCATCAACTTTTTACAAGCATTTTATAGTGAGTTAAGAAAAAGAAAGAAGTATTTAAAACTAATTATTGTTTCCTCTGTGAATCTGAAAAGCAGAAAGCACTCATGCTTCCTAATAATATTCTGTATACCCCAAAATATATCTTAATTCAGTTCTGGCCATTTTTTCAATCACAAAACAAATGCCAAGTAGCTGAGGTAAACAGCATCTTGCTATCATTAACAATAAAGTGCCTTTAAATGACTTTATGATATTGTGACTGGACCCTACTGTATAAAGAGTATGTATTTATATGAAGAATACTGTCTTTATATGAAAAAGAGAAGTTCA
Organism: Pavo muticus; assembly: GCA_016647715.1. Classification (NCBI taxonomy): domain Eukaryota; kingdom Metazoa; phylum Chordata; class Aves; order Galliformes; family Phasianidae; genus Pavo; species Pavo muticus. The sequence continues at coordinate 1,292,720 of JACDJE010000009.1, forward strand.
GGACACTTGAGTAGTTCAATGAGAAAAACTGCTGCTTGTCAGTACCCGGTGGACACAGCTGCCTGTCACATATGTATGCATATATGTACACCCCCTAAATTGTTTCACTGAAAATGAGTTTGCCAAAACTGAGTTTTAATGTTTTCAATTGGTCACAGCAATCAAATAGGGACCATGCCGATGAAAAACTGCAAAGATTGCAGTGGCTGCCTGCGGCACTCTCAACAGCCAATATGTAATCTGGATAAGGTCCTGCTGACTTTTCTTGTGACTAATTGAACAATGTAGTCAATTGTCTTCTCTCAAGATGTTATTTCAGAACGCGTTATCAATGTGATGTTGTAAGATGTAGCAACTGATAAAAATTGATCTGATCTTTAGAGAGAAATCTCACAGTATTATTCAAGTCGCTGCTTTTAATAGTTTGACCAGGAAAAAAAAAGCAAATCAAATTTTCATAAAATCACTACGCAGGTTTCTAAAGCTGATGTTATTTGCCACTCCACAGCGAGTAGCAGTAACATTTCAGGATTTGAAAAGATGTGTAATATGAAATGAGGAGATGTTTGAATGTTAAGACATTGAGAAGTGTGCACAGGGAATAGAACTTTATAATACACTGTATACCCTTGTCATACCCCCTGTAACAGTACAGAACAACTGTATTAATTTGCATACAGTTTTCCACAAATACAACTTAAAAAAATAAATCTCAAATCCAAGCACTGAAAGAGATGTATAGTTTGATAAAAAATTGTAGCTAGAGAAGGAATATTGCAAAAATTGAAACAATGATATTCTTTCTGGTTTTGAATAAATAATGCACTTGGCATTGAAGTTTGAAGCATGATTGCATAACAAAGTATAATTGGACTTTATGAATCCAATTTAAAGTAATGCAATTTTGTAGTGGAAAAGAAACCCATAGTTCAGATGTTTTTTGTGGCTAATGAGTTTCGGACATAAAGAAACTGCTTATATCATTTTGTTCTAAGAACTGTAGTGAGCTCAGATGAGTGTATTTGACAGCGATGGTATAACTGAGTATGTGGAATGGATTAGAACAACAGCACTTCTGCTACTGGCGAGAGTATTTCGATAGTTTTGTATTCATATGCAGAGATCTTTTTGCATTTTGCAGACTGCTTAATTCTGCAGTCCTTTCCTGATATGTTTGTTCCTTGTTCCTTCTAAATATTTAATAATTCACTGGCTAGAGAGTTTGTCTTTTCTCTACAGCACTCCATTCTATTGTGCTGTGGGACATTTAATAGACTAGATAGTTCTGTTACTGTATAAAGTTTGGCTGAGAAGTTTCAGATAAGTGTTTTCTACGTGGTCATGGAGAACCAGACTTTAAAACTACACCAGACAAACAAGCCCTGTACCCAAATTGGTACCTCATTTTGTCAATAGTTTTGCCTATACACATCTTGAGGGCTTTATACCAAACCACTGCCATAAAACATTCTTACAAGTGCTGCGTTGTGAAAAAAATAATTAGGCTGTGTCACAGTCTAATGAGTGAAATTACTCAATGCACTTTCACAGTGGCCATATAAAGCACTATCATGTGGTTGATCTTAAAATGACAGTTTTGGGAGGAATGCTTTTCACCATAGACTCCCCCTACAGACTTATCTCCTGTCTTTCAGCACAAGTTAGTATCTTTCATTTATTCCTTTCGGCAAACCAGATGTACCCAGCAAAGCTTAAGATGTAGAATGTCCTTATTAATGCATACCATTTAGCATTTGTCTTATTCATAGCCTGTAAAAATGCAGCTATTTCTTATGTTCGGTCCCTTTCTTTTTTGACTGACCTTGTTTGCCAGGGACAAACAAGGAAATTTATGCAAAAATTTCCACATCTTTACATGACTATTTGAAGGGAGGATTTGTACCAGCAATTCAAGGCAAAATAACATCTCATGCACAGAACAGCTCTATTTTTTTTATATCAAGGTCACTAGTTTCTTACACTAATTACTTTTGCGTGAAACCTCAACCCAACTTACACCCTCACAAGAGAAGACAAAGTATAACTTGATGCAGTCTATGCTGTTGAGAGTATGACAAATACATGTGGTCTTTCTATCCCAACTTATCTTTGTAATATGGTTTCTAGTATCTGTAGATCTTCAATATATATTGTTATTAGTTCAGCTTTTGAAAGTATACTTTGTTATTTTTTTTTCAAATCAGACCATGTTTGAAAATAAATCTTTAAAAAACGTTACCTGAAGTGCTTTACAGTCTTTTTCTATGGATACAGAACACATCCAGAACTACGTTCAAAAAACTATTTTACTTTTAAAAATGTTTATATTATCATCTAGCGTTTCAAACTATTGCATGAATTTTACAAAATTTTATAGTTAATAGTGTAACTAATATCCCTTTCCCCTGTATGTTTTTATGATTGTGTTCCCACGTGCATTTGCTAATGAAAATGGACTTTGCATTGATGTGATGACAACTATCAGTAAGGAATTAAACCGGGATTGTTACAATCAAAATTACACACCCGGAACAATTGATTGGTGAGTTCCTCATTTACAAAAGCAAACCAAAAATCCACATAATTGTGTGAGGGAGGCTGGGACAGGAAGACAAATCAACTCTGTCTGGAATGGTGATATTTTAATATATCATGATGACATTTCTATAACTCTCCATCAGTTACTTTCAACTTCATTAATATTCAGAACCACCTTTAAAATTCTAATTATTCCTCTGATTATGTAACAGACTTGCTGGATTGCATGCTGTTGTAAGATCTGAATTCCCATAATGTCTATATATCTTGCTGAAAACAAAAAAATGGACACCCTTATTATTTAGAAAAAAATTATGACTAGCAGTAAATAACAGTAATCTACTGTGCCACTGAGGGTACCAGATTCTAGTAGCACTCTATCAAGTATCATTGGGTTTAGTAAATACTAAAACAACATGGTATTTTTCCAAGATATGTTGTTCTTATTATGTAGATGCCATTTATACCATTACACAGGAAAAAAAAAAAATCAAACAAAAGAACTGTCAAGTTTCTTTTTCCTGCTACAAATAATGGTTCCTCTGCATCTCTAGAATCAAAACCTCAAACTGCTTTAGTCTTCCTAGAATCATGGGGGATGATCTAGCAGCCACTGAAGCCAGTAAAACATTTTGGTGTCACCAGGTGACACCCATGTGAATTTAGTGATTGGCTCTATAATAGAAAGAAAAATTGCTAATACTCAGTCGATAGCTACTGATTTTAAATCTTTACTACTTACTTTTTTAAATATAAGGCTGCTGCAATTTCCACTGATATGTACAATTTTTTTTGGTCTTTTTTTTTTTTTTTTAATTTATTTAAATTCTATATTTGTTCTTGTGTTGCAATGAACAGGTCTCCTATTATTTGGGTGAATCGAAGTTTGCCTTTATGGGGATTACAGGTAATAAGTAAATGGCCAATTTAACTACCTGCAATATTGATTTATAGCATTTTGGTGATGTTGAATGATATATGGAAAAGTTAAAGAAATCTACTTGATTAACAAACACAACGAAACCATAAAGGAAAGATAAGCTCATCTCAGCTACCTAGTTTAAATTGTATGCCTTTATCATATATTTATAAAGTATGAAAGTTTGTAGCAAAATATTGTAGAATTAGGACAGCTTTTTCTTGTAGAAGTATCAAGCTCTGTTGAGTAGTCTAGTGGTAAATATTTCCTATAGCAATCAGTTTAAATTTCATAATTTCTTATGACTAGTATTTTTTTTAACATGTACTTCCTGGGCTTTCATGTAAAATCCATTAAAAAGCTAAGGTTACTTCTTAATATAGAAGGCTGCATGTTTAGAAGTATATATTATAAAAAACGCATTCCATTAGCCCTTAGAAGTGCTCAGTTTAGTGTGGGCATTTTTCTCATGGACAGCACTACAGTCAAGTGATATTACTACCTAATGCAGAAACTCAGGAGCAATTAGTCTTTCTTTGTAAGGAACGCAAAGTGCTTACAGGATTACTATGTTGATAATTGAGGAAGGGGAAGAATGATTTCAGCATTGCTCCGCATCTTTATCCATAATAATCCACGTTTGTTAACCTTGAAGGAACATTTCAGAATTCATTCTTTAATTTGCGTTTGGGAAAAAGAAAAAACTGCCTAAAAGTTACAATGTAAAGTGAAGCAGATTTATGTATTTATCTGTACTATTGCAGTTTAATAATTTGATCTTCTGGATTATTGACTTCTTTGTTGTTTTTGGTTTTCTTTAACATAGACAAAGCTACTTTATTGCTTTTCTTGGTAACTAACCAGCTAACTAAAAATAACAGGACTTTCAAAGTACTTAATGTCTCTTAAAATTGAGCTAGCAGTTATTAAAAATTACATCATTTATGAAATATATAAAATGCTATTTCTCATTCTTTGCACTTTCTCCAACACTTCAAAATCATTTGAGGGAATTCTCCCTATGAAGTGTATTTTTTTTCCACTAAGAATTCAGTAAGCTTCTAAAGTGTTTGTACCATTATATTTTTGCACCATGCTTAGTACAATGCCATTACAATGGTTTGTACCTCTATGCAGTATACTGTTTTACTAAGCAAAGAGATCCTTGACAAAAATACCTTTCAATACCTTGCTTAAAATATACACAATTTGAATAAGGTTTGACATATAGAGATTCACACTGCTCTATTCAACTGAATTTAAAAATACCATGAGTTTTAATTAGTTATGATTAGAGAGATTCTAATAGTTGGATTTAATAAACAGGAATTTATACATTTGGCTGTGTATACATATGTATATATAAATGCATTCACAGTAGGATATATACGACACTTGAAAACAAATACTTCTTTTTATTTGAGGCACAACGTAATTTTATATAAAGCTTTGCTACTTATTTGGAAAACTGGCATTATATTTTGGTGGCATACTTTGACAATTTTCTGCTTTGTAGCACGTTTTAATTTTAGGTAATGATATTGTATGCGCAAATAGTGCACTCTTCTGAGTTAGTGAGCATTAGATGATTCTTAGTAGTGAGCATTAATTCAAAATTAGAATTCCAGAGGCTTATTTTATTTCAGATCCAGCTACTTTTGTACATATTCTTGATAGACTATTCCTATAATATCCATTAAAATCCACGTATCTGTTGTGCAAAGGATTAAAGTAATTTTTGTGGTTATTTAATACGTATAGTAGTTTTAAGTAAATTTTTATAATTTTGATATTTGACTACTTAAATATTTTATATTATATAATACACTGTATAATTGAAGTGAAGATTGACATGGTGAAATCAGTTGAATCAAAAATTAAAATCAATAATGATTAATGTGTTTTAAAATTTCTAAATTATACACAGTAAGAAAAATGTTTTTCTACATGTTTACTACATCTTAACAGAGAAGTAAAGAATTGTCTAGCTTCTGTTATTTGTTTCTGTTGCTTCCTATCTCCGTCTTGTGAAAGGATCTTGGTAGTTTTCATGAATAGACGACTGAAACTTGAGCAACAGTCTGGCTGACTGCTGGAACACCTAAAAGCCATGGAAAGGCCACACTGCGGGCCCTCTGGAACGCTGTGTCTGGAAAAGACCAATGGGACTCAAGTCTCAGGCTACGCTTTAGTCAGAAAAACAACAGTTTAAGTTTCATGCTAAATTCTGTTAGCTGAGTTCAGCTAACAGCTTCTGAATTCAGAAGATGTAGGGAAAATCTTAGCCTTTCCTTTTCAGTATGATCTTTTACATCATATTCTTTAGAAAATGGTATTAATGTTCGTATTTTTTTCTTTTCTTCACTTAAGGTTTCAGTGGCTTTAATAAGTCTCTTTGAAACGCTATTACTGAGTTATCTTAGCTACAAGGTAAGCTCTTTTAGTTGCCTGACTTGTACATCCACTGTATCCAAAGCTATACCACATGCTGCTTTTTTCATTCAATACAGCATCTCTAGCATGCCTTTTCTGGGATGCAGCCCCTAATGAGACAGATGCTAAGAAAGTGTCAGTTTTCTGAAATATTCCTTACGATACTATTAGTACACATTCTAACAGTATATTATATTCATTTTATTATTCCAACAATAAAAATTTGGCTTACAGTCTCACAATTTCACTTCTCTTTACAGGGCTGGTTATCACACAAAATATTACAGATTATTCAAGTATGTCTAACTCCCACCAATTATGATTACATAGGAGACAATAATCCTTGCCTGTAGGTCCAATAGCATCCAGATAAAAAAGGGAAAAATTAGAAATAGAGAAAGAATGTTATTTACAATGCAGATTGGATTTAATTTTCAGTTACTATATCAGATGGTCATTTTAAAGAGAAATATTAATATATCAGTGCAACTGAAAATATGATGATGCTGTACTGGCAAATCATTGCAATATTACATAGGTTGCATTGTTATTCCATTACCTATGATGGACTACTGATATACAGTTAGTATACCTGTAAGTCATTCAATTTTAATTACCTTCTTTTTTAAATTTATAGTCTTCATCCAAACATCTGATTATTACATTTACTGCTCAGATGTGGAAAAGAAACAGTGTTTTTCCCATTCTATAGCTAGTGGTAAGCAGATCAAGAGGTCTGTACCACTTCCATTCAATTATGTGGGAAGACCTCTAATTGTGTGTAAGCAAGAACAAGTTCCAAAAAGCAGGCCCTGAAATGTATTGAAGTGGCAGAAATACAGGATTTTGATCTTGTATATTCTGACATGAAATTTTACAAGAGGTACAAACAGAGTAGCTCATTATTCACACTAAATGTTAATTTGAACCATAGAGCAGTCAGCTGTGCATAAGGATAGTGACAACAGTTGATTCAATATAAAATGTTCTGAGTAGGGCATGTCCTTTGCACATATATCTGTACAATTCTTATATTACAGTGGAATTTTGTCTCTAGTTTTTTGACAATCTTAAATAGTAAGTATTAAAGTGAGAAAAACTTTAACATAGCCAAAAGCTAAAGTATTGCAATGTAGGATTTTGGAGGTTTAGAAGTGTCTAAGAAAAGAAACAAACAGCAGCAAGAAAGCAGCTGCAGACAGAACTCGCCAGCAGGTTGGGCTGTGTGATGATTCCATGAAAAAACAGAATTATTAAAAATAAATTTGTTGGGAAAGGAGCCTTATCTCCTTATCTATGTGTAAGTGTGCATGCAAAAATAAAAGTAAACCAATGTTGGAAGAGCAATAAAAAGCAAACAATCTCTGTGTAGGACTCCAACGTACCTAAAAAATGCAATAGGAGGAAACAGAAATGTATTACTCTTTGAAAAAATTAGAAACTTAATTTAATGAAGCTCTTCATTAGCTGACAGAATGAGTTGACTAGTTAATGCAATTATAATTTTTCATTCTTTACTGTCTTACTAACTAGGTCACAGTACGGAAATATGTGGTCATATGGATGCAGGGATCTGTTGTAGTAAAAATACAGATTTAAACAGCATACGTGTGAGGTAAATTATAATAAACAGTAAGAAAAGGTAGTTAGGCCAGAGTATCCTGTATTCTATATTCACATTTTACACGTGTTTAAATCTGTAAGACAAATAATTTCCTTAAATTCAATTATTTAGAGAAACTCCATGTGTGGCATTTGAATATCGCATATATTCCTCATCAGATGAGTAGGTAAACCTACTGTGACATGCTTTTTATTTTTTTCCTTTTTCTTTGAAGGGAAATATCTGGGAACAAATTCTGCGAATACCCTTCCTCCTGGAAATAATAAATGCTGTCCCTTTCATAATTACGGTAAACCTATTTGAATTAATACATATTACACTTTTATATTTGCACTGATACTCTTCGTTGAAGTGAAAGAGAGTTCTGTGTGGATGAAAGAATTGTGCTCGTGGGAACTGAAGTTAGCCAACAACAAGAAGGCAGATTTTTACTTAAATGAAACAATGCATATCAGCTTTTTTTCCCCCAAAAAGGCAAAAAAACCCCACCAAAAACAACCAACAGACCCCTAACTCAAATTACAACACAATCAGTAAAATAAAACAGTCATAAAAATCAAAAAATCTCTATTGTCTGCAGTGAAAATTGACAGTATTTTATCATTTTGTCTTATATGCAGTTGATCAAAAAGGAAGCAAAAATACTATTTAAAGCTTTACGTAGAAACACATTAAGATATATTTTTCCTGAGTACTTCATTGCTGCTATTTTCTTGAACAGAAAACTTTTAATTAATTTGTTCATTTTTCCTTCAGATTTTTTGGCCAGTCCTAAGAAACCTATTTATTCCTGTATTTTTAAACTGTTGGCTAGCCAAGCATGCTTTGGAGAATATGATTGTAAGTATGACAAAGAAAAGAACTAATCTGTATTTTCTGGTTTTTTTAATATATTACTTTAACTGAGATTTTGGCATTGCAGTCCTCTGTCCAAGTTTTCTAGCAAGCTAACCAGATCTGTAGTTATACTACACAAATGGTCAAGCATTACTAAAGCTGCTTTCTGCATCAAAATTACAAAAAATAATTATATAAAGTGAAATCTCAAATTAGTATAAATTGTTGCAGTGCCCATTAGGAGGGAAAGATAGAATGGCTAGTTCTTTAGCTACTTGTGCATTCACATACAATTACAGGGATTCAACTGCTATGCCTTAATTAGTCTTTGCAGCCTGTAATTTGTAAGCTAGATATGAACAGACAAACTTTAAGGCAGCTTTCAGTAGTATCAGAATTGTGCCAGGATGAACAAAGAACTAGTTAAACAATCACTGAATCACAGCTGGCTCTTTTGCACCCTTCCACGTGATCAGCAAATTTTAAGTGGATTTGAATGAGTGAATTTTATTAGGACTCTATGTAACTCTATAGAATCAGCTCATGCTTCATTAATTCAAAGCCAAAAATAACAGCTATTTTCCATTAATGCAGAATGATCTTCACAGAGCCATCCAACGTACACAGTCTGCAATGTTTAACCAAGTCCTCATTTTAATATCCACCTTACTGTGTCTTATCTTCACTTGGTAAGTGACCAAAATCCTTCTATAATATATATTTACTTTTCTCACTTTAGTACATGGTGATAAAATAGGCACTGTGGAAATCATGTGTTGAAATGAAAATAATAATATACTTGCAATGCAAATATCAATCAGCACTGAGTACTACTGGAGCCCTGATACACTGTGTTTGGAAACAGAATAGGCATGCATGGGAGAGGGTCTCATTCTCACCCTAAGGAAGGAAACACATATCATGCAAAAACACAGGAGAAATAGATGGGGGAAATTTACATAAATATTAAGATTGAAGTCTCAGTGGAAAAGTCATTTGAATTCGAAGAGTCTCAATGAAGGTACCCAGACTAAGGGAATAATTCTCTCACTGGAGGGATAGACAGAAGAATGCAAAAAAATCTCAGCCTTATCACTCAGATTACCCAGTCCGGTCATAAGACATAAAGGGGGAAACTAATAATAATCTTACTTACAGAAAGTAAATATTCTTCATCTAGATTACAGAAAGCACTGGATGGTAGGTTCAAACAACCAGAATGTGATACTATGAGGAATTTCTGTTGGAAGATCTCAAAAACTTTTAAGTTTATAGAGGTTCTGGAAGCATAGAGAAAAGTATTTTGAGAGTATTAAATATAAATGTACTAAGTTCCTAAAATGAAAGAGCTGCAGATTATTGGCAGCTAGAAAAATATTCATAGGAAATACTACTTTACTGTCGCAGTTTTATACTATGCTTTATACATTTACAGTTGAACAGAGCTGGAGATAGAGGTGGTAACATAGCTTGGGAGGTTACTTAGCAAATAGAAGTTTCTCAGCAGTAGTATCTGAGATCTGAGTGTCACATATGGAGAAAAGTAGGAGTAGCAAGAATATGTGTGTTATGAGACGGTATGCAAGAGGGCAGTGAACAGAGATGAATCTTTTTGGAAAGGGTTAACAACCCCTAAATGAAATTTTGCCAGACAGGGTGCCTTTGGGTTAGCACACAGATAAAATTTGGTATTGTCATTTTGGAGAAACTGATTTGATTTTTACTCATCTTATTTCTCTAGAATGTTCTTGATGGCCACTGTTAGATTCTACCTTAACCCTTTTGTTAGTAACAGTGTAAAATAACACTTTTTCAGTCCTCTACTGTTTATTGAAGAAGATGGGTTTGTTCTGGTCAGTGGTTAAATGAATGGCCCTTTGTCTTATGGCCACAAAATTCCATGACAAATGCTGCCAGTTCTAGTAAGCTAGTAACAATAATGTTTCCTAAGAACTCACTGTGATCATCTCTGCTTGATAGGATATAGAGAATGCAGCTAAAAGGGACATCATGCTCAGTACCAGGCATTTTGATAACTGACAGTAAAGCATGCAGAAAATGGCAAGCTCACCCATGGTAATTACGTCTGGTCTCAACAGTCATAGATACCAGCTTATTATGGATTACTAGATGGTGACCTAGCATTGACCCTGCTAGACATCAAAATAAGCTAAATAGGATGAAAACACCCATTAATATAATAACTAAGGAAATGAAATACTTTTGGAATTAACAAAAATAGATGTTCAAGTATCTGCAGCTTGCCTAACACTGGATTCTGTTTAGGTAGCTGTTATTGTTACTTATATGAACACACATAATGGTATTTTATACTATGTTTACCCATTTATGTATCTTACAAGTATATAAAAAATTCTCTATAAACAGTCACAATCAACTTAATGTCTTCTATTATGTTATATCCGTTGTGAATTTGAGGCAGTATCTCACTTTACATCAGTTTACAGGATATGTGTTTTAGAGATCACATGAATTTCTTCATGCTGAAAGAGGAACAAAGGCTGTTTCTGGAATTTGCCTACTTGAGGATGGTTTTCCTCAAGCTGTTCTCTCATACTTTTTACAACAGTAAGTTGTAACTGAGTGACTGCATTCCCCCTCTAATGCTTAGGACTAGAAACAGTCTAATCTATAGGTGCAGTAAAAAACAATGCAAAAAGAAAGGTTTTAAGCTAGTAGCAGCCTGTCATAAACACATTTTGGTGACATTTAGAGATACTACCTTGGTTCATGAAATAGTAGAGCTACAGTAATGCAAAACTGTTAAAGTTAATGAAAGAATGGCTTCAAGGCGCTGTATGAATTAAACTGTAACGCTACATCCCAGTGGTGCTGGTTGACAGACTTGCTTTAACCATCTGCTTCAAGAGGAACATTGGCTTCTTAGCACTACTGAAGTCTATATAATTTTCTGTTCAAAACCATGTTTTTTTTTAGCAAGACACACAGGAAAAGGAGCATATTACTTTACACAGGAATTGCGCCGTTTTGTAAGAAGTCCAAGAGGGACTCCCTTTTCTACTTAAATTGTTTTTACCTTCTTGGTTGGAATGGTGCACTGAGGAAGTGTAGAAAAAGTGCTCTTTTACTGCTTCTAGAGAGGCTGAAAGCTTTAGTAAGTCTTGGGATGATTTTTTCTATGAGAAATTTTAAAACAAATGCTGAAACATAGGTACTATTCAGTAATCAGTACTTACAAGATATGTTCCTTAATTTTGTTTTTGAGTTTTGAGTGTGTTTTTAATGTATGTAAAAGGACTTTTTTTTTGCTGGGCGTTTGAGATGGGAAAGGAGTTACTTTCTTTACTTTTTTGTGTAACAACAGAATTCTGTAGTTCTGCAAGAGGTACAAAATAGCTGGACGTGAACAAGCCTATTGGAGCTGATATGTTTTCACAGATAATTCTGAAAGTACAATTTTGCTGTAGAATGCATACTATATATACTCTCCTTTCTGAGAGCCTATGTCTTTACAGAATAAGAGGATATTTGTCAGAGGATGTCTCATCCTTGTATATACACAAGTTTGATGAGCAGCAACATTCCTCTGTGCCATGCATCAGAGTTGAAATCATGTTTTCATAAATGTGAAGGAAGCATTCAGTCCCCAGTCATTTAGAAATGTCTCAGCACACTCAGAACCCTGGCGAAGAAGCTGGCTGGACCTCCTGACCTTGCACTGCTTTACAACGGAGGGGGAGGATTAGATGTGTCTAATACCTATACATTTTCACTTGTTCTTCTACTGCGTAGACAATAGCATTTCATTTGATTGATCATTTTCCTCCACAGAAATCTACCTTACAGACTAGTTTGTCTATTACTTACACTGAAACAGAAATACTTATAGAAAACATCTTCCTCATCAACTTTGCTACTATGTGCATATATGCTTTCAAAATAATTGAACTGCTACAAAAGCAGAAATCTCACAGAAAATGAATTCAAGCCTGCTCCATGCAATGTCAGCAAAAACATCAGTTGCATCTCCTCAGCAGTTTTCTAAGTGATAGTAACACAAGTAGACATACTCCGACCTGTCTTATAACTCAAGTATAAGCTTCAGATTAAAACATAAAACATTAATGTTTACAGTCAACTGTCTAATCTTACAGCTTTTACAAAATCATCATATAAGTAATCCTTCTAACTTAGAATTTAGCAGGAGGCTTTTATATGTTTTTGCATACAGTTGGCAATTTACAGAACAAAGAGTAATCACATAAAATTTGTGATATATTGTTTTGTTTTTTTTTTTTGATAATTGTTTATGGATCTGAGGGTAGAAATTATCTGCAGATCAGTCACTTCATAAGCATAACTCCATGTATCTGCAGTTTACAGGTTACTACATGGATTTTTTTTCTCTCTTCTATTTCCAAAGATAGGTTAGGCTATCAATAATTTATTTCTTTAAATACCTCAGTGTTCTCCCACCCAATTATGTGTATACTAAAAGAAGTGTCCTCCTTTATGACGCTGTTCAGCAATTACTGTTGATAGTTTTAGTGAAAGTGACAAAGATAGTCAAAGTATATATTTTGTCATTTAGCTAATGGATGTTTGCATTTGCTTGCCAAATGGAATACTAATTACTTCTGTAAACTCTACAGTAAGACAAATAACAATGAATGACTATTTCAGGCATCTATGACACAGTGAATCATCTATTAAGACTTTGTTTTTTAAATCAATGCTAGTCATGTATTACTAGTGTGGAATGATTAGCTTGTAAAAAAAGTTGGCTACAAATGAGATTAAGAATATAAGAAGCCTGCATGAACTTTTCTCATGCCTTCTTTGAAAGCTCTCTGAGGAAAATCTCAACATTGCCTATCTTTCAGTGCTTTCAATATCAGAAAATTAGGATGCTTTCACAAACTGACTTACAGAATACCTGTACTATACCAATTCTGTAGCCTCAATGCCAATTAAAAATTATCACCTGGAGGAAACAGTAGAAATAATTTGCTTGTAGGAATGAAAACAAACCCTAACAACAATCTAATCCAAACAAGACAAACTTCCAGACTTGGAACACCATGTTACAGAAGGAAAAAAAAAAAAAAGGGAGATAAAGGAAATAATTTCATGTAATATTACAGAAATTAAGACATCTCAATTCAATGCTTCAGTTCCTTTTCTTATCAGTAAGAGAGACAGCCACCTCCGAGTGCAGTACAGATCTGAATTTAACTAAATCACTCTGCTTCTCTGTCCTTCTGTATTGATTACAGCAGGAGCCAACAGTGGCACTCCTCCAAGAAGGATGCCTAACATGAAGTAGGTTGAACTCAGAGAGCGTTAATGGATTATATAATGTAGAATAAGATACGTTTATAATATCTGCAATTCTTTTGATGCTGTTTGGTTTTGTTATACAGCACACCCAGTGCTCAGATTCAATGTTTATGATTTAGAGAGATGTTTTGCATTCAAAAATAGCACAAAATTAGACTGCAATTCTGTCATTTAGTTTTATCAAATCCACCTATTCTTGAATAATGAAGATCATTAATTGTCATGATCATAAAGACTAAACAGTGGTTGCAGTGTTTAAGGCTCAGAGTATTCTAGAATATTAATTAGAAGTCCTAAGTAACTGTACAGAATACAAAATAACTTACTCTACTACAATACTTTTCATCAACTTTGGTAGGAGAGTAATTTATTTACAAGCATAATGTTAATTTATACTTTAGTGGAAGTTCCTGGAAGAATTCAGAGATGGCCCCAGTTTCTGGCATGAGAGTAGTAGTTAAAGTCTCATTCATTTCACTGTGGCTGTGTCACATTTCTATGTGTTTGCGGTGACCAAGTGTTTCCAAAATTATATCTAGATATCACTTAAGCTGTAACAATATTATATGTTATTCAAAAAACAGGAAAAAAAGAACAGTAAACATATCTGAACTGTAACCTTTCCTACTAGAAATAACCAGTAGATAATTATTTCTGCCATGAATCTTGAACAGAGTCATTAAGCACATGGCAGGGATATTTACTTATACTCCTGAACTGTTTCTTCAATATCTCTTATTAAGGGAGTCAGCCAAGACCACTAACCAATAGAAGCGTGTTGTTTTCAGCTACTTCAGATAGGATAGTCTCAGGCCAAGAGCGAGCAGGGATAGCTTAGGAAAACTAAATGTGAATCAGCACAATTTTAGTTGTAGACTAACTGTTGAGCTTTCAGCAGAGCCAGTACTTGGCTTCCTTGTGACATAAATGAGAGGCAAAAGGGAAGAGATTTAGCTAGAGATAGTATTTCAAGTCAAAAATTTACTGCAAGGAATACTGTCTGCCATTTTTACATCCTAGAAAGAAAACAAAAGGACAAAATATTCCATTGTCCAATAGTCCATATGCTGGCAAAAGTTATTTTGTCAGGTTTGAATTTTCACTGAAAATGCTGATTTGTGATTCAGTATAAATTTAAACTGTTGCATAGAAAATGTTATTTAAAGATAATCATTCCATTAAATTTTTTCAGATCATTAGCTGAATTGCTTTTTTTTTTTTCTTTTTCCCTGATTGAAACTCTGCAGTTATCTGAATTGCATACTGAGTAATGTTTTTTTTTAAATTACTGAGGTAGTTTTGGTGAAGTCTGCCATATAGGAAGAGTGTGAAAACATAATGTTGTCACAAAGAGTTGGTCTAGATTATTTAAATGGAACTCTTGTTGTTAACAGTGGAATAGGGTTTTCTTGGATGGGCCGTATCTTTCTCACCTTTGCTGGCAATGAGGAGTGTTTGCTTTATCATTATTGTCAGTATTTCAGAGCCAAAGCCTTTAAGAAAGTTGAATGAGAAAAATCAATGAAAAAATACACTGATAAAATGTAATAATAACAACAAAATCCTGGACTGATGCCCTTGCTTATTTTTATGCAACTATTGCATTGGGCAATACAGAAGTGTCAATTTATTCCCTTTTTTCCTTTGGATAATAACGTGGTGTTTGTCATAATACATTTTTAAAAAGATTTTTACATGTTTAAGTTCATGAGTTCAGACTGATAAAAAAAGCATATACGGGCGATCAAAACTGTTAAAGAGGGCTGCTTAAAGAGTATAGGATGCAGACATGCTACTGAAAAACTGGCAAGTTGTTTACAGAAGCAAGAAAAGAAATCGCGTTTATTATAGACAGAGCAGAACTATAGAAGCCCAATCAGAAGTCTTTTTGGCTACCCATCAAACGTGGTTTCTATGGCAACTCACATAATTATACAGTGATTTTCATGCTATTTTAGTTACTAATTTGGTAGTGACATAATATTTCCTTTGTTAATCTTTTTAGATTTTTCTACATAGTTATTTCTAAAATAATTAGGTCAGCATCTTTCCCATACTACATGCAGGGAATTCTTTGTGCAACAGATGTAATGGAACATTTAAAACTAGTTGCAAAGACCAATGAAATTAAAAATAATTTGACTAGCCTATTCTTTGGTCTGTGGAACAAAGTCATAGACAGTTTAATCTGCATTATCTTCTGAGTGTGAAAGATACCATTTGTAGCGATCCATTCTTCTTCTGAAAATAAAAAATAATCAGAAAGACTAAATGGTAGCTCAGAACGCTGCCCTTCACAAAACTCCTTGAAAATGAAGCGTCAAAAACAGATTATAAGGTGTTTTTTTTTTTTTTTACTGTAGAGAAATATTACATTAGAGAAGTAAACAATATAATTGAGGGATTGCTGTTGTTTTACTATAGCCTCGAAGATGAGTAGAGGTTTCAGGCACTTGTGACCTTTTCAAGTTACAACCAAAGTTTTGCTAATTTGTAGCACAGGTTGCAGATATTTATTAGCCTGAAAATTAGTTCCAAACTGAATTTAGATAAAGGTGGGCATAGAGCTCCCACAGGGAGTTGAGACATGGGGAGATACAAAGGTAAATTAAACAAGCATATGAAGCCATGAAAATTATAGGAACGTGGCTTCTCTGGTAAGCTTTCAATTCATTTACAAATAAATACACATGCGCACACACACACACCTGCTTCTGAATCACAGACTTGTAAGTAGATACCTTGTGTGAAAACGTAAATGTTACATATGTAAAATATGCATATTCTCTTCAGAATAGGGATGACAAGAATAACTTTGGTAAAATAAAATGCTAGAATAAACACAGATCTGGAATACAACCAGAGTTTGCGTATTGTCATCATTGTACTAGTTTGCATGCTTCATCATTGTACTAGTTTAAAAACAAACAAACAAAAAAACAAACCTTAGGTTTTCCTTTGATTTGGGAAGGACTTTAAAAAGAAAAAAAAGCAGATAATGTTCCTCTTAAAGGATGAATTAAATATATATAACAAGTGTTAAAACTTGTCTTCTATCTTTTTCATTACATGAAAGCATTACATACCACGCCCTTCCTCTTATCTTTACAATAAAAATAAAATCTGATATTCAAATTTTTTGACAGCGTTTTATCATTTTAGACACGAGCAAATAGAATGCCATGTGTAGCAGCAGATGACTAATTAGGTTGAGGATGTTACTTCACTATTTAAATTCAATGCCTGGCATCAGCCCGTCATCACTCACTATTCCTGGCTCAAAAATGAAGTTTTCATTAGCATGCAGAGTTAAATATATGTATGCTTATCTTTCAATGACTGATTCATTAGGCTGACAAACTATTTATTATACATTACTAAGATCTAATGTTTGTGTTGGTTTATGCTAACACATTTAACTGTATTATTAGATCTCATTAATCTAGTTACTGATGAACAGTAACAATATGTTGTTATTTGATCACTTTTGTTGTTGTTTTGAGAGTGCGGAGTTTAACATAACATAATTAATATATCTCAAATTGGAAAGTGAAGAGTTAAAAAAGATGCCACTGCAAATTTGGCCATGCCAACAAAAGCTGCGCCAACCACCAGGAATTTCTCAATCACATTAGGCATAAGTTTACTGAATATTGAAAGGATGTCTCAGAGATTTTGGCAGAGCTAGAATTGCAGTGCGAGATGATCTAAAAAGAAGGTGAAATTTCATGCATTTAGAACAGTGATTTCTAAAAGAAAGAATTCTCATTTTGCTCCTGTGTATTTGGTAATTAGAAATTACTATGATGCTTAGCCAGACATTTTTCAAACAGGTGAAGATGAGAGGAGTAAGCAGTCATCCAAACATACTATAACATTTGGGTAATAAGCTTAAATTAAACATCCATGGATTCCTCTAAACCACCTATGTATGATATTCCTTCCTTTAGCAATAGAGTTCCCATTCCCCATGCCAGAGCTGTCACAGGAAAAAATCATTTACTGACCTCAAATAAAGCAAGTAACTAATGAAAACTATGATTCATTATGAAAATATTATATTTAAACAATCTCTAATAATTGCTTGTGGAAATCAACTAAAGATTTTAATATAATGTAAAGATCTGCCAAAAAGTTAAAAATATTAAATTATAGCTAGTTCTCAGTAAAACATTTAGGTTGGAAAAGACCCATAAGATCAAGTCCAACATCGTGTAACACTATACTTCTAAAATAACTCAAAAGCAAGCGTAACGTTGGATTCATGCTCTCTTTCTTTGCACAGATAAACCTATATGTTTTACATTTGTGGAAGTCATACATTTCTGCAACATATGCAAAATATTTTATATATATAAGTGTATATATATATATACACCATAAGTCATAGTGGAAGTGCATGAGTCACAGCAATAAAGAGGAAACAAGAATTGGTATTCATTTAGTAAACATTGAAGTACAAACTGCGGGTTGAATTTGCAGACTGGATAGCTAACAACGGGCATGAAATCAAATTGTCAGTTCCTTTGGGTACAGTGTACCATACCTAATTACATTCCACAACAAAACAATATGTTTACTAATATATTACAAAAAGGAAGAGTTTGCATAAGGGTAAGGTAGATTAAATGCATCAGATGCATTACAGTCTCCTATAATTGCATGTATTCTACTGCTTTGCTTAACTCTACAGTGCAAGAATAAAATTCTTCAAAAAAAGCCAATAAATTTTTGAGTTACCTTTTCGTACTGTCAGGATATCTATCATTATCAGTTTGCATCAATATAAACAAATTAAATCCAGTCCTATATTTTTCAAGTTTGTTATCATTGGTGATGAGCAATGAAAACAAACTAAATGAAACAAATTTATGCTAGGAATTGGACATAGTTATATGTAGCATATATGTACATTTACTAGATTTGGACAAATATGGCAAAAAGAATGATACTGAATCATGCTTCAACTATACTCTTTCACTTGATCTTATTTTGTTCACCTAGCTAATAACCAACTTAAATCCTAATGTAATCCCTTTACCTTGAGTGATTAGATTAGAAGTCTGATTCTAAGGACTGCAGTGAGTATGTAGTAAGAATATTGTAGATGGGCTAAGCAGTCAAGAAAAAACCTGCCAGACAGAACATAGAAGAGATGAACTACACAGTGTGCTGTCACTCCTGCTAATCACTGTGATCTTCTTTCTTCTTCCTCATCTTTCAAATATTATGATTACTCATCTTGTATTATTTTTCTGACTACTATAATCAGCTCCCCATCTCACTTGTGAGGTCATCCTGATACAACTTATGTTCTTTCTTTAAATGGTGAGTACAATCAAGTACTGTATTTTGAGATGGTAGCTTGTTTGGAATTAATAACAACCCATAATAAACATACTTGTGATTAGTAAATAGTAACACCTCATTCTTCTTAGTAGCCCTATGAGACCTTGGATTTAATTGATCTGTTCTATAATTATCCATCTGCATAATGAACTCATTGTAAGAACAAACACTGTGAAGTCGAAGAAGCAGATCTCTATATAATTATATCTCTATAGTCCTACATAATTGTAGCATTTTGTAGTGATTCTCATTCGGGCTTCTCAAAACTTTCAAGTTGGTCTCCATCATCTTCCATCTGTCTCCTCTTCAAATCTGCAAACCTCTATTTTGTTCTCAGATTACATAAAGATACATAAAGTACAGCGAGCAGTTGTCATAGGAAGCAGATATTTCCCATCAGTTTCTAGCCTTCATGTCTGGGTCTTTTATTTATTCCACTGGTTTTCTTTAGATTTTTTTTCTCTCTTTGTTTTATTGGATGCGCAATAAAATAATCTATACACCCAGGAAATATAAGAAAAGCTGTTTGTTTCTAGCAAGTGTTGCTCCATTACTAGTTTTTCTTGCATAAGTTACAGAGCCCAGATAAGAAGGGAAACCAAGAATCATACATAGTTACCAATTTTCCACCAGTGGAAGTAGAACCAGTAATATTGGTGTGTGGAATAATCAATCTACAAGCTAGATATGCAGGACCTAGAATGAGAAGGTAGAGTTTATGAGGTAGACTGTGATTTAAGAAACCTATTTACTGGCTCAGAAAAAAGTCATCTTTCTGGTATCAGTCTTGGCTTTCCACGTGTAGCACCATGAAAAGATTATCACTGTTATTATCATTATACTGTGTGGTCCTTTTAGATAATTAGTGATGAAAATAAACGTGAGTGAAAGTTTCTGGGAAAAAGATGAACTTAATGCAGACAGTGAGGATTTGCTGTAATAGCATATTAAGAAACTACGAACAAAATATTAATAAGGTAAGGAAAACTCAGTTTATTCCATGTCTGGAGATAACTGACTTCTGAAGGAGCTTAGATAGAACTGTGCAATAGAATGTATATTTTATAGACATTTAAGCTGGAAAGAAAAATTTCACCTGTGAGCTTTATGATGGGCTGCAGTCCTCATGCCTGTGGTTAAGGTGGGTAAAAAAAATTGCTATCTGATGTGAATCACTTGCACATTTTAGGCCACTCCTGCTTGTATTTACCAGTGGTCTGAGTTGCACAGCAGGATAACCAGTGCAGGGAATACCATTCTTTCTAAGTATTGCTTGTTTTTAAATTTCCAACAAATTAATTTTTGGCTTAAGATGTTACTAATACAGAAATTTTGCAACTGGAGGAAAGGGATTTGGCTTGTTCTGAAACAGTTGTTTTAATAGCAGGATTGTGAAAACTATAAAAGCAGGAAAAAATACGCGTTGCACTCATAATGCAAACAAGTGAGAGCCTACCAAGAACATGTAAAAACGGATGAAAGTGTAGGAAAGATCCTTGGTGAATATCCTTGAGAATCAAGTGAAAATGTAGTGCAGTAAGGAGAGCACAGTACAGAAGGTGAGTACAGAGTACATATAAACATTAGAATGGATACTTGAAGGTCAGGAGCTGCAGGCTTTTTGCAAAAAAATCAGTGCTTGTAAGGAGAATAAAGTATACCTAGGCTAAAGTGGACACAGAACTGATTTTCCTTCCATCAGAGAATTATTACTGCAAGCTCTTTAATGCAGGCAGAGTATTAAATGGGAGGATCTTTCTATACTGTTTTTGGTTATTGTTTCATTGAACATCTGTTACTGCTCTCAATAGAAACAGGCTCTGAATGAAAGGAGCCTTCATCTAACCTAATATGGACATCGCCATTTCTTTCTGACCACCCTTTAGAAACATTATATTTGTCTAAGTTCATAATCATTTTGCCTGTTCTTACCACTTTTCACCTTCACTATCATAAAGAGATGATAAACAGGAGAAGATCCTTAAAGAATCCCACACAAGTAAATAGCTTTTCTTCACGTTTGAGTCTAACAAAAGATAGGGTTTTAGATGATTTTGATGCCTAATGAAGAGGTTTTTGGAACATAATCAACTCTGCATGTATTAAAATCAGTGTCTAAACCTGTGTGATGTTATTTTCAGCAAAGTAACTACAACTGTCAGTTGTAAGATGACACACAGTGCATGGAAGTTTGAAGAGATTTTTACTGTTTTGAGAGATCACAAAACAGTATGAGGCTTCAGCAAGCCAAGACCTTGCCAGCCATGCAAGAGAATTGTCTACAATTCTGGTTTAATCAGAACGCATCAATAAAGAAATGTTTGATTTTTGATATGAATGAAAAACAGTTTGATGCAGTTTATTCAGAAGATGTTTCTCAATTGTGCCATAAACATAGCTATAGAACTGTTTGGGATGCAGACATTTACAAGGCCAAAACAAAATAAGAACTAAGAATCCCTGTGCTCTTTTCTGAAGCTAACTGAGCACAGTGCAAAGTAGGAACATCTCCTTCTTCAAGGCTGAGACAGAATTTTAGCAGTTTCTAGAGGTCATAGACCATATCTTTTCTCTTGGACTACTTGACTTGGATCTAGTAGTGCTCAAAAATCAGTGAAAACTTAGAAAAGTAGTGAGAAGTGGTCATCACTGTAAATTTTGGATGCAGTAGACTTCTTCTACCTGGGAATGTCTGAAAAACAGTAGATGTCCCACAAAATCTTGTTTCTCTGAAACTATGCTTGGTAACACTGCTTCAAGTAATGCTGGATGTGTATTCCAAAAGGTAAGAAGTGTATTTGGTGGCCTGCTTGACCTCCATGGCTCCTGACTAGCTCAAACAGACTGTTGCTGCAAATTAACAGCTACACTTGACAAAGATATAAAGCCAAATGTGACATGTATGATGTTTAAAAACTTTCTGAGCACTAATGAAGTTCAAGATTTGGAAATGCTGACCTCTAATTCATATGGCTTTGCAAAGAGAGTTGTTAGAAATATGAAAGCAGGACTGAAAAGTGATTGCTGAATCCTGGAAAATTTAACAGGCTCTATTTCTTTTAAATTATATAGTAGTCCCTCAAACTTCATGGTATGTGAGCCCTCTCTACCATCTCCTGTAAAAAGAAATGCTTTTGGATTTAATCTACGCATACAATGGAGGCAGACTTTTCATAAATATAATCCTAGCTGTTGTGCAAAAGCTGAAAAGCAAGATTTAAAGCATTATACTGTGATTGAGTTATATAACAACAACCAAAAAAATCACTCACTGGAAAAGGGCAAAGAGTATACCCAGGTCACAGATGTCCTACTAGGCTGGGCAGTTTTCCTGTCATTTTTATTAACCCCCTACTGCTCTGAAATAATGCATTTTTAATGATTCTATGACAAGAGAAAAAACTTCAGTAGAAAAGTGAGTCACTCTAGTTTACTTCAAGACCTATTTATTATTTCCTTAGAAATAATAAATGTGAATTTGAATTCACAGTCATAGATGTCATCTATCTGGACTTCAGTAAGTCATTTGACACGGTTCCCAACAATATCTTTCTCTCCAAACTGGACATATATGCATTTGATGGGTGGACTGTTCTATGGACGAGAAACTAGTTGCGAGATGGTACTCAGAGAGTGGTGGTCAATGGCTCAATGCGTGGATGGAGATCATTGACGAGCAGCATCCCTCAGGGGTCAGTGCCCCTTAATATCTTTACCAATGACTTTGACAGTTGGATCGAGTGCACCCTCAGCAGGTGTGCTGATGATGTTAAACTGTGTGATGCAGTTGACACACCTGAGGGATGGGATGCCATCCAGAGAGACCTAGAGAGGCTGAACAGTGGGCCCAGGTGAACCTCATGAGGTTCAATAAATCCAATTGCAAGGCTGTGGCAGCCCCGCTATCAATACAAGCTGAGCAATATAAGGACAGAGCACAGCCCTGCCAAAAAGGACTTGTGGTAGTGCAGCTCCCTTCAGGTGAAGGGTATCTTGTGGTTCAAGTACTGCTTGCATGTTTCTATTTCTGAAATAAGAGGCTGACTTGTGTTGGCAGCACAAAACCTCATGCTCCAGGGGGCTCTTAGCTACAATAGTATTGACATGCTGAGGTCAGAATGCCAAGGTTTCCTTTGTTGACTATCAAAGCTCTGGGGCAGATTGAAAGCATACAAAAATGCAGGTAGTTCTTGGGATTTACAGACTGAAGTGTGCACAAAGCTTTTTATGGAAATGCAGTGAGTTGAATGCTGCCCACAGTGGGACTCTTGTGAAGTCCAAACGATCAGAGTTGTTACACTGCAGCTTCACAAATGCAGCAGGAGTAGAAAGGTTTTCACTCAGATTCAGCAAATATTTATATGAACTTCTTTGTTTCATAATATCCTATTCTGCAGTTTCTGGAAGTCACATGGCTTATTAGTAGAAGTTTAGTTTAATAAGTTCAGCTTTTGTACCACTAGTTGCATGAAATGTACAGATCCTTGGGGAAGGGAAAATGCTTATAATTGGATATTACGGATATGCAAAAGTGGTATCATCAAACAACAGCATTTTGGCTGGAGATGGAATTGAAATACAAAAAGATTACCTTTTCATCTGAAGAGAAGTTCAGAATTCATTTCTAACAGGATAGGATTGCAGCATAGAGAAATAAGGAGTTCTCTAACCCTACCTCAACAACTATTCATAAATTCTGACAGAACCTGAAAGCTTGATTCAAAGCCTGTTGAAGTTATCTGAATCTTTTCCTTCAGTAAGTGCTTCTTTGAAAAAGGGAGAATGTTCTATGAAAACTGCCTATGAAAAGAAAATATTTAGGAAAACTATAAAGACTTGGACTATCTGATGAAATATCTTGCTGAGGAGACCAGCTTCAGAGCAGGTAAGACTGCGCTGGGTAAGGGATCTAAAGCGAAAAAGGCGACGAAAAAGCTCTTTTTAGGGCTGTTTTGAAGGCAGCAAAAGCACTGTGCCGGCGCGGGGGGCTGGCAGCTTGTGGGCGGGCTGCTGAGGCAGCAGGGGCGGAGCTGGCTCTTATCTCTTGCGCCTGACCTTGACTNGGTTTATGGTATATATACATATATATATATATATATATTTTTTTTTTGAATGTAAATATCCTCTCCATTAAGCCAGTGCTGTTATGACGTAATTGCTATCTTAAATCCACAATGAAAAGACAACTTGTCAAAATTACAGAAACCTAAAATTGGTATAGGAGGTGAATTTGGCCTTGTATTTTAATTAGGTATTTTCTGTGTATTCATTATTATAGCAAATTATTTTCTCCACAAATACAAGTTGGTATAAGCATTGCTTTTCCTGAATGCTGCTTTCCTGATTGAAATCATGTTTGTTCAAGGAAAACCAAGCAGATTGTTCCTTCATGGTATGAAAGAGAAGGAGGAAGTAAACAAGAAGAAGGAGTTAGAAATGCCACCAGAAAATACCAAAATAGAAAAAAGATGAAGTCTGAGGTCATTGTGTTGGGAAATAGGAGAAAGCAGAACAAGAACACGTGCTGACTCTTGGTACATGTAGTATTCATGCATCTTTTAAAAATAATGCTTAGCATTTAACAACTTGAAAGAAAAATAAAAAAATGTGGTTACTTTTATTCATATAAATAATTAGGTTGCACTAAAATATGTCAGTAAGTTGTGGGGAATGGAATAACTAATTCATGTGGACATGGCTTATTGGAGAACCAGTAAATTTCTACAGCACTCTGTGCAGTATAATCAGGTAGGAACATGCTATAGAAGCAGATTAATGTTTCTTTGGATGTACTGAAGAGATTAAAGTGTAATCTCTACAGTTTATATGTCGCTAGTAGAACAGATTATACTTAACAAAATATACTTTAGATTAAAATATAATATTCTTGGGGGAGGAATATTATTTCATTTGGAAATTAGATTCTCATAAAGCTGTCTCTCAAAATCAGTTTTTCTGCAATTTTGTTATCCCTTGCTCTAGTAAAAACAAAAGGCAGAACAGCAAAACAAGTACTGAAATTAAGACTTGGTAAACTATTTTTGGATTTATTTGCTTTCAGGGTTGGGGACTCAGGTACAAGCTGATAGAACTGCAGATGAGGTGCAAGTAATTTCAAGCAAATAAATCAATTCTTCAAGAAGTTCTAAGAATAATTTCTGCTTCAGAGAAGAATGAAGCGTTCCCATGTCCTATTGACTTTAATATTGGTAACTGAATTTGAGATGCTCTGGCTTCACGCCCACTGAGTTCAACAAAAGACAGTTTGGATCCATAACATTCTGAATCAGGCACAAAATGATTTTGATGGCTTTAAAGAATATAAATATATAGGAATGTACAGGAGCACAGCTCATAAAATAAAATTGGGATCATTCAATTCAATGCACATTTTGTTATTCGCTTAGAAAAGGCTGGAAGGGTTAATGGTATATTCATGAAAGTATTTTCAGTTAAGCTAAAGTATGGTTGGTATCTCCATCAAGCTGGGAGTTTTCCTACAAGTAAGTTAGTAAAGATTTTACTCAAGGTTCATGAAAAGAATAAAAAGTGAAGAAACAATCCTAATTCCTTGAATATATTAAAAAATAAAAAAACCTAAACAAATCCACAAAACACTGGGATAACAGAATTTTAACCCATTCTCTCAGTTACAGAAGTTAGAACCGACCCTTCTGCTTATGCAAGCACTGAGCTATTTCACAGACACCATGATCAGGAAAAAATACATTCTATGAATGATAGAATTATGCTTCAATACCAATTTATTTGCAGATTTGCAGTGTTTATACACACTTAGCGTGTTATGGCCATATCTCTGTCTCTGTGTAACTGCTGCTTTCCTGGCTGTTATGACCTTAATTCTTGAAGTCAAGTTTACATTTTAGAGATGTACCCACAAGCAAAGAGAAGAAAACATTCCAGAGAGATTAGGATTAATAACATCAAAAGATTAAAAATCCTTCATCGCTCTGTTATTATGATTATATATAACTTACATGAATAACTACACTAAAATAGCTTATTTTTTCATACTTTGATTCCTCCACAGTTTACTCTATCATTTCAAATTAACACTGGAATAGGAGATAGCTGAGAAACTTCCATGCCTGAGACCAAAAGAAAGTGTTCGTCACTAGCATATTTCCAGACAGTTCCTCCATTAATACTTACAGGGACAATTTTTTTTCAAGGAGAAAAGGGAAAGAGATAACTGTGAACATAGGAAAATTATGGGAGACCTAGATTACTACTCCAGTGAAAAACGTGGAACAACTTGGAAAGGAACATAAAATTATCTGTTCTGACTGAAAGATGAAACTTATGCAAACAGAAAAAAAACCACGCACCATTTTTAGAACATTTTAAGAAGTGTGAAAACTACAAATGCTAGAACTGTGAAAAGGAAACTGGGAATTTGATCCATATGTTCTGGAAATGCCACTGCCCACTACTGAATTATTTTTGGAGAACAGAACATAGAACAGAAGAACAACCGAAAAGCTGTTATAAACACAGGGTCTCCCTGGTGATGCAAAATTTTTACCATGGCAGATATTAATGAGTGACTCTTACCATCTGGATAGGATATCTGAAGAAATTATCTTAGATACGTTCTAGAATAATTACCAAGGAATATGGTATTATTTACCAATTAGATCTCTAATTGTCTGAGGATAAATAATTCAGTTAGCTCCAAGGGGAAAAACAACAACGCTGTTCAGACTGGTTCACACATCAATTTTCTTCGTATGAATGAATATAGTTTAAAAGATGGATTGGATTTAGTCTAAACGATTCTACTGTCTTACAGAAGATCATACTTTAAGCTCTTTATCACGGTATATTTTTCCAAAGTGAAATATTTTTAAAGCATGAAACATAAGAAACAGCAATAAGACCTTTATATAAGATTCTGCCACTGCTTCTCACAACCAAAACAGCACTAATTTACCCAAATCATAGTGATTAACAAGAGAAATGAATACCAAGCAGCACACACTACCACTTACTTGTTCCCAGTAATGTGTAACTGGGAGGAACTAACATAATCTGTTCAGCTGGAGAAACAACTAAGCCTTATATTTCTATGCTATATGCTTAGCAAATAGAAGCTTCATACCAGTTGGCACCTTTAACTTGAAGGCTGACCCTGGCGCTGCGCACTTATTCCTCTGACAGTTGGATAGCCTTCGGTTCTCACATTTGTTTTATTCCAGACAGTTAGTAACTACTGGTACTAACTTTATTTCATGAACTAATCATTCATGCTAATAGCTCCTGCCATACAAAGCAATATAGACCAATATAGAGAACAACAGATATAAAGAAAATATTACATACATTTTCTTCACCATCACAGTAAAGTCTCCCTGAAAAGTTAAGATACATTAAAAAAAAAATCTGAATGGTGGCAACTATATACCATCTGTCTTGTTCTGGTTTAGAAAGGAATTGCATCAGTCCATGATGTTCTTTATAGCACTTCTCCCTCGCCACTAAGAAAAATCTAGTAGCAAAGTTCTCAATACCACATTGAAATATTGAAAAAAATGAGATTATTAGACGTGATGTAAAAATTATATTAATAACACTTCTAGTTTGATGCTCATTTTTCCTCTCTTTGAAAGAAATGTCTTTTCTAAGCAATGTATCCATTCTAAAATAAGTAATTATTTGCATATATAATGTAATCATCAAACTTGAACTGAACCTAAGTGCAGATTTTATTTTTCATGTCTTTATTCATTCTTTTCTACATAGTATTTGTGGAATTCAGCATCTGGAACGAGCAGGAAACAAGTTGACTCTCTTTGACTCCCTTTATTTCTGCATAGTGACATTTTCCACTGTGGGCTTTGGGGATGTTACACCCAAGATATGGCCTTCAAAGCTGCTTGTTGTCATTATGATCTGTGTTGCTCTTGTGGTGTTGCCCATACAGGTAAACATGGAATTTTTTTTTCATTTTCTCTTTAGAATTGTTTTTAAATCAAAACAATAACTCAAAAAACCCACCCTTTTGCATTGCATATAAAATATAAGAAATAATAACCATCTCCTGTACCCTCTATTCTTTTCCTAAATTTTTCCTGTTTGTCTTTGTTTAGTTTAAATGTATAATAAAATATAGTAAAGATTTATAATAAAATATTTAGCACTGAAGCCAGTTTTCAATTGCTGGTGAAAGATTTGTTTCTGTCACGTATCACAGAGCCTTTCTCTTCATCCTAGGTAATTTTAAAAACACAGAAAACAACAACACAAAAACATAAAACAAATCAACAACAATAAAAAACCAGTACCCTGCACTTTATGAATATAGCATTTCCTCTGCAGGCTTTCCCTGTTTCTAATCTTGATTCTCTCCACTTCCTCTCATGTTCTTACAGTTCAGTGCTAACTTAAAAAAAGAACTCATTAAATCTGCAACTCAAGCAAATTGTCTTCACATCTGTGTGTGTTGGCACACACTGATCCAAGTGCACATTTAGGAATTTTTGGTACCTACATGAGCTTAGGTTGATTTATGAAAATCCAAGTATTTCATGTAATCAATCAAGTTTCCTTAAATTTGTACCAGACATTTGTCAGCTCATTAGCAAAGGCTTGATGACTGACACTCTCAGACTACAGGACAGCCGTGCCACAACGCTAACTGTCTCGTTCTTGGTGATGATCCAAAACTCGTGGCCACAAAAAGGAAGTGTGGGGAGATATCATGCATGCTTATTGAATCTTACAGCAGACCAAGATGCTAGGCCTTGAACTCCCAAGTTTCTCATACAGCTTTGATTTCCACACTCTACTTCTCTGATCGTGAACTAAGCCTCAACTCTGAGCAGACAATACAGAAACCCTGTGAGGCTTGACGCTCAAACTGTCAGCATTAATTTCCTTGAAATTACCTGAACATTTAAATTATAGATAAATATTTAATGTCTGAGTATGCAAACATATGCACTAATATAATTATATTCCCACTCAATGACAGTTTAATAAAATGTATGTTCTGCATGAAACTAAAATATGGTTTAAGAAATTTGGAATTTCCACAGAAATAGAAATTTCGTCTTTCAAGTACTTCTAATATACACTTAAACACCAAATCTATGCATTACCTGTAAATAATTTGGAATCTACTGCCCTTTCACATCAATCTAGGTATTATTCACTATTTTATTTTTACATCTTTGTAGTGATGAAGAGGCTTTATAGTTTTCTACACACAGAAGGAGGGAGACATTACCTAGAATCATAGAACCATAGAATATCCTGAGTGGGAAAGACCCAAAAGGATCACCAAGTCCAATACCCGACTCCAGACAGGATCATTCAAAATCCAAACCCTATGTCTGAGAGTGCTGTCCAAATGCTCCATGAGCTCCAGCACCTTGGGGCTATGACCAGTGCCCTGGGCAGCCTGCTCCATGCCTGCCACCCTCTGGGGCAGAACCTTTCCATAACCCCCACTTGACCTTCCTTCTGACACTGCTCCATGCTGTTCCCTCAGGCCCTGTCGCTGTCACCAAAGAGCAGAGCTCCCCACCAGGGATTAGCCTGATCTAACCCCATTTACTATAAACTGTGATCTCTTGAGCTTTGTCTTTCTACTGTATTAAATGAATTATTATTCACAATAAGAATTGTGAGGAAAGAGCTGTTACTGCAATAGACATATAGTTAAATTGAGCTCAGGATTAAATGCATATTACTTAGTACAAAACACTTTGAGATGGTATTTATGAATTATATTAAAAGCACGGATTATTACAATATTGTCTTTAGTTTAAAGGATTCTGATTAGTGAAGCAATGTTTTATATTCTTAATAATTCTTTCATATTTCCTAGCTCATTACGCACTAGGCTTCCCTTTCATAAGAGTACAAAACAGATTTTACTGTTAGCCTGCATACATCATTCAGATGGCAAATGCAAAATTGCAAAATAAACAGCTGCCATATATTTAAGTATCTATATGTATAAGTCATATTGGTGAGTATACAGACTGGATGGTAATACACAGATACGGTCACCTTCAGAATACTATAAAATTTCTGAAGACAGTCATTGCCCAAAGTAAAATGGTGCTTCTATCTAAGTATACTCATATTAACCTTAGTGTATGAAAACTTAACTTTTCATTTGAGGGAAGCATTTAGATCACAGGGCACTGGAAAACAGCTCAGAGATGTGAAATATATGAACAAGATAGCAAACAACGTAGTCTTCACTCTTTTCTAAAATTTTATGGCTGGTAATCACATGATATTTTAATGAAGTTATTCAGCTATTTGTAATAGAGACTGGCCATACTTCCATGTTTTTCTGTAATCCTACTATTGATCTGATCCACATACCAAGAACTTTTTACAAAGAAAAATACATTGGGTGCTAAGAGCATCATTCAATAAAGGCACGATCTCAACCATGCAGTGTACTTAAGTTGTGATACACTTTTACTGCACAGCTGCTTGACCATATTTAACTGACACGTATCTATTACAGTTTGAACAACTGGCGTATTTGTGGATGGAGAGACAAAAGTCTGGTGGCAACTACAGTCGACACAGAGCTCAGACGGAAAAACACGTTGTGCTGTGTGTCAGCTCTCTGAAGATTGATTTACTTATGGATTTCTTAAATGAATTCTATGCTCACCCTAGGCTGCAGGTATTTGCAGTGAAAGAAAAAAGAAAAGAATATCAAAACACCGATTTTTGGAGTATTCTGGAATGGCTTTTAATTTGTAAAGCTGAATTTAGAAATAGTTGGCTAAACTGAGAATCTATAATTGTAATGAGAAGTTGAGATGTTGAGAAATTGAGTATGGAGACATTTGTTTTGAATTGAGGTAAAAGGGATTGAATTATTGTCTTGTTGAATTATGCTAGTCCTTTTAGAAACAGATATTCCCATGCAGCTTCCTTTTATTCTTTTTTTTTTTTCCTTTTCAAAGTAGAAAAAAAATGAAAACTGTTGAATTTTTTTTCCTGTTTTTTTTTGGGAGAGGACTGGATCCAAAGCTTCTCACAAGTCAAAGTGTATTTTGGTTTTGGCATTTTGCTTTTTTTTTTTTTTTTTTTTTTTTTTTACGCCAATGTTTGGAAGGTAAGATACTTTGGAGAAGAAGGAAAAAATGGAAGCACTTTAAAGAGCAAAGACCTTTTAAGGTTACAAACAAGACTTTTTTCATTGCAGACACTGCACACATATTCAATAGTTAATGCAAATAGATGTCGCATAACTTGTTCCAATCACATAAAATCTCATTTATATGAGATAGCAATTTGGATTCATTATCATTAGCTTTTCTATAAACCATTAATTTTAGAAAATCTTCTCTGCCAATGTCACCATTACCTGTGGCACCACGCTTCATTAGGTAATGCAAAAACCCCACAAAATACAGTCCTCAAATGGCTGAGCGGCAGCATGACAAATCCCAAATGCAAAATGTTCTCCAAATTAATCAGGTAGTAAGAAGTCTAAGCAAATGTACAGAGAAATCCAGATATCACAGATTAATAATTGGTCAGTCTTTGTGATATTCTGGAGACAAAGTAAGAGAAGTCCTAATACTACTTATGTAGCATGAAGGAACTTATATACATTCCCTTCACAACTGAAGTGGGAAGCTGGCGGATACAGGTGATGCTGGAGGTAAGCTTCCAGCAAAAGACTGTGTGATAAGTAAGACTTCATACTGAGACTGTCTTAACCTCTCAGTCTCTCTCCTTATGTTCCACTTGTCTCTCCTTCTCATACACACACACATATACATGTCAGGGCAACCTTACTTCTAATAGAGGGAATCTGTACACAGGAAATAAAATTTGGATCTGCCCATTAATGCAGAGGAAAAGATTTCAAGGAATAATAGAGATGGAGAAAATAATTGTTTTAATTGTGGAAAGCTTCCTACGTTTTCCAGCTGTAATGACAGAAAAGTGAACTGTGTCTAAAAAATTTATGTTTTCACAGAAACAAAAATGTAATAGAATTCTAGTGGTCACCTTAAAGTCTTTTATGAGCATTCTCGCCATTTTCATTTAGGAATAATTCCATATTTTAAGCACTTGTATTCAAATTACTTTTGTCAATGAAACTTGAGAATTATCACAGAAGTTTAATATACCCTTAGTCTGTTGATTCATCTCCTGGCAACAACAAATGGTATCATCAAATAATAACATGATTATTCCTCATTATGTTTTTGGCAGGACTATTATGTTGTTATTTTGTGTCCTACTGAAATGGATGCTCAGGTCCGGAGAGTGTTACAAATCCCGATGTGGTCTCAAAGAGTTATCTATCTCCAAGGCTCAGCACTAAAAGATCAAGACCTGTTGAGAGCAAAGTAGGCAAATATGGCTAACACTTATTTTCTACCTTGTTTCACATATACTCTTTGATAAAGAAGTTTGACAGACAACAAAAGCTAGAAGGAAAGTATGTTTATTTAGAAAACAGGGATCTTTATTATATTTGTTTTTTCCTTATGTCTGAAATTTTTCAAGGAACGTATTTGTAAGCTCTTCATTTGACCCATCTTTTTATCACTATTTTTTGTTTCATTTTTTTTTTAGAGTTGTTGAAACAGAGTGCCTGTAATTTCTCTAGAAAAAGCTGCGTTGAAAATTCTGAAACTGCCAATAATGCTAGAATTTGCTTTTGTTCCTTGTGCACAGATAGTAAGCCAACTGAAGGGGAGAAAAAGTGAACAAAAGTAATTATCACCCTTCGAATGCTTTGTACAGTCTTGTTTTCTTAATAAGTTCAGCCTGGTAACATAAGCAACGACTGAAGTTTACCTCTATATACTCTTCCTTCAGCATCTTGCTCTTAGCACACATTTTCTACCACTTCTAAAAAAACCCTCTTTGCCAGTTAATATTGAATGACAGTAATCAAAACATATCAGTCAAACAGTTTCTCAAAAAAAAAACAAACAACAAAAAACCCACAAAGACTACCAAAACCAACCACCATTGCTCAATCACTTAAAGGTGGGAAAGAATTCACAGTGGAATTTGTGTAGGAGGATCGTCTCTTTGAACTCCAAAGAGAAAGGTGATTCCTTTCAAATAACTGTTTTAATTTATCTGCACTGCTTTTTTAAGAACTTACCTGTCTTCACTTAAATTAATCAACTAATACAGATATCTAAAATCAAGCCAATACGTCAGTACTTGTGTCATTCAGCCTTCTAAAGAATTATTCTGAAGAATCTCATCTGTGAGAAGTCTAGCAAGCAGTGCTATCTTCAAATTTCTGCTACTGAAAAAAATAGCTACCTTTACATAGCTACCTCAGTTGAAAATGCAGAAAATCTTTGTTCAGGATTATGAACTTCTTTCAAAAAGCTATTTCTTGTTTTTCACCTTGTTGCTCATTTTCAAGGAGGAATTCATGGGGGGATTTGGCTAACACTTGTTCTACACATTAAGAAAAATTAGACTGTTCCCTACAGATAATAATGAATTTCACTTATAATAACCTGGAGGTACTCAATGAAGGTTTTTCCTGCAGAACATGTAATTGAATGTACCTGTCACAGAATAATTTTCCACCTCTCCTGAGGGAAAAAGCACAGTGGAAACTTAATAGGATGTTTAATTTGATCTATAAACCAGTACTTGAGATGTTTGCTATATTCCTTTTAATAAGAATATAGTGTACTGAGAAGACAGCAAGACGCACGGTAAACAATTTCTAATAAATAAAATCATAGAATGGTTTGGGTTGGAAGGGACCTTGAAGATCATCTAGTCCTAGCCCCCTGCTATAGGCAGGGACGCCTCCCACTAGACCATGTTGCTCACAGCCCCATCCAGACTGGCCTTGAATGCCGCCAGGGAGGAGGCATTCACAGCCTCTGTGGGCAACCTGTTCCAGTGTCTGGCCACCCTCACAGTAAAGAATTTCTTCCCAGTATCTAGTCTAAATCTACCTTCTTCCAGATTAAAGCCATTTCCTCTCATTCTGTTGCTACCTGCCCTTATAAAATGTCCCTCCCAAAATAAAATAATGTTTAACACACACACACACACACATACAAAGTGTCTTTTTGTTTATCAAAATTTATACATATGTTATACATGAAATGCAATGCCAAAATATCATGATAAAGGTCACACCACAAAAGGAAGGGAATACCAAAAATTGATGTACTGCATATTTAGTAAATAGTTAACTGAGAACTGTATTTCCCTATGTCCTAGTACACCATCTGACTACAAAAATGATACTCATTCTTGCTTTCTACCTTTGAAAGTTTCACTTTGCAATTTTTTGTTGTTCTCTGGGAAAACAAGAAAAAACAGTCTGTCATGTGGTTTAACAACACTGCTACTTCTATGGCATCAGTACAATTAGAACTTTTGTATCTACATAGTAACTGATAAAAACAGCCCTTGTTCTTCATGCAGACTACTGCTAGGAAGTAACTTTATATTTTCTTGCTCTACAGCTTTCTCCCATGCTGTCAAAAAATAGTTTTTCTCTTTTCCACTTCAGTGAACCCAGCACACATCTTAATTCTCTTCTTATCCACTCTTTCTTTACTGCTTCTTTTTTATTATTATTTTCATAAATTTATTTCAATATATCAAGTTGCTTCAAATTCTGCCATTCTCAAGCAGTAGAACAATTTTATTTTTCAGATTTTATGGCATATAAAAATTGACAAAGCTTTTCTTGTTATTAGAACATTAATAGAATTGTCCCCTTATAAGGATATTTTGGGTTCTAATATATGTGTTTAGCATAGATATCATTAGTTTTTCTGTTGTCTAAATTCATGGTATCTATTGAATGTTAGTATCAGGGGAATTATCCTTGCCAACTGTGGCTGAAGTGATTCAAGAAGTTTCTAAAAAGCATTGGAGAAAAAAGTGAATATGATCAGTGAGGTTTCATTTCCTCACAAAATCATCTGTATATACAGCTGATCCTAGTTATCTCTCATCNCTGCCCAGGGAGGTGGTGGAGTCACCGACCCTGGAGGTGTTCAAGGAACGTTTGGATGCTGTGATGAGGGATATGGTTTAGCGAGAACCATTGGTGATAGGTGGATGGTTGGACTAGATGATCTTATAGGTCCTTTCCAACCTTAGTGATTCTGTGATTCTGTAATTCTGTGAAATGGGATTAGAGTTGCAAAAATATCTAAGATAACTTTCAAGAACAAAATCAGTGGTGTAAGAAGAGGTCACACTGTCTAGCAATATCCTTTTTTTGTCCAATCAATCTTAAATATTTCAGCATTCCCTACCATGCTCAAGATTGCTTGTTACCAACTAGGAATAGCAAATATATTTCTCTATTCACTCACTTTAAAGACAGCGTAACAACCTTTGCCTTCTTTCCAGTCAGCATTTCTCCCTCATTTATTTCACTGTCTTGTATGTTATCAGTCATTTCTATGTCTCTGAAGTCAGTTATGCCTACAGCTTTACAGCCTACTATACATAATAAAGGGAGCAAGTTTGAACTTCTCATTGTGTTTCTTAAATTTGATATATCATTATACACTGTACTAGATTGTCATTTTAACATATTGGAAATTGCTAATGTCCATAAACTAGTCAATTTTGTTTTTCTATTTTAATGCTGTTTATGGAAAACTGCTTTTCAGAAAATAAATGTTCAGACAGAACAGATTTTATAAAAAATCTGGGAAAAATCATGTATCTTGGCAAACGTGAAGCATTTTGTTTTCAGCAACTTAAAACCTCAGCTTTAAGAGGTTTGAATAGGATAGACATTTTGTTATTGGTCAGAGTAAATTCTGACTGTCTCCATTCATTTATTTGCTGTAGATTCTGATCATTCCTTGCTCTTTTCTTTGTCTCTCCTTCATTATTTACACAAGAATCACAAAGCATTAGGGTATTAGGCTGTTCGTGAGTAAAGTAGTAGGCAACATCTTCACATTTTCAGACTGTAGGACCAGACTGCAAAGCTTAATAGCATCTCTTAGGAAAAAGATACTAAAAATTTAGAGGACATACGTTATCATTCAGAAATCAACATGAAGTATCGCATTAAGTACCTGATACAATGAATAATTAAGTCACTTTAATGTCACTGCAGTTATATTAGCATTGAACTTGCAGTTTTGTGAAGTATAAATTCAACTTTTTATAATTCTTTGTATATTAATTTTACTAGCACTGAAAATTGTTTATCCAATAATGTCTAATTTAAAAATGTACATAATAGAGGACAAAACTGCATCTGGCTCTATATCAGTTCCCTAGAGAACACAGAATGCCCACAGGGACAGCTCCCAGTATGAAAGGCTATTTCCTTCAGTATAAAGCAGAGTATTCAGATACAGCATTAGTCTTAATGACACTTTCATTGCAAGGACTTCAGTCTAGCACCAGCTTAATTTTAGCATGTTTGGCAACAGTAAACACCTTTCGCCAATTTCAGTCAAAAACTCAATGTATTCATCAGAGTTCTGAAGGATTTTATATGCCCTCTAGAACGCGTCTGAAGTATGAACTGTTCTGACAGTCATATTTTATCTTGGTGTAAAGATCGAGCAAGTTTCTTTCAACATCCTTGGTGAACTCTTCCAAATCTTCATTTACGTAACTGGACAGTTACAGCCACTATAATGGGAATGTATGTTTTAAGTACCTGCCATGTATTTCCTAGGAAGTTAACATGCTCATCTTTTTCACTGTTATGCTCTTTGAATTTTGCCGAAAAACATTTGCTGTAGTTGATGGTCTGTCAGCAGAGGGGTCACTCCAGTATTTTGAATACAGAAAAAAAAATTATGTCAGTGGTATCAGAAGAATTTAAAGTAATACAAATATCAATTGGCAACACAGCGCAATCAAATAATTGTAATTTAACTTGGAATTTGCTCTGTCACCCTTTCATGTTCAGATATGTGGAAACTATTAATTTAAATGGGAACACTTATTTCTTCTACATTATCTATGTCCTGAGCCTGTACCCCACAGGATCTCACTGAACAAGATAAAATTCATCCCCATTGATTTCTGCATACTCGTTAGCTGTTCCTTATAGCTAACTAATTGAAACACTAGAAGTTTCTATGCAGGTTGAAGCTCAAAGTTCAAGAAAAACAGTGCTGTTGATTGCTACCTAATAATCATGAAGGCACCTAAGCATCTCTCACTTCTGGCTTCAGACTGTGATGCATTATTTCAGACCTCAAGAGGTTGTATCTCTAAATAATAATTTTCTATAAATACAAAAATAACAAAGTCAAAATTAGATCTATTTGGCACCACTGACAAAAGAAAACACAAACTAATATAAAACAGTTTATAAGTGATTATAAATAAGGATAGATGATGTACAATACTTGCAAGTAGATATCCAAATTCTTGTTGTACCCATTTCTATGACATGCTACGATAGCATGATAAAACCATTATTAATCTATGGTTTTATTTTACTCTACAATATTTATTTCTGACAGCAGGGTGCTTAGAACCAAATAGAAAGGGGGTTTGAAATAAAATAAAAACACCTAAACACAAATTTTCATTATTTCTCTGAATTTTAAACTGTCCAGGCAACTTACTTAATAGTACTGCAGGAACATTCTAATTGTGTTTGTTTACATATAAAATTGTTGGGCAATAGTTGCTCTAAAATGCAGCAGATAATAATCCAAATACTGTAATATGCCACTATATAAAAACTGCATCAGTAGAGTAAAGCTTCAGGCCCCCCAAACATTTTTCTAATTCTCTGGCTTTGACTAATGTCATAGTGCCTTTTGAATTTATGCTGTGGAGTGAAGTGTCCCCCCTTATGTGTACAGATTTTCCCTTCCAGGTTAGTTCATTTCAAATTGGATTACATGGGTTAACATGAGGATATGCAGAGTGAAGCATTAAGGCCCTCTGGTGAAAGAGGAAAAAAATCAAACAGAAGGAAGTGGGCATAGTTAGCTTTATATTTAACTGTATTCATCCTGTCTGATCTATTTAAACATGTGAGGTTCCTTACAGAAGGCCTGTCTTTCTAGCATGAAATAGAAATTTGCACAGATATGTCAGATCAGTATATTAGAATCTTGGTCTTAACTGTTTCCTACTTTTTTAATTTTTAAGACAGTTAAATATTCAGCTACAGGATAGGGAAAAAAACAGTAAAATTCTGTTAATAAACATGTCATCAATCCTTCTGTATATTAACTTATTTTGATGTCTTAAAAGGTAATTCACTTGATTTTTTGAGGCAGCTTCTGTACTGCATGGGGAGACAGATTATGTACAAACTAACTGTAGTTAGTTTTGGCATACAAAATACTTGAACAAGCAAAGATTCCTGGAATTAGAAAAAAAAAATTCCAGTAAAACAAAGATTGAACTCTTAAGAGTTCAGGTTCTACCTAACTAAACATGACTAATCATCAGAGATTACATATTTACATGTTTAAAATCACACTTATGTTTTTCATGAGTTTGTAGTACATTTGCTGACACTGCTTTTGCTTTAGCAGACCAAATGGTTTATGGTATATATACATATATATATATATATATTTTNTTTTTTACGCCAATGTTTGGAAGGTAAGATACTTTGGAGAAGAAGGAAAAAATGGAAGCACTTTAAAGAGCAAAGACCTTTTAAGGTTACAAACAAGACTTTTTTCATTGCAGACACTGCACACATATTCAATAGTTAATGCAAATAGATGTCGCATAACTTGTTCCAATCACATAAAATCTCATTTATATGAGATAGCAATTTGGATTCATTATCATTAGCTTTTCTATAAACCATTAATTTTAGAAAATCTTCTCTGCCAATGTCACCATTACCTGTGGCACCACGCTTCATTAGGTAATGCAAAAACCCCACAAAATACAGTCCTCAAATGGCTGAGCGGCAGCATGACAAATCCCAAATGCAAAATGTTCTCCAAATTAATCAGGTAGTAAGAAGTCTAAGCAAATGTACAGAGAAATCCAGATATCACAGATTAATAATTGGTCAGTCTTTGTGATATTCTGGAGACAAAGTAAGAGAAGTCCTAATACTACTTATGTAGCATGAAGGAACTTATATACATTCCCTTCACAACTGAAGTGGGAAGCTGGCGGATACAGGTGATGCTGGAGGTAAGCTTCCAGCAAAAGACTGTGTGATAAGTAAGACTTCATACTGAGACTGTCTTAACCTCTCAGTCTCTCTCCTTATGTTCCACTTGTCTCTCCTTCTCATACACACACACATATACATGTCAGGGCAACCTTACTTCTAATAGAGGGAATCTGTACACAGGAAATAAAATTTGGATCTGCCCATTAATGCAGAGGAAAAGATTTCAAGGAATAATAGAGATGGAGAAAATAATTGTTTTAATTGTGGAAAGCTTCCTACGTTTTCCAGCTGTAATGACAGAAAAGTGAACTGTGTCTAAAAAATTTATGTTTTCACAGAAACAAAAATGTAATAGAATTCTAGTGGTCACCTTAAAGTCTTTTATGAGCATTCTCGCCATTTTCATTTAGGAATAATTCCATATTTTAAGCACTTGTATTCAAATTACTTTTGTCAATGAAACTTGAGAATTATCACAGAAGTTTAATATACCCTTAGTCTGTTGATTCATCTCCTGGCAACAACAAATGGTATCATCAAATAATAACATGATTATTCCTCATTATGTTTTTGGCAGGACTATTATGTTGTTATTTTGTGTCCTACTGAAATGGATGCTCAGGTCCGGAGAGTGTTACAAATCCCGATGTGGTCTCAAAGAGTTATCTATCTCCAAGGCTCAGCACTAAAAGATCAAGACCTGTTGAGAGCAAAGTAGGCAAATATGGCTAACACTTATTTTCTACCTTGTTTCACATATACTCTTTGATAAAGAAGTTTGACAGACAACAAAAGCTAGAAGGAAAGTATGTTTATTTAGAAAACAGGGATCTTTATTATATTTGTTTTTTCCTTATGTCTGAAATTTTTCAAGGAACGTATTTGTAAGCTCTTCATTTGACCCATCTTTTTATCACTATTTTTTGTTTCATTTTTTTTTTAGAGTTGTTGAAACAGAGTGCCTGTAATTTCTCTAGAAAAAGCTGCGTTGAAAATTCTGAAACTGCCAATAATGCTAGAATTTGCTTTTGTTCCTTGTGCACAGATAGTAAGCCAACTGAAGGGGAGAAAAAGTGAACAAAAGTAATTATCACCCTTCGAATGCTTTGTACAGTCTTGTTTTCTTAATAAGTTCAGCCTGGTAACATAAGCAACGACTGAAGTTTACCTCTATATACTCTTCCTTCAGCATCTTGCTCTTAGCACACATTTTCTACCACTTCTAAAAAAACCCTCTTTGCCAGTTAATATTGAATGACAGTAATCAAAACATATCAGTCAAACAGTTTCTCAAAAAAAAAACAAACAACAAAAAACCCACAAAGACTACCAAAACCAACCACCATTGCTCAATCACTTAAAGGTGGGAAAGAATTCACAGTGGAATTTGTGTAGGAGGATCGTCTCTTTGAACTCCAAAGAGAAAGGTGATTCCTTTCAAATAACTGTTTTAATTTATCTGCACTGCTTTTTTAAGAACTTACCTGTCTTCACTTAAATTAATCAACTAATACAGATATCTAAAATCAAGCCAATACGTCAGTACTTGTGTCATTCAGCCTTCTAAAGAATTATTCTGAAGAATCTCATCTGTGAGAAGTCTAGCAAGCAGTGCTATCTTCAAATTTCTGCTACTGAAAAAAATAGCTACCTTTACATAGCTACCTCAGTTGAAAATGCAGAAAATCTTTGTTCAGGATTATGAACTTCTTTCAAAAAGCTATTTCTTGTTTTTCACCTTGTTGCTCATTTTCAAGGAGGAATTCATGGGGGGATTTGGCTAACACTTGTTCTACACATTAAGAAAAATTAGACTGTTCCCTACAGATAATAATGAATTTCACTTATAATAACCTGGAGGTACTCAATGAAGGTTTTTCCTGCAGAACATGTAATTGAATGTACCTGTCACAGAATAATTTTCCACCTCTCCTGAGGGAAAAAGCACAGTGGAAACTTAATAGGATGTTTAATTTGATCTATAAACCAGTACTTGAGATGTTTGCTATATTCCTTTTAATAAGAATATAGTGTACTGAGAAGACAGCAAGACGCACGGTAAACAATTTCTAATAAATAAAATCATAGAATGGTTTGGGTTGGAAGGGACCTTGAAGATCATCTAGTCCTAGCCCCCTGCTATAGGCAGGGACGCCTCCCACTAGACCATGTTGCTCACAGCCCCATCCAGACTGGCCTTGAATGCCGCCAGGGAGGAGGCATTCACAGCCTCTGTGGGCAACCTGTTCCAGTGTCTGGCCACCCTCACAGTAAAGAATTTCTTCCCAGTATCTAGTCTAAATCTACCTTCTTCCAGATTAAAGCCATTTCCTCTCATTCTGTTGCTACCTGCCCTTATAAAATGTCCCTCCCAAAATAAAATAATGTTTAACACACACACACACACACATACAAAGTGTCTTTTTGTTTATCAAAATTTATACATATGTTATACATGAAATGCAATGCCAAAATATCATGATAAAGGTCACACCACAAAAGGAAGGGAATACCAAAAATTGATGTACTGCATATTTAGTAAATAGTTAACTGAGAACTGTATTTCCCTATGTCCTAGTACACCATCTGACTACAAAAATGATACTCATTCTTGCTTTCTACCTTTGAAAGTTTCACTTTGCAATTTTTTGTTGTTCTCTGGGAAAACAAGAAAAAACAGTCTGTCATGTGGTTTAACAACACTGCTACTTCTATGGCATCAGTACAATTAGAACTTTTGTATCTACATAGTAACTGATAAAAACAGCCCTTGTTCTTCATGCAGACTACTGCTAGGAAGTAACTTTATATTTTCTTGCTCTACAGCTTTCTCCCATGCTGTCAAAAAATAGTTTTTCTCTTTTCCACTTCAGTGAACCCAGCACACATCTTAATTCTCTTCTTATCCACTCTTTCTTTACTGCTTCTTTTTTATTATTATTTTCATAAATTTATTTCAATATATCAAGTTGCTTCAAATTCTGCCATTCTCAAGCAGTAGAACAATTTTATTTTTCAGATTTTATGGCATATAAAAATTGACAAAGCTTTTCTTGTTATTAGAACATTAATAGAATTGTCCCCTTATAAGGATATTTTGGGTTCTAATATATGTGTTTAGCATAGATATCATTAGTTTTTCTGTTGTCTAAATTCATGGTATCTATTGAATGTTAGTATCAGGGGAATTATCCTTGCCAACTGTGGCTGAAGTGATTCAAGAAGTTTCTAAAAAGCATTGGAGAAAAAAGTGAATATGATCAGTGAGGTTTCATTTCCTCACAAAATCATCTGTATATACAGCTGATCCTAGTTATCTCTCATCAAATGCTGTTCCATGACTAATTTCACTGAATTTTCTTTCCTACATTTTATGTTGATTTTTTTTTTTAAAGATCTTACCACTTCTGCTCTCATGCCTATCTGAAACTACTCATATAGATCCCATGATTTTTTCTTAATCAGTGCTTAGAATTTCCCATTCTCACTTCTCTGCGTCAGTTGCACTTGACATCACTATTTTAGAAATACACAGTTGCTTTTGTCACAATTTTATTTTATTTTATTTTTTTTGCATTTCAAGTACTTCAGTCTGAGGCTTCTCCTGTTTTCCTACTGTTTGCTGCCTATGGGACAATCTATAATTATCTTATCCTTCTTTTTCATTTATGTTGTCTCTGAATGATCACACACAAAACACACAAATTCAATCACTATTTCTATAGTAGTAAACTAAAAGGTTATTACTCAGTTTATCTGGCTTCTTAATATGGATATCTATTCATCAACTTTAGTTGCAGGTTTTAAAAAATAGATCTTGAGTTTTGCTGCTCAAATAAAACCAGTAAAATATTGTAGATCATATGTTTGGAATCATCTATTCATCTTGTAGAGCATCCTATGTAGACTGAACTCAAACATTGCCAGTGTTTTCTTACACAAGCTCTTATTTTTACCTCACTAAAACAATGCTTAGGTTTTTAATATATATCATCTCGATTCTTTCTGAACACTTTGGAAATATTATTTGCATAGTCCATCACTTCACCTCTTATTGCAATCCTTCTCTGGCTTACCCTTCTTCCTCATCAAGGAATGACCTTTTATTCTCACTTAGCCTACAACTCCTAGTCCTTAATGAGAGGAAACCTGGCAAGCCTTTAATACTGTTCTCTCACACATACAACAGATTAGCATACAAATTCCCTTGTGATTTCACCTATACTGTACCTTCAAGCTAGAATGAATTTCTGAGAAACATCTATAAATTCATGTTGATATTCTCCATTATATTCTCTCTTCAGTCTATTCCCTGCTGATATCTAATGAGAT
This sequence comes from Pavo muticus, assembly GCA_016647715.1. Classification (NCBI taxonomy): domain Eukaryota; kingdom Metazoa; phylum Chordata; class Aves; order Galliformes; family Phasianidae; genus Pavo; species Pavo muticus. The sequence goes on from JACDJE010000009.1 coordinate 1,336,181, forward strand.
CACTTTCTATCATGATTTTTTTTTTGTATTAATGTACACACAGTTTGTTTCTCGTTTTTGCATATAGTTTTCTAGTCCTTTGCTACATCATTTAGAGATTAATATGGCACGTGCTGTCTTTTTGCCCTGTTTGTAACAGTACCTAAAATAAAGGGTTCTCAACATCAGCCTATGGTCCCAGTGACCTAAATTATTGCTAACAACCACCACTTTCATCTTCTAGCAGTAGAGAAATCAAAGATTCTGAGTGCCCATTCCATACTCCAGAATGAAGTTGCCATAAAGAGCAGTGAACTGCCTGCTTGTTTTTCCGAGTTTATGTCTCACTTTTCCTCTTTCCAGGAAACCCTTTCTGGTCATCCTCTTTATTTTTGCCTAGAAAGTCCTATCTTCCCAAGCAGGTCAGCCAAGTTCCCATTTCTTTGCTTCCCTGCACGAGCAGGTGAAGCATGACTCAAAGGAGGAGGATAATAAGATTTGAGGCAAGAGTGGAAAAGCAAGCTTTCATGAGACCTCCAGTGAGAGTTTTTCCTCCCCACTTCTCCACCACCACTGTTTCATTAACATGTCCAGTTGTAACCACGAGAGAACAATTAAGCATTAAAAGTTCGCAATGAGATTACAGACTGAAAATAGTTGATTAATTTAACGCATACATATAGAGATGTCCTTAATGCATTATTCTACTACATTCACCCACCTTTTTGCTAGTGCTAGGCAAAGCAATTCTATATTATCTGCACTATGTAATTCCTTCTTACTAGTAATAACATGCATATTGTACACCTACACAGTATGCAAACTGGTGCTATTAATTCACCTTTTTATACTTGTGGCTGATAAATACTTAATTTGCAAAGTAATTGTGCTTGAGGCCACCTTGCTTTTCTTACTTTGGCACAGCTTCTATTGGAACCAAGGGAAGAAAATTTCCTAGAACCTAGCCAAGAAGTACTGGTACACTGTAAGTACACAGAAGAGTGTTGTTGACATTCATATAATGCATGAAAGCAGACAGACTCTTCTTTCTCTGTATTCTGTATCTACAATCACATAAGACTATAAAATGTGAAACATGAATCAACAGAAGGTTGTGGGGTTTTTTGTATGTAACAAGGTTTTCTCCCTCATTTTTCTAGAATGGATGATGCTGAAGCTTGTTTCATTCTAAGTAGCCGCTGTGAGGTGGACAGAACAGCAGCTGTAAGTTCTGAAGAAATAACCAAGAATGAATGTTTATACTGATGTTTCCCTTGTACCCTCTCAGATTTCTTCTATGAGCAGATTAAAGTTAGCTGATTAAAGATACTCCATTTATGCAAAATTTGTTAACTTCAGATATTTAGTAAAACTTCACTAAATGCTAATATTTGAGTTAAAACTTTTCCAGTCAGAAAACATTTGCTGGAAACTTGTCAATTCATAAAAATTGTTTCTAGGAAAACTATCAGTTTCAAAACAGTCTGAAGAAAGCCTTGGGATTTGCTAGAGATCTCAGAGCTTTAAGTGCTTAAAGTTCCATAACAAAGCCTGCCATTAGAGGTCCCTGGAGCTGGAAGCAACAGGATTTCGAGCTTCCATTTATCAGCCTTGGATCCTGCTAGCTCATGTCTCAACTCTCAAGTCTGTTGGATACTTGGGAGCCTAGAAATCCCAGAATGTTAAAATTCAAATAAGTCTTCCAGTCTGTGGTTCCAAAGGAGAATGAAATAAGTCAAGCATCTGAGCTGTAACAGCAAGACTCTTGGGGTCAGTACAATTTGAAGTTTCTCAGTAAGATTTCACTTCCCTCTCTGTTTTTGTTGTTTAGATTTCCTTTGCACAAGGAATATGGGGCAACAGTTTGTTTCTATTTTTTGTTTGTTTTCTTTTACTGCCTCCTAATCCTCTGAAAGGAAATAGAATTTCCTACACTGTTCCAGCTCTAGGCACTACTAAGGACTTCAACAATACACAAGGCTACAGTCACTGAGCTGACAGAGTTTCCATCTTCATCCATGTCAGTATTAGTCTACAACAGTCTACAACTGATTTTTTAATCCTGCTGAGCTTGAGAAATGCATTGGATCCTCTCCTACTTGTGACAGCTGTCAAAAATTAACAGATGCGTTGAGGACATCTCTTACCAGAACAGCTGTTGTTAGTAGTGATTTTTCAAAGCCAGTGAGGGTTTTTATCTCTCCATCTACAGTCCTCAGCAGAGGATCTACTCATCTGTCATAGTTGCTACCAGCAGTTTTGTTAGATGCTTATTACTTTTGTTAGTTAAATTCTGTTGCCTAAATTCGTGTTGCTTCTGATCGTGGGTATCAACGATAGTTCTGAAATTCAATAACAGTTAATTCATAAATATTGCTTCCTTTTTCACTTAGAGAAGTAGGGACTTGAGTAGTCAGACCAAGAATTTTTTAGCTTTCTGAAATCTCCTACCAGAAATTCTCTCTTCTCTGGGAAGACAAAGCTTTGCCAAGTTTTACAATATCAAATGCAATTTTGACACCTCAGACCAAGAAGTAAGCTGCTTTTCTGCTATATAACACAGGACAGACATCCATTTCACACAGTAGAATGCAACTCCTAAAAGTTAATTCAAATTGCACTTATGTATAGATGACAATTTGTTGTTGGTTTTTTTGTTTTTTTTTGATTCATGGGTTTAGAGAAGTAGTCCTTGCCAGACCATGAAATTAGTCAGCAAATTTAGTATTGCCTGTATTAATTTGGTCCACAAAACAGTTTCCTGAAACACTGCATCTACTGGTCTAACCCAATGAGTGATGGGAACTATCCTAGAGATAACTTATTAGTAGGCGCTATAAACTTCTACTGCCAAAAGCTTTCTTCTGACCCTTTCTGAAAATTCAGAGATGGTTGAGTTCAAGCTTGCACTTTTTTCCTTCCTTTATTCAAATTGCATGACATAATTATACCGTTAATCCAAGTCACAGCGACTTTAAAGTGTCAAACACATTAAAACAGGAAAACAAATTTATTTAAAGTCTTGTTTTGAGTTCTGATGATGTAAATTCCTGTTACACTTACTTTAAAATTTGCAGCTTTTGCTACATTAACTTAAACATCACCTCTATATTTACCACCATCAGTTTAACTGGTAATTTTTGATCACTGACTGCAGGTCATTGTGTGGAACACACATGGAAGGGAATATATTTTTTCCTTCACCTCCCAAAGAAACATATACTTTGTAAGGAGGATAGAAGCATACTTTTGCATTAGCTGTTTCTAGTTATAATATATACATATTTAATGCCTTTTTATGTGCTAAAAATGTCAAAATTTTTTGTCACCACAAACTAGTATATAAGTTATAAGTATATAAGTATATATAAGTATAAGTTATAAGTATATAAGTATATATAAGTATATAAGTTACTAGAAATGTAAAAGGGACAGCCACAAATACTACACAAATAGATTGAATCTAAGCACTTTAAATTCCTACCTGTATTTTCATTTCTATCCCTGGAGTGCTTCTCCAGAGAAGAAATTGAGAGTAACAGGGGAAAAAATTCTAATTTTGTGAGAATCCTAAACAGCCAGCTTTTGTACACAAACATATGCTTATGATAACAGAAAAAAATGGGAAATATTAATAGTACATGCACACTGAGACGATCTCATGAAACTGTATAAAGTGTTTAAGTACCTACTTTATATACGTTACGCATTTGTAAATTGCTTCAAAAAATAGGTAGCAAATGGAGAACAACATATATTTAGCAGTTTTGAAACTGTGAATGCACCAAATGATTGAGAGTTTTTAAGTATCTTTCCCATTCTTTTATAATTATCTAAAAATATTTTGTTTTGAGATTAATCAACACCTACTTCTATAGGTCTAGGCTCAGTAATTTTTTTCTTTCTAATGGCGTTTGCAATTTTAATAAGCTTTATTCATTCTCAACTTTAGAAATTCTTTCACTTTCCAAAAAAATAGTTATGCTTTAGAGAGAACATGTTTCTAAAAAAATTTCAAATAGGATATATGAATAACAATGAGAAGAACAGAGGATGAGTAAACATGGCTTGAAGCGTACAATTGAATGTATTTGGTGGTGCAGCTTCGGTTTATCACAGTAAGTTTAATTTTAGCTCCTTATATAATCCTTAAGAATAAAAACAGTCAACTAAATTTTATTAAATCTAAGCTACATTTCTATTCTATTCTATTTTCTAAGTATACAGGAAATAGCTCTTTCTCACCATTTTACAGACCAATGTGTTTTTTGCATGACTATTATCAGAAGTGCAGTGAGGAGTTTAGTAACCTCAAACTCTGCAATGAAGCTACGTTATCACTGCAGGCGACTCTGAAGACTATGTTTTCCTGGCACCTTTTGCATAAAGTAATAGATAACATATCTGCAATATTACAGGCTTTCAAATCTGTCCCAAATCCACCTCAAAACAACTGGCTCCTGTGGTGTATCTCTGTGACCTCCTTCTGTCCCATTACCTAGCCATTTGCTACTGCTGAGGTGTGCTGGCATTTCAGTCCCTTGAAACTAAACAGGAAAAAAAAAAAAATCCAAATGCAAGAAAGACCTCCGAAAACAAAACCAACACAACTACTCCCCCTCATAAGAAATCATATATGACAGAAAAAGAGAAGAAAATGTGACTTTATACAAGCAAAGCTTATAGCATGGTACAGCTAAGTTCTGAAATTTCCTGAATCAATGAAGTAATCCTACATCTTTCATGAAAAGGTTAATTCAAAACACATGGACTAATGCATTTTACCATCCTCAAAAGGTCTTCCTGTTATGATTTCATTCTAGTATTTCTAGTGCAAAAACTACTTGCTACCATCTCAAGTGACATTAAAATATCATAGTTTGAAAATGCCAATTAAGTAAAAGGCAAAGATTTTCCCTTGAGTTCATGAATCTGAAAGCCTTTCTTATTGCAAATGCTGCAAACATAATGAATCATTCTTTACATATTATCTATTCATAGCACCAATTTCATGACTAGGCAAGACATTTCATCTCAAACGTTGTTTCCTAAGTGCAGCTCTTAATTACTCCTTTTTAGTTCTGAAATAAATAAAAATTGAACACTAATACATTGAAATTAGCCATACCTCATTAAATTCATTATATGAATTAGTGCATATATTATTGCATACTTTCATGGACTAGGAGTATTATTCCTATCATTAACTCACTCTTGATGGTAACAGGCAGAAAAAACTAACAGGCTGGAAAATCTTTCAGAAGCCTTTGATCAGTAGCTGACTAAATGTGTGTGTGTGTATTCACATATTGAAATATATGTCATATATAAGTAATATTACATATTATATTTAAGAGGTACATAAATATCCATACCAGATGGTGTTGTATGGTTTTGAAATGAGTTTCCTGCAATACAGACTTGTAAATGATTATTCTTCTAATGTATCGTGATTACACGTGTTTTATTGTTATGATTTCTTACTCTTTATTTTAGGATCATCAAACCATTTTAAGAGCATGGGCTGTTAAAGACTTTGCACCAAATTGTCCTTTGTATGTCCAAATACTGAAACCTGAGAATAAATTCCACATCAAGTTTGCAGGTAAGTGTGAGATTTCAGCCATTTGAACCACTTGTTTGTATTTGGCAGCTTGTTGCATGAATGCACAAGCAAGGGGAAATTCCGTAAGTGTATTTACCAGTTAGAAGCTCATTAAAAGTGTAACATTTTCAAGTGCTATGGGTTAATATATCCTATCAATAGTAAAATACCATTTCTATATAAGGCTCTTATAAATAAGCATTTGAAGGATACTCTTTTTATATAGCACAGTGTTACTTGATAAATCATACATTGTTACTCCTCAATTATATATCCAGTAGGTTTTATCCATGTCTTTAAATCATTTCTGACTTTTATAGCATACTGTTACCAAGGGATATATGAAAAGACCTACTTAGAAAAGGTCAAAATTCATTTGAGAAACAGTTGGAAAAAAAATCTTTACACTGGGATGCTTTTTTCTAGCTCATATGAAAAAAGTATTTTTTTCTCTTTCAAATATCTTGGAAAGAGAAATGTAATTTAGTTCTGTATCCAGTGAAATTCATATCTTGAAAAATAAAAAATGCAAAATGATGTTAAGAAATGCAGATAAATCCTCTCTCATAAGAATGGATTACTAGCTCTAAATTCAGAAACTTCCTCAGCACTGTGTAGGTGGATCTCTATGTCTCTCTCTGTCACATACATGTATATCCACACACACACATATACTTACGTGCAAAATATATGAATACTCTTTACAATGACAATTCATTTTACTTCTCTCTGGAAAAGGAGCACCATGAAGCAGGAGGAAAGCTTTCCTTTTCAACTGTAATTTTGAAAATTCAGTTTTCTTGAAGAATATTCTAAGCAAGAAGGGATTGCTGATTCATACAAAATTCAAAAAAACTAAATGGAAAAATATTAGTCTCCTTCATCATCCCAAGAATGTGATGAAGAAGTAAATTTCAGTACAGAACAATTCCAGAGAAACAGCTAAGGCTGAAATTTTAAAAGCTACTGCATTTACCACAGGGTTGTAAAGAAGGAAAAAAAGCATAAATAGCAGTCTGAAAGTTATGAAAGTATAGTCTTAAACAATGAGATAGCACAGCAGGGAATAAAACTTATGCTGTAACAGGAATGATGATGCTTTTTCATCTCCCCCTTAGAACTACATAGCACAAACAATCTTGTCCCTCTACCCTCTCTACCCATGGCTGCTTCTCTTTATTAGTAACTGTTAATCTGTTGCTACGAGTTGTGTTTTTAAGGGTTTCATTATTCTGAATGCCTTGTCTCTGTAGCAGCTTATATACAAGGCAAGCTCTGAAAGTAATGCTTCCTATTTTATGATGTCGGCTGACAATGTCAGAGGTGGATGTTGGTAGCATGGCAGTAGAGGTTGAACCTTCCCGTCAATATTCCGTAATGTTCTGTTGCTGTGTGACAGATGGCAGCAGAGGGACAGTCTGAAAAACTGCCATCTGACATGGAAATGTGTATGATGCAAAGGTGTGTCACTGAATTGCTCCATACAAAAAAAAAAAAAAAAAAAAGGCACCCTTTGGCATTCACTGACACTTGCTGAACATTTCTGGAGACCAAACATAGATGCGAGCACAGAGAGGCAGCGGGTGGTGCATTTCAGTATTGGTAGCAGTAATAGTGGGTCAGCCTCCTCTGGTGTGTGTTTTCACGAGCGCAGCATGCAGGCGCTTGTTCATTGCTGGTGAAAATGCACAGTTAATGGTTGAAAAACAGTGTTTTGTAGCTGAGAATTTGCTCTATCAAATAGGTTTGTTGTGTTCTTTGTATCTGTTGCCATTTCCACGGAAATAAACAGGAAGCATTACTTTCAGAGTGACCTACGTATAAATAGATTTGCAAAACAGAGGGGTTTTTCCCCCTTGTGTCCTAAGTCTAGATGAAGAATTCAGATCATATATTAAAACAAAGAACAAAGCAAAATAAGCAAACAAAAAACAACCCAAAACCAAAACATTTTAATATTTCCGTTCTTTGAGCTTAATGAATCTTATATCTCACTGTATTCATTTATATTCCTCACTTCTTGAAGATCTTGTGAAAACCTTATATATTCTCTGCCTCATTAGCCTCCTCTAATATTAATTGTCAAATTAATGAATTGTAGGGCTAAATATTTATACAGCACCTTACTTCTCAAAATAATTTTGAATGGATCACTGAATCCATTTCCACACATGCTTGTTTCAAATGATATTATACTTCTTTCTTACAGTTTCACCATGCAACAATTTATAGCAGAGCGTTTCTACAAGATTTAATTAATCTTACTGATTACACAGGAAATTTTTAATGCAGTTTTAAATTTGGTCAGGTTACCAGCACAGTATAAACATCATCACTGGATGCTGACCTACTGCAAATATTTGCCCACTAATACTTGCAATCATCAGAATAATGTTTGCTTGCATACTTTTTCCTGGGATGACTTCACTGTGGTTACTAATCTTGTTCAATTCTGCTTTGATCTGAGATATGTGCGCAGTGGAGGCTACAAACTATATTCCATCCAGGGTCTTTATGAATAAAATTTGTTGTAACTATATGCAACAATTTTTTTAGTGCTTTTCCTATTATGATTCAGGACTGTTTTATTACTGCCTTAATGCAAAAGGCTTCTTTTGAATTTGATATTCCTTTAAAAATGACTCCTTTCTTCTAGAGGTTTCCCAAACCAATATTGTGCATTTTTATGAATCTGAAAGACTCAGTAATTTAATTTCTTCTTCTTTTACTTTTCCATTTTTTATTGTGTGTTTTTTCATGCAAGTTTAGAGACAACAATTCTCAAAAACAGTTACTGAACTTAAGAAAAAAAACAAAAAAAAAAACCCCACAAAGACTTCAGAAAAGTTCTCCTGACAAATGCTTTATTTTTAACTAAATTGAAAATTTCTATAACACTATAAACCTAGTTTCTCAGCATCGTACTTTAACCACCAAACCTACATGGCATGAGATAGTACTGAAATTTAGACCTTAAGTTCATTCTCCTGAATAAAGTCTCCAGGATGCTGTTCTGTCTTAAGCTTTAGAAACAGTATATAGGACAAGTCATTGTTAATTTCCATGTAGTAGGCAATATTTTGTCTTTTTTTTTTTTTTTTTTTTTCCTTACTTCAATGAGAATACAAGAACTTATTCTCATAATCACAGTGAGGGAATATGGAGATACTTTGCACTGGATAAAATGGCCTGTCAGAAAAGAATGTTTTCACTCCATGTCAGAGACAGACCCTTGCATCTTCTATTTTCTCTGCTATTTTTTGCAGTGTTGTTTAACTATCTCTATTTAAAATGGTAACACATATCAATGAAGTGGAAATCTTTCTCTGTGATTGGATATTATGCTTCAGTGGAACCTGAAAAGCATGGGGCAGTTTGTCCCAGAAAATTCCTTTGCAAGTTTGAGGTGTGAACACACTATGAGTACACAGCAACTCTAACACAACTGTCATTAGATGGGCAAGGAAACACTATCACCATTTATAACCATCTTTTGCCTTGAGTTTAAATGCTGTAATTACTTCTTAGTCATATCCCTCACTGCATCAAAAGAGGGGTAGCCAGCAGGGTGAGGGAGGCAACTGTCTCCCTCTACTTTGCCCTCATGAGGTCCCATCTGGAGTACTGTGTCCAGACCTCAGGACCCCCACACAAGAAAGATATAGAGCTGCCGGAGCAGGTCCAGAGGAGGCCACTAAGATGATCAGAGGGCTGGAGCACCTCTCCTATGAAGAAAGGTTGAGGTTGAGTTGGGCTTGTTTAGCTTGCAGAAGAGAAGGCTCTGGAGAGACCTCATTGGAGCCTTCCAGTACTTTAAGAGCGCTTATAAACAAGACTGAGGCAGAATTTTTACATGGGCAGATAGTTATAAGACTATGGGGAACAGCTTGAAATTAAATGAGAGGATATTTAAATTAGAGATTAGGAGGTAATTCTTTACTCAGAGGATGGTGAGTTAAGTGAGTTAAGTTAACTGGAACAGGTTGTCCAGAGAAGTTGTGGATGCCCCAATTCCTGGAAGTGTTCAAGGCCAAGTTGGATGGGCACTAGGCAGTCTGGTCTGGTGGGTGGCAACCAGCCCATAGCAGGGGGGTTAGAACTAGATGATCTTTAACATCCTTTCCAACACAAGCCATTTTTTAAAATTCTGTGCTTTCCAATATACAAATACCTTCCTATGTCGCATCTTTCTTTCAGTAATATTGCATTTTACTTCACTTGCAGTTGCCTATGGTTTTATTAGTCCTCCAGCTTTTCCTTTAAACACAGGACTACAAAAGGCTGTATACCCTTAATCTATGCATCTGGCATTGCTTTTTAGCACAAACATGAAATAAAGTGAAAGTTATCTACAGTAGAACAGTAAATTTATTTAATTTAGAGACCAGAATAAATTGCATATTTTCTGAGTTTTACTAATAAATTTCATATGCTTGCTAGAAAATAAACATCTTTACCTTGAATGTTCAGAAAACTTACATAATCACAGTTCCAGGAAAGGGAACATATTTTGTCATTCTTAATTTACTCAAAATGCACTAATGAATTAGCTCAGATTGGTGAAGTCTGATTTTAAATCTTCAGTGGATTATTAGAAAGGAACATAGTCCAGATTCTCAGAAATGGATATTGAATGCATCTGATGATTAATCTATCCAACCATGGATAAAAAAATAGTCTAGAGATAATGGATGGACATTTTTCTCTATCTAGTATGTTAGCGATCATGTTAACTTATCAAATTATAAAAGCCAGCTTTCTCAGAGTAGTTATGTCAGGTCTAGGACATGTTCTTACCACGTGGCTGATGCTATAGGCATAATTCAGTATTTTGCATATACTTTATCTTCAATAACATTACAGAAGTCATAACTTACTTCGTGGCATTATTACCTCTATTTGTGACAGATTTAACATGTTTTCTACCAAAATGTATTTTCACAGAAACTAGAACTTTTGAAAAATTTAAATGGCATATTTCTTTAGTATAAATGCAGTCCTTCCATTTGGTAAAGCAGTTTGACACCCTTAATATTCAATTCAATATGAACTGCAATTTATTCTTCTGCGATATGGAATGACTGATTAGGTGATATTAGTAACCAAAGTCCCAGGATTTGACCAATTTCCCGGACTACTGGACCCATCACCCAGCTTCCTCCCTACTCAGTTTAGAAGAAAAAGCATTAAATATGCTTTTTATATATGCATATATATATATTTAATGCATATTTAATATGCATTAAATATAACCTCCACCACAGGTCCACAATAAGAGTCTTGAACATAAATGTAAAGCACAATGACATTATAGGCAAGCTATGATCTGTCAAATAATTGGAGAAAAAAGTTCATTTTGACCTAATTTGCATATAATACAAGAACTTAGCTTCAGCCAAAGAGGAGAAACCCATAGTACCACTACTTAAGTTTCAAATTAATACAGAAAAGAAGGAAAAGGACATATATAGTATGAAAGATTCATTTTATTAATGTGAAAATGTAACTTAGGAGGGGAAAGAAAAAGAATCAAACAATTCACATGATAAGCACCATTAAAAAAAAAGCCAGCACAAATCAACAGGTGTACAGGAAGAAGCAGCTTTACTGGGAGTTACAATTTGAAACATTTGCTATTTCTGTCTTGTATGTCAAGACTTACAGTGAAGACAGAAGAAGAAGTTAGTACAAGCTGCATTTTTCTATGAATTGAAAGCATGAATAAGCACCCCTTAAGTTCAGGAACATTCGAACAATAAAGATGCACACATTTCTGGAATAAGACAAGATTAGTTCCAATTACCTTGTATTGGTCCAACCAAGAAGAAAACTTGTCCCTAATACAGTGGAGAGTCAACATGCAATTCGATTCCATAACACTTTGGATTTCTTAAAACCTGTTTTTGAGGCATGCACACAAGTCAGATAAAAAAGGCAGATGAACCTTAGAAATTAAATTAAGAATTAAATCACATTCCTGCCTTGGGACTTATTGAGCTTAAAAGCTGATTTACTGTTTATAAATTAATAAATATTCTACATAGCATTCCCTTTTCTTCTTAAAAAGCTGAATAGGAATCAAGGACAGCTTTATTATATAGTCTGGAAATTATGTTTTTATCAGTGAATAAGAACAATATTCCTAATTATGGTAACTAAGAGTGCTGAAGAAGCTTTTGCCCAGTGTTCTCATATTACCTCTAAGAATTTCAAAAGCTTCAACACTTCTGAAGTAGGGAATTATTTGCATACATTTTACAGATACACAAATACATGAGTGGCTCACACAAGGTCAAAGTCTACAAGAGAAGTGGAAGTTGAGTTCCACGGACATGGCGACCGATGTAAAAACACTTGACAACACATTGCAAATTTCTTCTATGTATGAGATTAAGGTGACTAGAACAGAAATCTTTTTACTAGGTGCTATCCTCTGTGCAGTATTATGCATAAAATGCATCCAGAAAGTACAGCCATACATTAGAGAAGATAGAGTATATGAAAGATTTAAGTGAGATATATACTTTTCACATGCATTGTGCCATCCATTATTTATTCCTTTTCACTTGTATATAATTGGGTCAGCATGTACATTTTGGTTCAAGTATAAGATATGAAATAGCAGATGATGAAATAATTTTTCTGTATATTTTTCTTGGGTCCGCTTTCAAAAATATTAGCTATATCTACAGCATCTTTCTAAAGAAGAAATAAGGGAAAGTTATTGACAAAATCCTACACAAATTCAGATATGAAAGATTTCCTATTCCTTCAATATGAGGAAGTCAGTATTCATTTTCATAGATCTTTGCCATCTTTGCAATGGTAATGGAATATAGGTATTCCATCCAAGTTGTGGACTATGCCTTATCCTCCCAAAATCTTTAGTTTAAAATTCAAATAGATGTATTAGCGGCACATGGTCAACTAAAAAAACACATTTCTGTCTGAGATCCCTTCTGCAGCAAATACTCAATTGCTGTAATTGAAATTTATTTAGGGGAAGAAAAACCTCAGTTTGTTCTATATTTGACAGCGTCTTCACAAAATTCAGTCTTTCCCTATGACATTTAAATAGGCCTCGATCTTTAGAAAGATCAAGAATAAATTTCTCCTTTCAGAGGCAGCAGCCATTAGCTGCTGTTAGGGGCAAACATTAGTCAAATCTACAAAATAAAAGCTAGTGCAGTGCAGATATCCCAGAGCTAGTGCCAAACAACCAGTCTGTAAGCCAGCACAGCATATCTAATTGAGGAGATACTCCTACACTGCAGTACTCTATGTGTACTATTTTCTGAAAACAGAAATTGTATGGTACAGAAATTACATCTCTGCACTGTGCTTGATATGTCTATACCAGATCATACAAAACTGCAAAAGGTGCAAATTGGTAAACTAAATTATGTTACTGGGCCTACTCATACTACCAGTGGAGCAGGATAGTGGAATTTGGATTTACAGGGCCATTGCACCCTCTCTCTGTCCTGCAGCTTCACATGAAGTAGGAACCGGATGAAAAATTAACTTCAGCCATGCAACCGGAAAGGTAGCACAGATGGCGTAAATTGTACATAGCTGCTTCTCCAGGTGCAAGCGGATGCTGAAGATCTGGTGGCAATTTCTTCCTGTTACTTCACTATTTTCTTATGCAAATATAGGAGTTTGTAATTCTGTTTAATGAAAAGTGTTTTTATATAAAATGATTTCTATATTGTTTTTTTTTTTCCACAGATCATGTTGTGTGTGAAGAAGAATTCAAATATGCTATGCTAGCTCTAAACTGTATATGTCCAGCTACCTCTACATTAATCACACTGCTAGTTCATACCTCCAGGGGACAGTAAGTATATATTACCATTAACAAACAAACGCACACCTTGCAGAAGTTACAGCTGAGATTCTGTATAACATAGCTTACTCTGATCTTTGGGCAACCGCTGCAGTTTTAAAAGGAAATTGATATTTTCAGCTCTTTAAAGACATCAAGATATTTTAGTTAAGGTATGGTAATTTCAAAAAAGATTTCCTTCTCATGCTCCAAATACTTAACTTCTTGCATAGTGTTGTGTCAGTTCCACAATGGAAAGTGTTCATTGACTTTTTTTTTTTTTTTTTTTTGCTAACATAAAATACTATGTTCTATTCAGTGCACAGACATTAGCAAGCAAGCAAATTCACATACAAAGTGATGGTTTTTAATATAACCACCATATACGCATACAGAAAGGCATATGGAATTAAGGTGTCTCTACAGACTGCATAATCACCTTAGAACTTCTCTATATTTATTACATGAATTCTACCAAATCTATTATTCCTATTATGCTATTGACTTGGAATACTTGGAATATTAAGTTATTCTTAATAAAATGCCATGGGCAGAGAGAAGCATTAAAAAGTAAATCTGAATATATCTGTAAAAGTGGAGTACATGCATATAGACTGTACATTTGACAGCACTAGAAACGCATGTTTTTTCCAAATAATCACATGCCCAATATGCTCTGCTTATTCAAAAGCAGAGTTATTTAACCTTCTGTATGGCACTTGCAGTATTCTACTGTGCCCAAGGTGGGGAACAGTGAAATAATAGCTAGAATTTTTGTTACCATCAACAACAAATGTCAAGGTTTTAATGCCTCTGTCTGAAGTAGCATCTGTTAATCAGAATGCAATAAAATATTGTTTCCATGCCTCCTGAAAATCATGGTGACATACATGATTTTCACTATCTATTTCTCATTTCATGACATGCATGAACAGAATACAGAGCCATTTAAGATTATTCCATATTATTTTTTGCATGAAAGAAGAATAGCATACCTAGCAGATATCAGAAAGTTTTCTATAAGCACAAAAACTGACATATGTACCGTTTTCTACTATGCCTGAGAACATCAGCATTTCTAACTCAGGCATATTGATAATTTAATATAGATTCCCAACTCTGGTTCAAATAACTACAGTAGAGTATGAATATTAATGCTGAACTAGTTAGTTATATAGATGAGGCTGTTCTTAAAACAAAGTATATACATTTAAGTTAGAAACTAAAGGTAAATAACTTCAAATTAAAAAAAAAAAAAGCTAATTTGAGATTTGAGTTGTCTTCACAATGCTAGAAGTGAGAAAAGATCGAGTATTTCAAATGCAATATCTTTTCTACAAAATATAAAATTCCCGGACCGGTGTTTTCTTCTTCCGCTTTTATTTCTTACAACTTCTAAAATCACATGGAAATACTGGAATATGTTTCCAAAAATCTAATTTCACTCTGATTTTAATTTTTTATCCTATTTTGTACAAGTGCATAAATCTGCTCAAGGTAGTATGAAAGTCATCTAGTCAAGCATTCAGTATTTACAACTGTGGACATAGCTGGCTGTCTTTTTGCTGGACTGCTCTGATTGTGTTTAGAAAAAAATACTGTGTTCATGAAACCATTATGTAACGATACACTTGAATATATTTTTGCTCATAACTGAGTGTTATGGAGGCCACATTTAACCTGAAAGATTTGAGCTTTTAACTTTTACTTAAGTTGATCTTTAATAACCACAGATTTAACCACTAATTTTAACAACTATGCACTTCTTAAATATAATATTCTTTCTTCAAAGGACAATAATCACACATTTAAAAAAAAATCACATGAAGGATTTAAATGTGTCAAAATAAATTTATTTTTCCTGGATTACTACTTATGTGTCCCAATTTTCACAGGCTTATTTCAATTTTTTATTCATACTTTCTATGTGTGACATTCATATCTGCTTTAAATGCTTGCTAACTAAAATAAGGTCATAGTTCGATAGAGGTATAGATCAGATCTTTAGGGATATTACACTTAAGTCACAAAATTTATTTTCAAACTTCATTATCAAGCATACGCAATGTTCTAGAGGAAAAAATCCTATTAAACGTTGAAGAACGTTGGTAAAAATCAGTGACTCAATGATTCTGCACTGCAATATTTTCAGGGGAAATATGTGTTTTCAAAATAAATGTATGTTTTGAGCTTCATCTATAGGTTGCCATTGTAGAGCAGGCATAAAATTGCTTTCAGTTTCAGTAATTAAGTCAGACTGTTTAAACTTTTCTAGATATTTTCTAGTGTTGTGCAGTAGTTAAATTAAGTTTTAATTGTTAATTCCTTCAATGGTCTTAATTTATGCATAAGTAGAATGATGACAGATGAACATCTGAGTTTAGCTCAGTATAAGTAAAAACATTCAGTGGAAATGGATTACATAAACGACAAATAAAAATTTAAGTATACAAGCATTTAAATTCAAACTAAACTGTATCTTAATAATTTAGTGTTGGATAAATAGACTTCCAGTGTTAACAGCAACTTTCTGTTGTGCTGGTTCCTGTTTCATTTTCCTTTCACTGTTCTATCTATCAGAACCTGCATTAAGCTTTTAGGATGTGAGTTTTAAAATCCCTGCGAGTATTCTCTTAATAAAGAATAGGCTTGGATTATAGGGAGTCTGCTTCCAATCTTGGGTAATCCTTTTCAGTACTGTCAGTCTATTCAAAAATCACTGAAAGGATTTTCTGAAAGATTAGTTCAGGTTTCCACAGAAGCCCTAAATCTGTTGATTCACAAGTTTAGGAACTTTACTGTAGTAGTACAGTAGTGGTTGGGAGCGTTTGTTTAAATTTATATCCTAGGTAAGACTTCATTCAGAAAGTAGTTTGATTGATATTTCAGAACTTCAAAATAAAAAATTTCTCCCTGCTACTCAAATAAACAAACATGTTCCCACCCACAGTGATCTCTTATAGTGATTAAGCACTGGAATAGGCTTCCCAGGGAGGTGGTTGAGTCACTATCCCTGGATGTGTTTAAAAACCGTTTGGACGTGGTGCTCAGGGACATAATTTAGCGGAGAGCTGTTACAGTAGTATGGTCAGGCTGCAGTTGGACTTGGTGATCTTTAAGGTCTTTTCCAACCTGAGCAATTCTATGATTAAGCTTTATCAGGGTCCCTTTCCTGGAGTTCTTTCTGATCCAGCCTTCTCTGTTACTTGAAGCAGACAGCTTCTCTCCTTATCTTTTAGATCCACTAGGAGCTGGTGTTCACAGCCACCTGTAGCTGTAGTCACTGAGGGAGGTCCTGGAAGCCTTCAGCCACAGCAATGCTCCTGGCTGCCAGACACTAACTTGTCCCTTTTGCAAAGTTTTTGGAAGAAAGATGCTTCCAAAAGCCATCCTAACCAATGCTTGTCAGAGAACTACAGAACATTTGAACACTGAAAAAGCCCTACCAGACCCAAATATTAACTCGAAAGTATTAATGCAGCTGTTTGTACTCCTGTAAATCAAATACCAACTAATTTATGTAGAGTTACACGCAGGGAATTTAATTCCTATACTTACTAAGAAGTAGTGTGACACTTAGTAATGTAAGCTTCATGATTATCAGAAAAGAACTAAGTACACAGAAATTACTGCAAATTGAAAGCAATAAATAGCAGCAGAACATAGAAAAATAATTACTCTGTACTATCCTAATTAGAATGATAAGACAATAAACAGTAAAGAAAAAGAAACACGCATAAATTGAAGACAGCATATTTACCAGTAAAAATCTGTGATGAGGTTAGGGAAAATGTTCATTTCCCAAGCAATTTTGACCAGACCAATTTTCTATTAAGATTAAGAAGTTGTTTGCTGCTGCTTACACCATCTAGCTTTAATAATCACAGTGGCCAGGCTAGTTGCAATTCATCTTATTCTCATATAAGATGTTTGTACAACTCAGATTATGAGGCACAAATTTTCTATCTTTATTCTTATTTATAATTTTATTAGTGATTATTATTTATCTTAACATTTGCCTTTAAACATTTCCAATCTATTAATAGAACTCTAACACAGTTTAAAATACAAAGTTCTGGAAGAAAGTAGCATTTCTGACCTGAACTTCATGTGATCGTTACAGAACGGCACCATGGGAAGCTTTTCGACAACTAACTGGAACCAAGCAGACTCTGAACAGGTAAACATTTCAGTTTGGGGGGTAAAATTCAATATGGAACAATTTTCTTCTGCAATTAGGTTTCTAGTTCTGCTATTCTATATCTAATGCACTGTTTTTAATACTGTTGCAATAAAAATGTTTACCTTATATCCATTAACCTTGGAACAAAAAGTTTCTGTGCTGAGTGTGTGGAAAAATATAAACTGAAGAAAAACAAATTGTGTCAAGATACTGAAAAAGTAGAAAGGAACACTAACAAGTCCCAGTGTCTAGAGATCTTAGCTCCAGAAGGCAAAATGCAGAGCATATTTGTCACTTGTATGTTCTGATAAAGATACATATATCTCCACTATATCTAGTAAAGCCCACGTAGATGGAAACTTGTTTCCTTGTAAAATTTCAGTAAAGGAAGAGGTTCACAGAGGCCCATACTCTGCAAGTTTTGGTGTTAGTAAGGTTTGGAACATTTCCTCTAACAATGCATTTGGATAAAGAACGTTAGGTGCACTTAGTAAAGGACCCTTAAAATGATTAATCATTTCTTTTCTTGCACTAAAAAGAGGATAGTATACAAGGCACAGTAACTAAAAACACCTTCTGGGTAAATAGTGAAGACAACAAAACAGATGAGCAAATGCAGAGAAAAATCTTTCTTACAGATAAAGTGACATAAATCAAATGAGTCCTGCCTACATAAGTTATTTTCAATTATTCTTTACCACTCTGAACAGGAACCAGACGATCTGTGAAGAAGCATCTGAAGAGACTGTCTTTATGAATAGAATGAGCATGCTGTTGGTTTCACCCGTCATCTTTCAATTGCAGTGAATCTACTTCTTATGGTGTGAATTTAACCTAATTCCACCATGTTTCTCCTGGTATTGAAGTACATAATCTGACTATTACTTAGCAGAAAATGCTCTCTATTTCATCAAAACTATCTTCATATTTACAGTATTACCAAGCTTTGATCTCAGATACTTCTTTCAGATTAGCCCATGGGACCTTTCCAATAGACGTTTATAATTGCTACTGCTAAGAGATAATGCTCTGATTAATAAGAATGGTACATTAAGTTTTAAATTATTCTCTTTATCTGTACATGTTTCAGAGAGAGTCAGCAATCATCAGAACAGTGGCAGAAAATGTATGGCAGATGCTCTGGTAACGAAGTGTTTCACATTAACCTGGAAGAAAGTACTTTTTTTGCTGAGTATGAGGGGAAAAGCTTCACATATGCTTCTTTCCATGCACATAAAAAGTATGTTTATTTTCCTATAAAAGATTGACTTTAAAATTTTGCCCCAATTGTAGCTCTGCATTCAAAAGTGCAATATCAGGCATTACTCTGTTTCTGGATTAAAACATGTGGCCACCAATATATTTCATTGTATATTAGGAAATATATTTCATTCAGTTGTAACTTCTGCAAGTTACAATTAGTCATGTAAAAGCTTGTATTTGTTCTTTATAGGCAGCTCAATCTGAGAGAACAGAATATAAAGGATATATAGGATAAGCTTGACAACCATGAAGAATCATATCTTAGACACAGGTTATATCAGAACACAAATCCTTTTCATGTTTTTGATTGTTTGATTCAGGAGCCAGCTGGAAATCCGGCATGTTCAGTTTACGCAAAGCATTCAGTTTTAAGATGATTCTTGCTATACCCTGGTGATTGCTCAAAATACTTTTTTCCCCACTTAGATTGAATTTTAAGAATGTTAATACATCTACTTTACGTTCCGGATCATGCATCTATTATTCAGTACTGCTATGTGAACAGATCTTACAGACTCATCAAATTCTGAACATTGATTTTATTTTCATACTTAATATGTGACCAAAAGTTTTTTTTTAGTTTTAATTCCTTATTTTCTCTCACTAATCAAATAGATTTTTAGAAGCAAATGGCTAAAAACTCTCTCTCATTATGTTAAATTGTTCCACGTCATGGAAACTAAAAAAGTAGTTTCCATGACGTGGAACAATTTAACATAATGAATACATTTTTCATACAACGCATTCATTTCTCTCAATAATTTCTCAGAAGGGATTAATCATCTGATAGAAAAATTAACTTTAGAAGAATCTCTGGAGATAAAGAAACACACTGGAATCAGATACCTATGGATTCATCAGTTTAAAAAAAAAAAACCTGCTTGATCAGAAGTGGTCCACTTAGGAGATAACATTTTTTCAAACATTTGACATCCAAAATTCTGGAAACATTCAATTTGTAAAGTATAAAATATACAGAAGGCTCATATTTGACAGTGGAAATTCTAGTATATACAGAACTATAAAAAATGAACCATGCCTCTCCTTTTCTAATTAAGGTTTGGAGTCTGTCTGATTGGTGTTAGAAAGGAAGATAACAAAAACATTTTGCTGAATCCAGGTCCTCGGTATATCATGAGTTCTACAGATATATGCTTTTATATAAATATCACCAAAGAAGAGAATTCTGCTTTCAAGAAGCAAGAAAAACACAGAAAAAGACATGAATCAAAATTATCTTATCACGGAGCTTCTAGGTTGCCTGTACACAGTATAATAGCCAGCATGGGTAAGTTAATAGAAAAACATGTCTCACAACTTGTTCAATAAACAGTGCATTTCAAGCTTTTAAAAATGTATTCCTATAATTAAGAAATTAAAATAGAGTGCAGAAAGAAAGTATATTAAACATTTCCCCTCTTCTTCTCCTAAAAAGGGTATTTTTCCCTTGACTATATATATGTGCGTGTATATGAATAAATACAATGTCATAAAGACATCAGAAATCTATTTATTTTTTTTTTTAACAATGAAATTTATGGTTTGCACACACATGGAAATAGCATCAATTAGTTTATTATAAATTAGTTCAATTCTACATAATGGTAATTACCATCAAGATTTAACTTCTCTTCCATGCCAAGTTACTAGTTGGTTTTATTACAACAAAGAATCTCGTCCAACCATTACATTTTCTCTCTCATTTCAGGAAATAACATCTTGAAATTTGAGTTAAAAAAGAAACAGAAAATTAAAAATTAAATAGTAAATTAAAAAATATCAAGAATTCAGGTGCCAACTTCAAACATAGGCTTTAGAAATGTGCAAATATCCAGTGAGTTTGTTACATGTAGCATCAAATTTATAATTATTACTAAATGATGTGCATGAATGAAATATGAAATCTACTGATGATAATAATTAATATGATTTAATTATACTTGGCATATATATTCATCGTTAGGGATAGTGCATATTTACAGGAAAAGGCTTCCTCAAGAGTAAATATTTGTTATACTTTAATATGATAAACACAACTAATGGATTCAGTATTCCTTTCAATCTTTGTCCACAAGGTCTGAACATCCCTACTAAATACGGGAATCTCATTTAAATGTTTTGACAATCACATTGTAAAACTAATTTCAACACTACTTCAGGAACTGTGGCTATCGATTTACAAGACACAGGATGCCGAACGTCCAGCGGACCTACACTAGCTCTTCCTTCCGAGGGAGGTAAAGAGGGCAGACGGCCCAGTATAGCGCCTGTTCTGGAGGTTGCAGACTCATCCTCACTACAGGCATGCGACCTGCTAAGCGACCAGTCAGAAGATGAAACCACTCCATCTGATGATGAAGTCTCTGCAGGCTTAGAGTATGTATATTTAATGTAAACTAAGTAATGTTATTTGAAACAAGCATGGACAGTTTTGGGACATGCAGATCAATTCAAGAAGTTGTAGCAAGCAAGACACACAAAAGAAGTACTTCTTTTTAAGAAATGCTGATGTCTGGTAGCAGAATACTGTTATACCTGTTTTGAAAGAAGAAAAACAGATAATGTCCTCCATTTACGGGAGATTTTCTACACACTGTAATAAAGATCTGTGTATAGCAGTTTATAGCATACACATCAAGCGACATTCATGACTGTTTTTCCTACAGTTCATAGTTACTAGGACTAAAGTAAGCTGTAAACAAATAAATACCTCTGTCCTCTCCTGACAATCAAGTAATTTAACAGGCACGTTGAACACTAACATTAGGCATCTGACTTCAAAACATAGAAACAATCCAAAATGTGATATGAGATCGTATTATTACATCTAATTTAAAATGTTTGTTAGCACATTACTGAAAGTAATGATGCATTGCTCACAAAAAAGCAAATCCTGTAACCGCCATTAAAATAAGACAGGCAATTATGTTTATTGGGATTACTGAAGAGGATATTAAAACTGAAATACTCAATTAAGCCAATGGCTCACCTAGTAGTTTCACATCTCCAATTTCGCTAAGTATGAGAAGCCCCAGGGAAGATCATAAAAATCCAATGAAAAAAAAATAATAGAATAAGTCATCTTCAGTCTGCAAACTGAAATAACAGAATATAAAAGGCCTCCTATTTTCTCAGTCTTCCCTGATGGCTGTGGATATTCTGGTCACATACGTGCACCTCCCATTGCAAGTGACAGTCTTTCTCACTACCACGTAGTCTCTTATTAAAAATGAAGGCCAATTAGAAATTTCATTTATGGTAAAAGGAGGTAATGACCTCACTCATTCTTGAGATTCTGAATGATAAATGGGGAAGGAAGTTGTCCCACTATGTTTTCCAGTTTTTTCTTTATTTTCCAACTTTCCTTATATTCCAGTGTGTTTAAAACACTAAGCCAGCACACTACAATATATCAGCCCATTTCCAAAGATGCTTATATAAAAAAAAGAAAAAAAAAAAAGCCAAACAGAATTCCTTCATTTCACAGAAATGTGACAGCTGTCGATACATTTTATAGAATAGGTCAAAGATTTAAAATAGATACCTTTGTTCATTTAATATACTTGACTCTTAGTCCACAAATAATTGTTTAACTTAGACATAGGTATAAACATCCCATTAAAACATGAAATGTGTTTCATTGGCTATACTAAAAAATGTTGTTTTTCTATTCTACTAGGTATGCCAAAGGCTATCCTCCTTACTCTCCTTATATTGGAAGTTCTCCCACATTTTGTCATCTTCTGCATGAAAAAGTACCCTTCTGTTGTCTAAGACTAGATAAGGTAAAGGGAGTTTTCTGGTACTGGATAAAACTGCATTCACATTTGTCTGCTGCATCTGAACAGTTAAACTTTCTTTTTGCTTAGATCTGAGCTTTATCATGGACTAATTTTCTCATCCTTTTTCATCACCAAGCATTTGCATCTATCTAATCATGTCTGTTTCAGGTCGGCTGATACAATTTTCTATTTCTAGTGGTAAAACCTTCCATTCCACTAGATCTCTTTATTCATATCCACTGAACTTGTTTCTCGTTTTAATTTTAGGGGTGCCAGCATAACTACCACGAAGATGCCAAAGCCTATGGATTCAAAAATAAATTGATTATTGTTGCAGCAGAAACTGCTGGAAATGGCTTATATAATTTTATTGTTCCACTTAGAGCTTATTACAGACCGAAGAAAGAACTAAATCCCATTGTATTACTCCTGGATAACCCGTATGTAGATTTTAAATATATTTCTCTCTCCTTTTTTTTTTTTTCTTTGTGATACATTTTAAAATCATTTTATCATTACTTTGATAGGTGATCACTCTTCAGATGGCCAACTTAAAATCAAAAACATTATGGCACATACATCTTTGCAAAAAGTGAAAAAATACAGAACCTATATTGTCATACACAAAACTGACTTTCTGCTGACTGTAAATAGCTGTATTACATTCTAACGTCCTTATTCTTCACAGGTGATGTTTCAATGAACTATTAAGATATTCCAAGTAATATGAATAGTTGCTAAAATTAACTGACTTTATTAGCACTGTAAAAAAAAGTCAATCTACATAACATTTTCATAGCTATGAAACTGCACTTCAAACACTACTTTTACAACAAGGCCTTAATGGCCTTAATTGGGATATTTTTAATAATTTTAGACTCTAAGATAAGTAGTTCTTTAGGCCGGTAGGATCCACCTTGTAATTCCCTTTCTCTGCAATAACATGAACCCATGATATTGTTAATACCATATCTGTGTGGAGATTGCTAAAATTATTAGCCTTTTTTGCATTAGCTTTTTAACATTTCAGAAAAAAATCTTATGACAAGACTACTGCATTAATAATCTGAACTTAAATAATTTACTTTTTTTGGGGGGGGAGGCTGGAGGGAGAACCACAGTACTGCTTAAGAACTTACTTGCAATTGCAGCTCTTTGGTGCTGCTTACATACTTACAACCACAATTTGGAAGACACAAAAATGGAGGTTAGCCAGATATGGAATATAAGGTTGAACTATGACTTAAAGAAATTACATCAGAAGACGTGCTGTACAGATACTGATGCTGAAGTGACACTTTGGTTTGCTTATATATGCTCTGGTTTATTATAAGCAATTTTTTATGCAAAGATCTGCAGTGAAGTGTTCTACTTTAGCCTCAAACAGCTTTTTAATGAAGCTGTATACACTTGTGTTTGCAAAGCAAAGGTTTTAAGTGTATATATGTTATGGCATAGAATGAATTACATGATTTGGTGAACGCTTGAATTGTTCTTAAAAGATTTCTGGTTTTTAAGTTCATTAAAAACTGATACTTAAGCTGTGATGTGAGCATACAGTGCCCTCTAGTGTTTGCTATCTTTTCCACTACAGTGCCTGAGCTAACATACTTCAGTGCTATAATTTTACACTTAAAATTCCTTTTTAATGGCAAAAAGTTAAGTTGTGGCATATAATTAAATTAGAACCCTTATTTTTGTACCTTCTACACAGCATTTGCAGTCGCTCCTCCCAGCATTCAGTGGGTTGCAGAGTCCCACCTGAAAAGCCAGCATGCTTTCTATACATGCATTAGGCCGAGTTCTTGGTGCCATTCAAGTCAGTTGGCATTTCGCAATTTCTTTCACCGGACTCAGGAATCCAACCACCTTTGATGAACCTGCCTATGCCTTTTTGTTATAATCCTATTTTCTTTTTATCAACTCACTATTATAGTATGCCTATTCTGATACCTATACGTGGTGTTTTTTGAGATTTCAGTTGTTTCTCAGTATGCAAGAAGAAATCCAGTAAAATTTATGAATAAAAAAAACAATAAAACTTTATTTCTCACATTCTTTTCTTCAAGATTTTTCTCATTAACTTAAATGAGAGTTATTAGCTAAAACTCAAAGATTCTACTTCACATTTTTATTAAGTTTTCACTGCTTATTTTAAGTATCCCTCATTCATGCACTGGAATACAACTTGGCAGCTTGTCTTTGAAATCAATCATTCATTTTTATATTTGGAATTGTACTGTGCCATAAATTTTCTGATTTAAGAGGTGCATTTATTAATAAGCATGTGATCATTCTGATCATTCTATATGATTACAGCACTGTTAATTCACAGTTTTCTGCAATCCTATTACCTGTGTAAAGAGATAATGTTTTTTTTTTTTTTTTGAAGTTAACAAACCACCATCCAAACTACCTGTTTTTTTGAAGTATTTTAGAAGAGATGCTGCTGTTGTGATATTGTGTTTCATTTTGTAATCCCATCTGCTGCTTAGGCCAGATATGCATTTTCTGGATGCAATCTGTTGGTTTCCAATGGTTTACTACATGGTGGGCTCTATCGACAAGTAGGTGAAGTAACTGTTAGAAAACTTAACATTGTAGTGGTCAGTGGCTTGTTCTGTGTATTGTCATTGCATGTCTACGTGTGCGTTATATTTGAAGATGATCTATCTGCATGCATGGTTTGTGTGTCTGTGTGCTATAGTTTGGGATTTCAAATTTCTGACTTCTAAAGGCTATCATTAGTAAAAAGTATGACAGGGAACACAATTTAGTAACTTCAAAACCCAAACATTAACATTTATTTTATTAGTATGTCTCTAGAAATTGCCAGGTAATAGCTCTGATTCTAGTGACATCCTTTATCATTTACAGACTAGGGTTATGTAAAATAGCTATAGAATGTAAACAACACTAAAACTAATGAGTTTAAATGTGTCCAACAGTCTTCATTTTCCCCTACATAAAATATTCACCTACTCCTATACTTGTCTTCAGAAATTCTGCTAGTATATATTTGCATATCTAAGCTTAGCAACATAGATTTAATGTAAAAATCAGGCAGAAATGAAAAGGGGAGAGGGGAGCAATGACTCATTAGCATTTTAGTAAGCTCCTGTGCCTAGAGTGTCAAATCAAAGCAGAAAATAGCTTGCTTCACTACGTGGCAGCATTTGATGTGGGGCTGCAAGGCCATAATACTCATTCTCCACACAGACATCAAATAATTTATTTCCTGCCCTGAAGTAGCAGAATCCATTTTTTTCAATGAAAATTTTAAATATTCAACATTCTTAAAGCTTTCTCCTATTGTAACTTTAAAACTACTTATAATAGTGATAGAACTGCAGATTTATCTTGGCAGTATCTTGGTCACTGTGAGATCTGCAGTGGATCTATAGAGATGTTTTTCACTTACTAGATTTGTTTTTCTAAAGCAAAAATGTGTCTTGGGTTGTTAATAGCTGCTATTTTTTTTAAGGTCTTAATCCTATAAAAGTTACAGAAAATTAATAGAAGCAGACTAATTGAATTGACTCACAGTATCCAAAATAATTAATAACCCAAAGACCTTATACTGTTTTAATTAACTTGGAAGATTAAATTCTAATAAAAATTAGTGGTTTTACTTCAAAAAGGAAATCAGTAAATGCTTCCCTATAGGCTTTTTCATTTGTTCTGAGCTGTGTGTTATTTTTAAGAAATGAATGCATAAAACTGAGGAGCAGAGTCCATCAAAGACATTATTACGCAAAATTCTCGTTTGCAGTATTGTTAACGTGAATTTATACATCAAATCTGACAATACAGTCACCTTAAAATCCAGTCAGATTCTGTAGTTTATTTTTTGACATCTATTTTCATCAGTAACGAGACTTGATACTTATTCTGTGTTTTCCTAAACGTTTTAAAATCATATACAATCAATAGAAATCGATCATGTTTAGCTAAATGCTACAATGTAAAATATACAAAGTTCCTTTCTTAATATCTCTGGAATTAATTTCCAATGCATTTAAGAATGCCATCTGCTACCTTTTAACTATCTAATACATTTGTCCTATGGTCACTTGGCATGAAATGTCACCAAGTTGAAGAGAAAACCACAAAAAGAATTACCCATATATACCACTCCTTTTTGTTAGAAGCAAGTAGCCTGCAGAAAAACATCTTTACAGCTTGAATGAACTTCATCAAACTTCATCAAAATGTACCAAGTTAGCAGAAACATCTACAGACTTCGAGTATAAAAGATGTGAGATGTGTAACTGACCAGATTCCAGTAGTGCAGGAATCTGTTAAATATTAAGAAATATTGATAACTGAATTAGAATTCTAATAAGTATTTTTATAACTCTCCATATCTTTAAAAATAACTCAAAGTAGCAGTACAACTAAAAAAAAAGAATAGTTTTTTCTTCACTGAAATGCAGAAAATATAGTTGTATTTTAGAATACGCCGCTGTTTTCATCAACTAGGAGACTGAAATAGCAGTAATTAAATTACTTAGAGAAAGGTCAGATTTCAACGTGTGCACTGACATTCTTAATGTAGGTCATATTTATATATTTTTTTAATAGTCAACCACCAGTTAAACTGCAGTTTCAAAAATTATACCATGTATTTGTTTTGGAAGAGCACACATAAAATGTGAAATAAACACCAATAATGTCTTTCCTTTTCCTTATTCTAAAATTTCAAAACAGATTTATAATAGGATACGTAAAACTTAGGAGCCTTAGAAGAACACTGAGAACAATAATAACTGAATCAGTATAGTAAAGACAGTATTACAGATTAGATCAACGGCCAAATGAGAAGTAATTCTAATGACAAAATAGCTTTTCTTCCTTGGAAGTAAACAGAATGATGCAAAAAATGTAGCTCTTCAATTTCCCCTGGAAACCATGAAATACCCTTTCTTCTCATTTTCACTTAAGAGTCGCTTGGTTCCCAGCAGCTTTTATTACCAAAAAAAACCAAACCAAAACAAAACAAAAAACCAGCCACAAACAAACAAACAAAAAAACCCCACAATCCTCCTGAAACTTTTCCAGAATTGTTTTAAAAGTAAATTTTCGCACAGAAACTAACAACCAAAATGTACTTCATTTTGGAAATAAACATAAGGCATGCTGGCAACTGTAACTTAGTTGTTAGTGATGGTTTTCTGTGGTCAAGCTTCACAGTAGATATTGTCCAGTGGGTGAAATCTTTTACTGAGGTACAGCTGCTCCTAAAAGCATTGTAACAACACTCCGATAGATAAAAGAGGAGCTTATCAGATGTCTCCTTAGAACCCTTATTAACATCTTGAAACTGAAACATAATTGTGGTAAAGAGCAACTGAAATCACTTTAGATCCGTTTATTGCCAAGAATAACTATAATGAAGCAAGGACATACAGTCTTTCCATGTAACTGTTAAAGGCTCATTTTTAATTTTTGAAATAATTCTACAATTTTAGGAAGAGGAGACTGACCGTAACAATCTGCTGAAGTGAATTCTGTATGACTTCAAGGAAAACAATTCATATTCTATTCTCTCAATTCATGATATTTTTGACGCAGACTATATTAGAAGTTATAATACGTACATGGAGTTGCAGGGAACCAGCAACTCAACGTGATTTATCAGTACCAACCATCACTAATCTTTTAAGCATTGCAGGTTTAAGTGACTTGTTGGTTTCTTTCTCCCTCTTTCTCTTCACAAAAGCCTAGATGACTTATTAAGATGTGGGGTCACCTTTGCAGCTAATATGGTGGTGGTGGACAAAGAAAGTACAATGAGTGCTGAGGAAGACTACATGGCAGATGCTAAGACTATTGTAAATGTTCAAACACTCTTCAGGTAAGAGGTTTCTTGCAGTCTCTTTTTACATGTTTGTTAATCATGAAATACTGAATAATGCATTCTGTATTCAGATGAGGGTGTGTTTTTTATTTTTGTTTCCCCTTTCTTTTCACATGGCAAAAAGCCCTAGCTATAAACTCTGTTTCTTGGCATAATTCTCTTGAAATCTCAGACAAAACTCATCCCCAAACTGGAGGATAATTTCTAATAGACAATTTTCAGGTTTATAGGAAAGGAACGGATGCTACTTTTGAAAACAGGACAAAAAAACCCCACATTTTTCCTTAGTGCAGCAGTCCTTGCGCTGCTAAAGACAATTCAAAAAACAGATCCTTCTGAAGCAGCAGCTCATGCATTATTATGAAGTTAATTGTATCTAAATTTTGAATATTGATTTTTCAACAAGAATCAGATTTTCAAGCATTTTTGTGCAATATTACATGTGACAATAGCATATTCAGAGTCATGAAGGAATATCTGAATTCAGAGTGAAAAATTATCAGTCTAGGAAAGCAACTAAGAAAGCAGTGCTGCGACGAACAGTTCAGAGACCTCCTGATCATTTGAGATCATCTCCTTATTAAAGCTATGCTTCATGTTAAGTATCGCAATTCAACAAGTACCAAAGGATAGAAGTCACTTTAAACAGTGAAAAAGTTCTTAGTTTCTTTGGAAAAAACCCACAAACAAAAGCAGATATATGCACTATACAGACAGCTAAGAAATGCTTCCCTGATATAGTCCTTAAGTCCAACACCTGCTGTAATTTATTTTAGTAAAGTTTGATCAAGAAAAATAAGCATGTGAAATCCAAAATATTTCAACAGATTATTATTTTTTTAAATACAACTGTGCAACTGTGTAGTTGAGTAGTGTTAGCATGACTGCATGCACTCCAAAGAAGCAAAATCTATGTTACATAAGAAGCTTCAGTTCTCTCCTATTTTAGCTTTGAGATTTTGAATTTGCATGTAACACAGATGCATCTCAATTACATATCAAATTTAGAAATTATAATTCAACTTAATTTGTGGATCATTCAAGTGCAATAATAACCATATTGTTGTAGGATATCTCACTGAGGCTCTGGTAGGCATCACTAAGATCTCCAGAAATAAAATTTGCCCCCAATATAAAACAGAAAAATAGATTGAATAGTAAATAAAATTTGTTAAGTAGGAGTTGATTTTTCCCATAGTTGTGTTCTACCTAGTCCAACACTAAAAAAATAAAATCACAGTCTTATGTTACATATCATAGATATCTAGTAGAACGTGCTGTATAACCATTCAGTTGTCCTGCACAATGGCTACAACTAGATGGCAGCTGTAACTCATGTATGAGACATACAACTGGTCAGTATAATTCTAAGACTGCATAGTCCTTTTTGCAAATACAAAATAAATAAAAATAAATACCATGTTTTAAGAATTAACACTGTTTTCAGAAAACCTTATCAACTTTGTAAACTGTTGTATTTTACCTTTTTTTCTAAATTTACTTCTCCTCAAACACATAATATATTCACTGTATTTTTATGTAATGTCAAAATTGCAGGAATACCTAAGTTTTTCAAAGCAGCGTAAAGTAGTGACATTCATCTATTCTGCAGAATAAGCTACATTCATCACATGAACATAAATAACTTTATAAATTAACTTTAAGATATGTTTAAAGTTTTTTTGTTATCTAGTAATATCTGTAAGAAACTAACAAAGACGACGATGGACGTGGTGAAGCACAACAGCAATGAACAAAAACTATAGTATTAAAGAAGGATTTTACATCACTGGAGTTTTGCTAATATATGCTGTTCTCAAACATATTTACATGAATGAAGAAGATTCCAACTGAGTCATACAAAATAAAGTTATTCAGAAAATATAAGTTTATCTAAATCTCACTGATCTGATTGACTCACATCAGCTGACCTCATTACGGATTGCAGGCAGCCCTGAAAAGATGATGTAAGTGCAGTGTAATGTTGTTTGGCTTAAGTTGCCAATTCTAATAAGCCTGTTCTGGCATTATTCCCTGATTTACATAAATTACTCATCTTGTTTTGTCAGAAGAGTTTTTCCCCATCCAGCTCTGTTTAGGAGATGGATGTGTTGTTTACTACACGGTAGAGTTATTAGCACCTTTAAGGCTAGAAGTTGTTTCATACCAATTAAAATTCTGACACAACGCTAACTCACCAGATTTATAGTTAAAAGGAGCAAAGAGGTGCAACTCAAACAGTTGCATCAAATTAAAAAGGAAATTTGTAATCCTTTGGATGGAGAAGAACAATTTAGCATAGATTAAAAGTACAAGGAGCAATTACTAGTTTTCAACTATGTCCTAGAGATCTTTCTTAATGTAAAATATGAAGGTAATAACTGACTACCACCTCAGTAAAACAGGTTTCCTTAAGCAGAAAATCTGTACTAGGAGTGTTTATATTTACTCTTACTTTATATTAGTTAATAGATTTAAATGTTGGTGCTCGGGAAGTCCTGTTTTAAGTTCTTATTAGCTAACATTTTGGTGGCTAAGTTTCAAAAACTGCAAGAGGTTTGTTAATAACGGTATACCTAATAAGTTATTAATTCACATGACACTTAGCAATCAGCACCAATTTATAAATGAATCAAGTAAGGTCTTATGATATTTGGATATATCATATCCATCTCTCACTTGTGCAATTTCCATATACCAGTTCAACAACAGCATGTCTCCCATCAGGCTGATTAAGGTTTCCTCCTCCCAAGTCAATTTTTTTGTTGTTGTTGTTAAATAAAAAAAAACACCAAAAAACCGAAAACAAAATGGAGAAGAAAAAAGGAATCTTCGTAAAGAATAGGCCTGTCCTGTTGTTGAAAGCTTTCAGGCAGTGCCTTAAGCTAGAGTTAAGAGGCAATCTTGCTTTGACAATCTGAAACGTTTTTTCCCCCTGTTTCCGCTGGAGGGCACTCTTAAATAAGAAGTATGAATTTTTTACCAATAGCACATTTGGAGCATCTTTTGTAATCTTCTTTTATAACTTGGTGATTAACTAAATCCATCTGTAGCAGAAACCTAGTAACTTGGAAATCTTCTGCAGATCACGTGCATTTTATCATTAGATCAGTTGTTTAGTTTGCTTTTAGTTCTAAATATTATACTGTTGTTTTTCAAACCTGAATGCTGGTCTGTTAACACAGCAATACAAGAAAAATTTCCAGCCAGCAGAAACTTCAGTAATTATATGCTACATGATACATAATTAACACAGAAGATAATAGGATTTAAAGAGGAAATATGTTCTTCCTCTGGACTTTTTCCTTAGGTTACTTAAGAGAAAGAAGTTTGTATATACAGAGTATTTTCAAGACTTTCATTTGTTTATTTTTTCATATATGATACAAATGAAGAAGTTGTACCATAGTTGCAACTTAAGTGTGTGTTTACCGTGTATTTAACCTAGGTATGTAGGCTCTATTCCCTAATTGCTTAATCTTTAGTAGAATGTAATGGCCTTTATATAACTACTGCACTAGTTAAACAGCCACAGAAATCCCTGAGCATACACAGCACTTTTCAAGCTACAGCGTGCACACAAAATGTCATTAAGTGATTCAGATTCTCAGCTAGTTTACTAAATCCATTTTTTCTTCTATGATCACAATATTTGGTTATTCACAGGAACAGAACTGCTAACATAACTATGTCCAACATTTCTATAAATCATGTGATCTAATAATGTATATATATATATATTTAAAGAGTTCAACAGACATAGAAAGCAATTGCAGTAAGATGACATTAACACACATACTGCTAGGTAGTTTTTGAAATACATTTTGCCACATTTAGGCTCTACTTGAATTATTATTTCAGTGAAGTTCATCCCTACAAAACTGAGGGCAAGGACTAAAGAGTTAAAAAAAATGCACCATGCAAACCATTTGACATTACCTCACTAAGGTCAGGTTCCAAGAAAAGCACATAAAATGATTGATGACTGCCATGTATTATTGGTATAATATGGCAAAGCTAGAGCCTTATATCAGAGTCTATTATACGAACTTTTTATACTGCCAGAAAAGGCTAAAGTTTTCAGGTGCTTAATTTAAAACACGGACATGAACGCAAGTCACAGCATTTTGTAGAGACTTACATTTGTGAACTGTTCTAATTAATTAGAGCTTAAAACTGCAACATTCTTTTAAAATACAGGTTGTTCTCAAGCCTAAGCATTATCACAGAACTAACTCACCCTGCCAATATGAGATTTATGCAATTCAGAGCCAAAGACTGCTATTCTCTCGCTCTATCCAAATTGGAAAAGGTAAGTAAGGAGATCTGCCTTTCCCCCACCCCAATTTAAATGTTACAATTTTAAAACATTTTATGATTTTGTAACTATGCTTCCAAAACAAGTGGAAACAGTGAAATCATTTTATGGTTGTAACACTAGTATTAAAGTTTTTTGTTTGATAGCCTATATGAATTTTACCCTCGTTTAAGAATGGAATTTGATTTGAGTTTGTCACTTTTATTCCACCAACCTTCTAGACACAGAGGTGGATGCAGTTTGCTCAAGGAAAACTGAATATTTCTGGACAGCTGAATATTTAGAGCTAATAGGATATTCCAAGAGGCTGTTGGGCAATTAATGTAGAAAACATTTTGATATACTGAACACTTAATACATACACGTCCTAGAAAAATGCAGTTCGTATTCCAATTTGATGTAAAAGTGTTGTAATCACATATCCTGTTAGCATTTTCATTTATCTGGTACTTACATTATCATGACAGTCTGAGAGGATCAATTCTCTTTCATAGGACAGTCCTACTGATGGCAAGGATAGTAACACTGCTTAAATGCTAGACAAACCCATATAGGCTCATGTATGTTTGGCATTTTCAAGTTATCAAACAGAGAGGCCATAAGGAGGTAAGCTGTGTTTAATTTGCTTAGGAATATGTGATCCTGGGCTCATCCAAGATACTACTGCTAAAACATTACAGAAAGCATAGATAGTAACTTTGGCTATCTGCTTAACTTGGTCAATTCCAAGACAAACCTCTTTTTCAGAGATGGTGATCTGACTGACCTACCTCTGCAGTCTAGAAAACTTTCAGTATTGTTTTCAAGATCTTACAGGCCATATTCTGAGTTACCTCATGAGATTAAGACAAATACTATCATGACACCGGTCTTCAAATAGACTTTTTCACTCCAGTCACACTCTGTCCCCCGCTCCCCATTTGCTAGTAATCTAGGTATACTCCCAATTTCTTGTTATATGTCTTAGTTACCTTAGAAAAATCTGAGTTCAGTCTAAAGTCATTTTTATTACGCAGAAGTAACATAAAACTTCCATTTCCTAGCTGCACAGTAAGTGCCCTAGAATCTGGGTGTAAATTTGAAATTTCAAGTATTTTCGCTATTTAATGTGTAACACTGACATAGTGTTGACATGTGTTCATGTAATATATTATGTAATGGAAAAACCACCTTTTCACACAAGTTTATCTTCACAGGCCAGCTCCCAGCTTCTTATACAGTAATGGAATTCTTTGTAAATTCAGCTTGTTTAGATGAGACAGGATGATAAGAAGTTTTATCAGAATCAACTCTATTGACTCTCATGCATACATGTTGACCAAAAGATGCAAATATGAAGGTGATATTTTGTGATTTTTTGGTCTTTGCCTAAAACATAAGGATAGCTTATATCTTTTTTAGGTGGTGTTTTGACTTGCGCAAAATTGAGAATCGTGAAGAAGCTAGACAGAAACTGTTATGAAGAGAGGAACAGCTTGCATTGGGAGGCACATTTTCATTTGTATTACCCCACTCCCTATACCCATAAAGGTTTGCACCTGTGATTCCTACATTTTAGCACTCCTCCCCTCGGTGCTAACTGCAGAAAGAATTAAGCTGGAACTGGCAGGAATAATGCACTGCTAGTTTATATAGGGGATCAAGTGCCAACAGCTGAAAGACCTTCAATACTGTGTTCTAACCTAGCTTATGTCTTTGGTGCACTATCATCTGCTGCACATTTTGTTTATTTTAAACATACTCCCTTAATATGTAAAATTTAATGACTAGGGGGGAGCAAGAATAGCAGTAGCTTTTTTTCCAGTATGCGGTACCTACAGTTCAAAAACTTAGTTCTCCATTTGTCTTAGATAAAGAAAAAAATGAGGTAACCATTACCCCTTCCTTAAAGAGTTTAGAATGCCCTGGATAATTAAATACCACAGGTTTCAATGGAAGGATAAAAACTCTAAACTTTAAATGATCTTTTAAAATATGTGCAACCCTGTGTATATTTCATCATACAATGATTTTATATCCTCCACCAGCATAAGTATATATACATTAGGTGAGCAGAGATCTATCTGGGATAGCTGCATATTTGGTGTGACACAAAGACAGTTCGCTTTTTTCAACTTCAGTTAAGGAAAAAACATGCTGTCTTCATTTGTTTTTAGTACTGTTCTGATTTGAAGCAGATCTGAAGTAACATTAAGCAATAAAAGCATAAATAATAAGAATGCACATTTTGCTGTTTAACTGAGATCTGTAGATAGCAGTTCCAGATCAACAATAAAAAATGAATCTGTTCTTGCTAAAAAGCCAGAACAGAAGCAATTAGGAAAATAGTCCAAGATGCCATAAAGTACTGGAGAGGTGGAGTGATAATGATCCCAAATCACTTATATCAAGAAAGGGACTAAAAAGATGTTTCTGTGACTATATTTCAGTCAGGTGTATCTCACATGGGCAACAACTAGTATTTATAAGAACTAACAGTGCACTTGACTGTTCTCTGTAGCAAGCCACTGAACTTCATCACATTTATGTTTTTGGATGACCCCCAAACATGTGTGGGTCGCGTTATGTCTTTGTACATTCCTTACAGTAACTTTGCATTGCTTGTACACAACATTTACAGCCTTCCATGGCAGTTCCATATATTGCAGGAGAATATATTAAATCAAGATGGACTGTACAGCTCTTTCAACCACTGACGGAGTGGCCAAAACAGGGCTTCAGGTTAGTTTGCAGTTAGTGTTTTGTAATTGGCATCACAGCATTAACGATTATGGACTATGTTTTTATTTATAAATAGTAAAAAGGCAAAATCATGATAAAAACTTGAGCCACACAGATATTCTCTAGTGTTCTAACAAAATGCAACCCCCCAAAAATAAACTATAAATTAAATACCAATACAGAGGAAGCATGGCACATGCTAAGAACTACCAAAATCAGAAGTGTACATTTTTGTTACTACTTGTTCTGTTACTACTCAGAAGAGTGATAATTCTGAACTTCCTGACTTGAACCAAACCACAACCATAAAGCAAAGATTGAGGATGAAATAAGTAACTCAATCTATTCGTAACTATCTTAAAACATTATCTATATGCGTGCATTCTATCGAACTGCACATGCACCATGGTCTTTTATTTATATTCCTAGAAATGTTCTACGCTTTTTCTTTGAGTAGTTATATCTCCTTTCTCATGAATTCCAAAAAAGTGTCAGAGAAGGAGCTGCTGGGCATCACACATGGAAAAAAACATCTCAGGCGTTCTGAAATATTTCCGGCTTCTACATCTGCCATATTCTCTGGAAGACCAATGAGTGTGCAGGTAATAAAGAAAAAACTTCAACACCAGATGCCTGAGTAAAAATTGCATTTCTCACAGATCTATTTTAAGCCCGAAAAAAGAAAGAATAAGTCTGTAATAAAAGAAAGGAAGCAATATAAGAAACTTAATATAAAGGGGAAAAATAAACGTACAGGCTCTTGTTCTAAAATAAACCAAATGGTCTTTATGTCTTTGGATACAAAGCAAAAATATTTCTCAAAATACGTCCTTTGCCCTAACCCACCCCTTCATGGCACCAAATCAGAATCCTCAGCAACTTCTCCCCAAAAGATGGAAGGATAAATACTACACCTCATTCATGTGATTTTTTCATATGATTGTCACAGTTGCCTGTAAAATATTTTGTGGCATGATTCAAAGAATTTAATGTAATGTATGCTATGAAATGCATATAGTTTTAATATTGAAGTATTTGTTGTACGACACACGAGTTTTCATTCACAATAATTTTTCTTCAACTCCTATCTTCTACTTTGCAATAAAAGAAATGCATTCAAATATACGAGGTAGAGCTACAAAATAAATACGTAAGGTCTTATCTCTGTGGCTTACACCAGTTAGCCCAATAGCATGCTCTTCTAAATAAGCATTCTTTGTACAATTAAGCTGCTGCTTTCTTCAATTTTATCTGAAATACACTTTACACTTGTTAGAAACATTCTTTGCTGTTTCAACCAGAACATGTGTGCATACATGCATTTCTCATGATAAAGAAAAATTGAGTCACAGATAAAGAATAAAAATATAGAGCTTTGCTCAAACCACACAGAAACAAAAAATAACAAAAAACAAGCAAAAAACCAACTTGAACAAAATCAAGCTTTTTTTTTTTTTTTTTTCCCCCTCTGCAAGACAACAGTCCTCTTTCCCTTGCTTGCGTTGAGATTTCAGTTCAATACTTCTATTTGGTCTAATGTTCCACAGATGCAGTATAAATCTTAGCAATGAAACTGAACCATGAAGGGCAGATTTAAAACTCCAAGTCTAAACACACTGAACTTATTAAGGATAATGAAGTATATAGTATTTTTTTTCCTATTGATTCAACAAGAGAAGCAAGTTTACCAGATGCTTTTGAAATTACATTCTGAAAAAAAAACCCAAAACTTATGTACCTGGACACATGCTTCTCTGGTTCTTCATTTAAGCTATTGATTTTCCTCAGTTAAACTGGCATTTCTGCTGTGCTTTGAGTGATTACATTGTTCCAGAAATATGATGCAACTCAACCTGATACTGTAGTGTCAAATAAAAATGATCTTACGCTTACAAAGCAAAAATATTCTCACTACAGTGATACTTAAGATTCTAGTATGCTTTAAAGAGTATTTAATTTCAGAAGCAAAATATTTTACTGGATTTTTTTTAAGGAGTTACTCATGAAAAAATATATGCTCTGCACAAGCACCTCTAAATATCTCCTGTGGACAGGACAATATTGCCCGTTGGAATTAATGGGCTTATACTGTAATTACTGTGTCAGTTATACTTCATAAACAAGGGAGACCTATAAGGGTATATTTTCTTCTTATGATCTAGTGACATAAAAGCACAGAGATAATAGAATATAGAATAAAAGAGTACAACATAATTTTTCCATTTACCTTTACTTTGCTTACCTGACTAGCAAGTGCAGACTCTAAACTGCAATAGCAGGCTGGACACAAGTTATTTTAATTGAAAAGTATGATAAATAAACCTAAGCTGAATAATATGGAAATAGATTCTTGGGAAAGAAAGTGAACATGTTAACTACAATTCTTTCCACAGTGATAACTAGAAAAGCACTGTCATAGACAAACATATCTGCATATAAAAGAACAGACAGAAGTCTACTTATTAGTAATTAAAAATATATATATATATATATATATATATGTATATGTATATGTATATATTTATAATAACGAGCCTGCACCTGTAGTCTTGACCTGCCTGCAAATTAGGAAATAACCTGCTGTTTTGTGGAAAGCTTATTTAGCCAGTCAGACAGAATGTAGCTAACATTTTAAAAGCAGAGCAGCTCACATGGCATGAGTCACAGTGGGAGCCCATAAACTGTGCCAGGAGAGGTTGGACTGCACAGTGCAGCAGGCTTTGGTACCCCCATCACCAGCTGGAGAAGTACCTGCAGCAAATCAGTAATTTTAAGCCAGCCAGAGTTCTGGAGGCCAGTTTCTATCATTCAGGTAGCACTTGGTATTAATACTGCTTGTGAGTTAACGAGTGGTTGTCACAACTTCAGTCACTGGTGGCACTTTGAATTTCAAGATTTTGAGTTCCTATTTGAGGAGCAAGAACTGCTGCTAGTGAGAGATGTGATCTGTATGACAAAGTGAGTTAGAAGTATCTGTGTCAACCTGGTTAGGAATGAGCTGTGACTTAATGAGTTGCATTAGTTTATATGATGCTGAGCAGAAGTAGAATATACAACTTTCTACTGTAATGACATCACTGTAATCTGCACTTGAGTTTGAAGATGCTTGTTCCAGACCATTTTTGCCCTAAAAATGGTGTATTCCAATACAAGCCAACAGCATTTATTCAGAATATAGAGAATGCTTAGAATAAATGATAATAATAAAAACCATCAAGTACTGAGATATTTTTTATAAAATTTTGAGGCCCCCTTTACCTGAACAGATCAACAGAGGTGACATTTTACAAAGTGTGGATTAATGACAGCAAGAGTTACTTTAAATACTTTTAACTAGAAAGTACTTCTATTCCTTGACATCCTTTTCAACTCTGCTCATATAAAGCTGTAGGAATCAACAGGTGAAATCAACAATGACAAGGAGAGGTTACAGCATGCTGCAATTAAACCTAAACACATTTGGATGATTCACTAGCTAGAACAGACTTATACTTTGCATATCACTGAATCAAAGCATGGTTGGATTTGAAAGCAACTTCTGGAAGTTTTCTTGTGAACGGCCCTTGCTCAAAGAGGGTCACCTGGAGTAGGTTGCCCAGGACCACATTCAGACAGTTTTTGCTCATCTCCAAGGAAGGACTCCACAACCTCTTTTGCTACTTTGTCACCCAAAACAGTAAAATGTTTCCATATGCTCAGAAAGAACTATTTGCATTTCAGTTTATGCCCATTTCCTCTTGTCCTTGTACTGGGCACCACTGAAAAGAACCTAGCTCTACCATCCTTTCATCCTCCCTTCAAATATTTGTACACAATAACAAAATCAGCATAACAAACCCACCCACAGCTCCCCACACCTTTTCTTGGGACTGTTTTGTCTGAATACTTTCTCATCCTTTCCTTATGCTCCAATACCTTGATCATCTTAGTAACGCTTAGCTTGATTCTCTCCAGAACATCCATGTCCTTCTTGTACTGGGGAGCCCAGAACTATGCACTGTATTCCACGCTTGGCCTCACCGGTGCCGTGGGGAAAATATCACCTCCCTTGACCTACTGGCAACACTCCTCCTAACGCCCAGGACTCTACTAGCCGCCTTTGCAGCAAGGGCTCATTGTCAACCCATGTTCAATTCCGAGTCCACTAGGACCCCCATA
This sequence comes from Pavo muticus, assembly GCA_016647715.1. NCBI lineage: Eukaryota > Metazoa > Chordata > Aves > Galliformes > Phasianidae > Pavo > Pavo muticus. Next base: position 1,375,878 of record JACDJE010000009.1, read on the forward strand.
TCCCACCCTATAAAGCTGCCTCTGAGACTGTTAGCCCCAAGCACAGATTGGTGCGTGTATGTGATGGATGTGTCTCTCCATTCCAAAACATGACTTCCCTGTACTTTGAGAACATGCTCTTCATGATGTCTCTGAGCTGAAAGCTTGATACATTGTCTCTCCTTCAAATAGGAAAAATTACTTCCAATCTGTCATTCTACTCACTAATAATGGAAGGAATAGGAAGCACATTGCTGTGATTTCTTTATGTATGAGTTGTGATAAGAAAAATGAATAACTATTTATGTTCTTCTGCTTCTCTTCCGCAGAAGAATCAAAGCAAAAAATGTCTGCCCTAGTCTGTCTGATCTGTTTCCTCTGTTCATAATTCATGTTGCTAGTAGACTTTCTGAACCTGAATGAGAGTCCACTGTCAACACCAAGAAATTTGGATCAGGAATAAAAAGAGCTTTGCTTTAAACACAGTTGAAATACCTCAATCTTTGTTTAAGATGATTGGTAGAACGTCAAATTACAGATGTAATGACTGAAACAACATATGCATTTAACAAAAGCTTTCAACCTGAAAAACTTTAAGTATTGAACACATGCTACATATTCGTGGAAACTATATTCAGAGTAAAATGATTTTTGTAGTTTTGGTCTCTTTCAAAGTAGCATCAATTTGGTATTTTAATCTCTCCAAAAGCAGTAATTTTTTTTTCATTATTTTTCATTTCCATACAGAAAGAACGGGAGAAAGGATCTAATTTAGCATTTATGTTTCGACTGCCCTTCGCCGCTGGCAGGGTTTTTAGCATCAGTATGTTGGACACACTGCTGTACCAGGTACTGTGAATAACCATGTGCCTTCATTTAACATAGGCATGCCATGTTACCACCCATTTTTTGTACTTAATTGTTGGATTACCCTGTTTTCCTACATAAACCCGTTAATGTAGATGCTATGCCAGGAGCAATCAAAGGTAAAAAAACATGGACCACATTCTATCTGACAGCACTACTTGCAGTCACCAACCTAAAACTGACTGTCCTTGAACAAATTCTGTTTTAAATATTATAACACTGTTCAGCTCTCCACAGAAACAATGAATAGTTTTGATACAAACTGTATAACAGTCTCTATAAGTCTGTATTTTAACTCCGGAACAAAGCATTAAATACTCATTGCCCATTCCAACAAAACAGTGCCTCTAATCACAAAAATCAATAGAAATATTTGTCTGAATAATTTATCAGCAACCTTCACTTGCTGACAGCAGCTTTTATTACATCATCATGTCTTGTCCTCTTACTCTTGTCAACTAGACCTCCAGATGAGCAGCCATCACGCTTTAAAGCCAAAGAGCTAGTTGCAAGTTGTGTTCTAAGGAAGGATAGCCTGCTTTGAATGCTGCCCTTCTACACCCAGGAGGTGGCAATGAACAGATCAACCACAGTTAGTAGAGCACACATGAATTTCTGATTCCAGCAGTCCAATTGATAAGGAGGTGAAACATTTGCAGTTTTAGCTTATCTAATGTCCATTCCTGGTCTCCTTAGCATGCATTCCTACATTTAGTTTGGTTAGCTCTCTCTAATTTCTATCATTCTATCAAAACACTTTTGTTAAAGCAACAAGCCTCATCTGAGATAGGGCAGATTTTACCTTAATCATTAGTTGTACCAGCAAAGACAAGTGACTCCAGTTTGAATTAAAATAAAAGCAGCCTCACCTTTGTATTACCCACTACTCTATACTGCATCTCCACCTAATGTAGGACAGCATTTCATAAGCACAGAAGATAGTCATTAAAGTTTCACAACTAATAAATACTAACAAGTTACTTCCATTGATAAACATCTTAGTCTTCCTTATCATGCCTTTGACTCTTCTATGGACATACATATGCAGAACCAATTTTTGTTTTTTTAATTTTTATAAATAGATTCAGCATGCAAAAAGAAATAACTATTTCTACAATGATAAAGATACTTAAAAGATATAGACTTTAAACACAGATGTACAGTTTTTGTGGAATTCACATATGGTGCATATGGTTATCTGCTCATCTATTCATTGAAGTTTTTTTCTGTCTTTCTGTGTCTTCTGTTAAAAATCTTGCAGTCATTTGTGAAAGATTATATGATCTCTATCACAAGACTTCTCCTGGGACTCGATACAACACCAGGATCTGGGTTTCTTTGTTCAGTAAGTTTTAAAAAAGTATATGTACTATTATTACAAAGCAACAGAGAATGTTCCATATGGTCTGCAAAACACCTCTACTTTCTTTGTAGAAAAGTTTCATTTGCTGAATACCAAGAAAGGCCATCTGTTTTCTTTTTCAGCAGGGGGAAAAAGAACAACAGGAAATTAGGTAGAAAACATGCATAGTTTTAGTTATTTCTAAAAAACAAAAGCAACCACCAAACAAACCAATCCTCCCCACCCCAAAAAACACAATACATACTCTGAAGCATAAAGAAATACAGGAAATACAGGAAAACACAAGAAAAGTGCAAGTTTGTTTGTTGTTATTGTTTTAGTAGGTGTGTCTGGCAGTTCAGTAAACAATTTCACTAACCAAACACAAGGGCTGCTCCAAAAGTAATGTCTCCTATTTATTATTTTGCTCATGGTGTCAGAGGCAGACATTGGTGGTACGACAGCAGATGTTGAACCTTCCCACCAAAATTCCATTACATTTTGTTAACGTGCAACAGATGGCAACAGAGTGGCAGTCTTGACAAAATGGCTTCTGACATGGAAGTGCATTTGAAGCAAAGGTGCGCCACTGAATTCCTCCATGTGAAAAAATGGCACCTACTGACTTTCACTTAGGCTTGCTGAACATCTACAGAGATCACACTGGATGTCAACACAGTGAGTGGTTCATTTCAGCAGTGGTGACAGCAACATGAAAGACAAACCACTGGACAGCATGCTGGCTTTTATGGGCACAGCACATAGGCTCTTGCTCATCGTTGCTGAAAATGCATAGCTAATAGCTGTGATTGTATTGAAAAATGGTGTTTTGTAGCTGATAATTTGCTCTATCAAATAATGTTATTGTGCTCTTTGTACCTGTTTCCATGAATCATAGAATCACTAAGGTTGGAAAAGACCCACAGGATCATCCAGTCCAACCATTCACCCATCACCAATGGTTCTCGCTAAACCATGTCCCTCAACACAACATCCAAACATTCCTTGAACACCTCCAGGGTCCGTGACTCCACCACCTCTCTGGGCAGCCCATTCCAGTGCCTGACCATCCTTTCAGAGTAGTAGTATTTCCTAACGTCCAGCCTGAACCTTCCCTGGCGCAGCTTGAAGCCATTCCCTCTAGTCCTATCACTAGTCACACGAGAGAAGAGGCTGACCCCCAGCTCACTACAACCTCCCTTAGGTAGTTATAGAGAGCAATAAGGTCTCCCCTGAGCCTCCTCTTCTCTAGACTGAACAATCCCAGCTCCTTCAGCCGCTCCTCATAAGACCTGTGCTCCAGACCCCTCACTAGCTTTGTTGCCCTTCTTTGAACATAAATAGAAGGTATTTCTTTCAGAACAATATACGTTTATCAAAAACAAGAAACTCTTCCTGTACAGTACGTCCTGACTAGTACTTATTCCTAATGGTATTTTACAACTTCTTCCATCATAGGTAATGGAGGGCAAAATTGAATTTTACATAAATAAGAATCTGTACACATACCTAAACTGAAGTCATTTGGTGCATTTCAGTGAAGCTCAAAAGTCATCTCGTTCACATGTCAATATCCTCCATGCAGAGTTAAAAATACTTTAAGTGGGTTACTCTACTCAACTTTGTTTTCTCCCATACCCATCAACCATGGTAGCAAAGATACAAATAGAAGTTGAGTCATTTGCCAGTTACTTTCTAGTGAAGTATAAAGCATTATGGGTTGTTGCTCTCAAAAATGAAGTTATCTTTACTCTAATTAATATTGCTTGAAGAAGTTTGTTTTTAAGAAAACCACTTCAGAGTCTGTTTGTCAATCATTAACTTAGTTACAGTGAATGTCAGTTAGCTGTATCTCTGACAAGAGGCTCGTGTATCTTGAAATAAAGCTCGTGCAAGCTGTTAGTTATTGGAAATCAATGTAAGAATTCATTCTTACACAATATGTTTAGCATATTGCCTTCTTCCCTTCTCCCATATACTCCACATGCAGTGTAAAGTACAGTTATCTGGACACATTCAAAATATTTGCTTGTTCTTCAGTCTATCGCCAGGTTCTTAGTACCGCTAATACTTAGTTCATCCTTTTACATTTTACTCAGATATATGAAAACTGTATGAAGGAAGTTTTTGAGTAACTTTAAAACAAAGACAGGTCATTCCATCAGACTGAACCATTTGTACTACAGTGTCTCCCAAACAGAGAACAAGGGAACAGTGTCTACAAACTCTAGCAATTTCAGGTTTATTGTGGATGAAAGGTACAATGCTACAACATGATCACTATCAGCTAGCACTTAGTTTCCAAAAAATTTCAAGAATAGTATAATTAACAAGAGGTAAGTCCTCACGAGTTTTAAGTTTTCTTCCTATTATTATTTGTTCAGATGAAAATCACAGAAGAGGATTTATGGATTAGAACATATGCCAGACTATATCAGAAACTTTGTTCTTCTACAGGAGACATTCCAATTGGAGTCTACAGGACAGAATCCCAAAAGCTTACAACATCTGAAGTACGTCAGTTTACTATACTCTCATGGGATTTGGTTACCTCTTATTTAAAGAATATTGGGGCTGCCAATGAAAATGCACTTAATTCCAATCCACTGAAGGTCACCATCTGCTGATCCATATACACTCAGGTTAACACACGGCCCAGTCTATATACAGATTTTCATTCCTTTGCTCATCTACAAAGTGGCTGACTGAAAGAATAGCTCAAGCACAGGTAGGACAGGCTCTGATAGTTAGCTCTAGTCTGACCTCGCATGCAGTGACAACTAACAGCACTATCAGTAAGCTGTATGACCAGTGTAAGAAGCCTCTAAGATGATTTTCAACACTGATAAGGTCAACAGAATATTGCTGTTAGATTTTATTCTAATCAGAAAAAAATAAATTTAGAAACTCAGCAGCATTTCAGATAAATTTGCTTTATTCACCGATCACTTTGAGCATATTATAAACTCTTCCCGTTCTTAGGAATTCTATTAAGTGAGCAATCACCATTTTCAAGTCATCTTTATTTTATGCTTAAAAAAAAAAAAAAGGACAAGAAAACCAGAATAAACTGCCAATACTCAACACATAAAAATCAGTCACAGAATCATAAGAATGGCTTGGGATGGGAAGGGCCCTTAAGGCTTACACAGTTCCAACCCCCTGCCATGAGCAGGGTTGCCACTCACTAGATGAGGCTGCCCCAGGGCCCCAGCCAATCTAGACTTGAACATCTCCGGTGATGATACATCCACAACTTCTCTGGGCAGCCTGTGTCAGTGTCTCACCACCCTCTGAGTAAAGAATTTAATCATAAAATCTAATCTCAATCTCCCCCCTTTTAGTTTAAAACCATTCCCCCCTTGTCTTACCACTATTTTCTCCTGTAAGAAGTCTGTATCTCTCTTGCTTGTAAGCTCCCTTCCAGTGCTGGAAGGCCTTCGAGAGGTCTCCCTGGAGCCTTGTCTTCTCCAAGCTAAAAAAGCTGAGATCCCTCATCAGAAACTGGGTAATAACTGGGTAATAAGACCTTACTGATACCACGGATAGTTTACTATTTCAATGACAGTAAAAGACATGCTTTAAATATCACAATAACAACTCATTATCAGTGGTTTCAAAAAGATAGCTGAAAGTATTAGCTAAATCTTATGCTGAAGTTAAAACAACTTCCATTTTTTTAATGCCCTTTCTCTTTTACTGCTTTCCTTTCAAGTCTCAAATCTCTATCAGTGTAGAAGAATGGGAAGACACTAAAGACGCCAGAGAACAGGTTAATTATCGTAGTAATCATCGTAACTCAACATCTAGTGATCAGTCCGACCATCCCTTGTTACGACGAAAAAGCATGCAGTGGGCTCGACGGCTGAGCCGAAGAGTACCGAGACACTCTGGTAAAACTGCTGAGAAGATAAGCCAGCAGCGAATGAACCTTTACAGGAGGTCAGAAAGACAGGAACTTGCTGAACTTGTGAAAAACAGAATGAAACATCTGGGCCTTTCTCCAGCAGGATATGGTACGCAATACTTTAATAAAAATACTAGTATTATGGAAAAAAAGCCTCATTTTTATGGATGCCATAAACTAATTGGTTCAAGTATAAATGAAGACAGAATTGCTGTGAAGTTTGTTTTTAAGTCAAGGTGGGGACTCATCTGTATGAAGGAGGATAAATTTTAACCAGGTGTTTAAAATGAATGCAGAAGAGTCACATAGAAGTCATTTTACAAATCATCTTTATAGTCTGCTTTCATAAACCAAGTCCTTCTCTAGCAACATTAAGACATAAAAAAGCCCACAATATTGACAAGTAACACCCTTTTAAAATACGCACCACAGCTGCATGGGACAGCCCTCTACAGTCTTGGCTTTATAGCAAGCTGTGTGGAAGATCTCAGCACTGTAGGTACTGTTTTTACTAGGAATACTAAGAATTTATAAATATCAACTTTTCCAACTATATAGGAGGTTCAGTACAAAACTTAGTGCTTTCTTGTTTAAAATAACCAACACTGAGGTTCGCATACTCAATTTCCACTCAAAACACAAAAAACCACCATTTTATGAATGCATTCTCATTTTTTGAAACAATTATATTTAAACTTGACCAATGCCTAAGGTATCTATTAGCTGAAGGCAAACAGTATTTCCTATAAAAATCACTGTTCTTCTTGGTTCATTTTAACAACACATATTCTTAATGCAATATCAAGATGTCCTGTAACACCACTGTCAACTTACTGCCCAGCAGTTCTTACTGTTGCTATGTACACATCATCTTTGTTATGAAAGAAGTCTACTACAGAATATATGGCTATAATTTTGTTCAATCTTACAGTTACATACAGGCTTTTTATTCTATGGTCCAACTGGATAGTTATCACTCTTGCTTTATATGTGGATACTACGTGACTCTTGGCAGGAGGAATCAGGGCTAAGTATTTTGCAGAAGTGACAAAGGCCACACTAACATTTAGTCAGCCACAAGAAACTCTGTTAATTTGATTCACATTTATATTAGTTACAAGAGAACTTCGATTTTACACATTAAGTCAGCTGCAAACCTGGACTATCACGTTCCCACTGCTATCTTTCTGCCTCCCTCATACTAATAAATTCAACAAGCCTTTCACCCACCTTAAAGCTAGATCACTCCCTGCTCATCCCATTAAGCATGAAGCTTAGAACAGTAACTTCTTAATCTTTGTTCTTCCCAATTGGCAAAATCAATCATGCAAGTTCACTCACTGCTGAAGTTAAACATATTCCTCGATACTCTCTCTCAGCATAAGTGTGGAGTCACTGAAGAAGAATTACCACAGCTGCTTACAAATCTTCATGTATGGGAATAATCCTAAAGCCAATTTTACATCTTCAGCTTTCTTTACACTGATAACATAACCTCTGAGACCTTGAATTCTAAACTCAATTAACTGTGAATTCACTTAATCCAACTGACAAGCGTAACACTTGTTCGGCCATGCAAGCCTTTAGCAGAAGCATGATGGTGCAAATATACTGGTGAATGCATTTGTATAACTTGTTAAAATACTTTGCGTCGGTTTTACCCGACAGAATAAAACTGCACTGTAAAAGATCACTTCAGCTGTGTAATTGCATCTGGATTCAGAGTCTAATTATTCTCTAGACAGAAGTACTTATGATGGTGCAAAATATGTGATACAGGCACACATGGGGAAGTTACACATACAAGAAAACAGTCATTTTTAACCTACAGAACATACTTCAAAAACAGGTAATTACCAACTAGAACTGGGCAGTTCTCTTCCACATTATTTTAATTTTCACTTAAAAAGAAGAAATAAGTACAAAATGTTAAGACCTATTAGTCTCAATGTGACACCCTAGGAAAAGTATTCAGAGTGAACTACACAAAAGATAACGCTAGCGATAGCTACAAGTGAGCTGAAACAACTCAGCAAAACTTCCTAAAAAAAAAAAAAAACCACAAAGAAATAATTGCGTTTTCTGCATCTTTCACATTCCTACCCATTGGCACAGGTGATAAAAAGAAAATGCTTTATATCAACAAAATTTGGAAATGGATGAGAATTTCATACACCTGCATTTCGCCTTGGCTACTTCCCACTTGCTAACATAAGCCACATAACACATTGGTTGAAGTAAAATTGAGTTGTATTAATAATTGCCGTAACTGGAAAGAAGTGCAGAAGAATACATTTCAGAACATGCAGAAAGAAACCACGTTTGGAGAGCTGATAACTCAAAAGATGATACATCAGATAGTTCTAATTATTTGGTATTACCTTGGCACCTGATATATTTTATTTGACAACTCTAAGCCAAAAAAAGATAATCTTTCAAATTAGGTTGTTACAAATAATACCTTTGACAATATGTTTTTAAACCTAATTTGGTACATTTATCTTTGTCCTCTAGATGAAATGAATGATCATCAGAACAACCTTTCTTACATCCTGATCAATCCTTCTCCAGATACAAGATTAGAGCTGAATGATATAGTGTAAGTTAAAGAAAAAAAAAAAGTCACAAGAAGTGCAAGGTTTCTTTTATTATATTTCTGCTGGGGCAGTGGGGACATGTTCCCATGCACCTGAAAAATATTAAGATGGAGACTTCTATCTAAATAGACATCTAATTGTACATATATGTATACATAAGCATGTATTTAATTCTTTACGTATGATAATGTAAAATATATATATTTTGACATCTGCTTAACACTATTTTCTCTTATCTTGCTCTGTGTATATATAAAAACTAGCCAAGTCTACTGGATAGCTTCACAGAATTAATAATCTTGCTTATAATTAAGCTATCCATTTTTAACAGGAAGACCAACCTTTCGAATCAGTGCTTTCAAATGGGATTCTGCAGTGGTCTTTGAATCCGCGATACAGCAGAAAAAAAACAAAAACATTTCTCTCTCCCATACAATATTCGTGCTTAAGATAATTCAAACACAAATAGCAGGACCTAAATGCAGAAATATTTCCTCCCCCCCCCACTTCCTTGCGAGGAATTCTGAAGACTACACAAGAAAGAAAGGTGAACCCAAAGTTGGAATTGCTCAAGAGTTTTAGAAAATTCACTGTCATTCTCTCATATTTTTTACCAAGCTTGATGTATGTTCATTTCCTGACACTTGAGAGTGGGCATCATCTCACTCTCTGGTTCTCTTGACTAGGCAGTCAGCTCACCTTCACTCAAGGGGGATTATTAGTGGAGAGACTAAAGAAGTTGTTCTCTTTCTACAGTGTTTTTTTCACTCACAAATTCCAGAGCAATTAAAAAGCATATTAGATAATATACAGCTTTGAACTACCATATGAGGAAATTGTCTCAGCATTTACAGATGAACTGCACTCAAAGCAGCATTTGCAGCAGTTAGATCTACTTGAAATTCTTTCACAAGAGTAAGGGTCCATCTTGAGTGTATCAGTCTATACCACATTTATCAACATCATGGTTTTTATCTGTTGAGCGTAGTTAGAAGCCTGTCCCTAGCTTCCACACAAAATTATTTTAGAATTTACTCTGATTTATTTTTGCCCCTTCTTCAGAGCATAACAAATAAAGCAAATGCATAAATACATAGAGTTACTGGCAAACTTTTGTGTTCAGTGACCATAGTGGATGCCTAGGAAAAGAGCTGATGCATCTAGAAGACCAAATGGACTCAGTCAAAATTAAGGTTTAACTGTGCCTAGTACATACAGATGATGCCTAGATAGACACAGTATGAAACTACTATCTAATGTGGTTGGCACTGCCAACCTGTCCAAGTTAACCAACAGAAACTAGGTTAAGTCTAGCTCTTCCTCAGATCTTTTCAACAACATTACAATAGTATGTATGTTTACTAATCCTTGCTTATGCCAAGTCTGTTTAATAAGAATTGTAATTTCTTTTTGTAGATACTTGATCCGACCTGATCCATTGGCTTATGTTCCAACCACAGCATCCAGCCGAAAAGACAGCTTCTGTAATACAGTGGGACAAGATACCAGAGAGGAAACACAACTTTGATATGTAATTCAACAAAATTAACAATTTTATACATATAGTTTCCACCAATCATTTTGAAAACTAAGTGGTATATTTTATTCAGTTTTTGGAAACAAAGTGACAGTGGGTAAGTCACTAATTTTAGAAACATGGTCTCCAGAAGTTTCCTAATGATTGTCAAGCTTGTTGCCTGTTCAACATTGTAGCTGAACTTCCGTTTAGCAGAAAACTGTCATGATTTAACCAACATGAAGAAATGATTAAAGAAGCAACAGATTCCAACATGATTCACTTAGAAGCTTCTAAGTATATCTATCAAGGTGCAGCATGTCAGTGAATAAGCTCCTGACATACATCATAAAAGATTATCTGATGTCCATCAAGGGATCATGTGTGTGTAGCGGAAAATACGTTAATATTTAAAGTTGCCAAAGAGGCTGTTTGTGCCAAGAACACAACCCCTGAGATAATTTTCAAGCTTAATTTGTCACCCATTTATATTTGAACAGCCTCGTTTCACTCCCATTATGGCTTCTAGGACTTGAATGTTTGCTCTGTGAGGTTACAAATGACACAGTCACGCTGTAGAGGTTAAGATCTGAGGCACATCTACTGAAAAATTAGCTCAGAGAAGCCCAATATCTCACAGAGGCATTTCAAAAAGGAACACTTCATAGAGCAAGTGAAGCAGAACTTTTAAAGGGATACAGGAATTATATAAAAGCAGCCCCTCACATTTGCAAAAATCTGGAAAGACAATATGTGAAGCTATAAACAATGGTAGCTCAGATGAAAAATGAACCATTTAACATGAGTTGTCAGTCATAGAATGGCTTGGTTGAAAGGGAACTTCATTATCATCAAGTTCCAACCTGCCTGCCATAAGCAGGGTTGCCATCCACTAGATTAAGTGGGTCAGTGAAAAGACTCAGTGGATGACACCGAAAGCAAGTGTCTCCCTAGGGAGCAACTAATACCACAGATCCTTCCCACTCCCATGGCGATGCCAGAATTCCAGCTGTTCAAACTATGAACATACCCAGTCATTCACATTACCCAAGCATGATACTTGTTCATATGAAATTACATATCATAATGAAAATGAGAGAAGCTTATAATCTATTCCATAAAATGAATGGAACACAACATTACATTAAATGGATTTGAAGGCTTGGTTTTTGCATTAAGTACACAAGAAAGCATCTACAGTGTATGAAGTATCTGAAGCTGTTACAGAATCTCCAGTCTACGTATATAAGAATCCCAGAAGTTTTGGTCAAGACTTTTACAGAATTAAACATGGTTGTATGTGACCTTCAAAAATCACATTCTTGCTTTGCTGTCTGTCACAAAAGGGGAAGAACGTCCTTAAGGTTCAAACCATCCTGCTACAACAATCAACACAGGACTGTTACAAAAAAAAAAAAAAAAAACAACTGACACATGGACTAAAGTGGCAGAACTGGTAATTGTTTGAATTCCCTTGATGTTCTCTGTGTACAAAGAAATGCACTCAAAAAACGTTTATATTCTCTTTTTATTATTTGGAAAAAAAGCACAGCTGATATTGTTCTGAAAAATAAAATGCCAAGCTGCCTGAAGAACATGCAAGTATGCTTACCAGTATTGCAAGAACATTAAAAATCACACCACACTCCTATTAGGATAATGTGAGGTCTGCTATTATTCCTTCTCTTCCTCTTAATTCTTCTGAAACTAAACTCTAAGAAATTAGAGTTCTTAGAGCAGACCAAAGTAATCAGAAAATCTGCACATAAACACAAGAATTCCATTTTTAAGAGGAGAAAAAGGTAGCTGGAAAGACGAGTTTCTCAGCTTTTTTTTTTATTGACATATTGAAGTAGCAACAGGGTTCAGAATAGTATCAGTGACTATGCATAGAGCCCAGTGTTTTTCCACATGCATACAATTAATCAAATTATTAAATTCTGAAGACAAAGTATTTTGAATGTTTTGACTGGGCACTTTGGGGAAAAGGGATGTATTAATTGAAACAGTTGCTCAGACCATCTCTTAGACAGAATCTTGTCCAAGATGCATCATAGAAACTATCACATAGAAACAATTGTGTTTGTAAAATGAATTGCCTTCTATTTTTAATATCTTCAGCGAGAAGACTATTCCAGTTGTATATTTCCAAAAAAAGAGGTGTTTTATAAAATGTTCACTCCAAAATATTAGAAGAATTCTGTTTCATACTGAAGGCCTTTCTAACAGAGTCTCAAGTAGGCAAACAGAATTTCAAAAACATGACTGGTATTCACAACTGGCAAGCTACACTGCTTTCAGTGGGATACATACAGTATATCCCCGAGTCATCCAATTCAGACATTCCCTGTACATTGCCTGAAGTAACCGCGACAGATTTAAAGACTCTCTGCCACAGGAACAGTTAGGACTCCATGCCTGGCATTTACCAGCCTATAAACAAGTAGAAATAAGTAGTCAGGTATATCCATTTTCTACCTGACTCAGTGAAACAGTAGCATCTATTGTCGCTTGATATTTCCCAGACTTGATGGATTTTTAATTGCTCATTAGCCCTAGAAGATTTGCTAAAGCAAACAAAAACAGGTGGAGAAAACTTGCAGTGTGTCTAAAATAAAGCAAAGGCAATCTTTCTGAACAAAAATACTTGGTTCTCTTCAAATGCTACTGGAAGACGAGCAAGGTAATAAAAGCTAACACCTTCTTCCCAGACAATTCTAATAACCCATGGATGATACACTGCTCTATTCTGTAATTCAAGATGCGCCACCTTTCATGCTGGAAGCAGAACAGCTTTGCTTCTCCTGGCACATCTTCAGACTCCATTCTAGTGGGATTTAAACCTTTCAAGAACCATACTGAGTACTCTACATTAACACTGAATGAGATAGTACACATATTCCTTGGTGGCCAAGCAGGCAGTTCTTTGAGGATCACTTTACAGGCGGTCTTGCATTCACACACTTCTTGCTAAGATTATCAGCAATATAATACAGTTGGACTGGAGATCAGGTTGAGAAACAGTAATATCCATGCTCAATGCTAGAGAAGGGATGATAAAGCTTTAGAGTCATTGAGTCCAGAAGACTTGAGCAGAGTTTTGTCTGATGACAATTCACTTAGTGAATACAGAGATTAAACTTATGATCATTTACAAAAGAAAGTGATTAAATTCTAGACCAACTGTCAGAAGCCAGATGGCCAAATAGCATTTTTTTTTCCTCTCAATCAAAGAAAATGGCTGATTTCAGTCAGTATTTAACTGTATGTACTTTTTTCTTCACTTCATAACTCATACTTACCAGTAAATCAAACATGCTCTTTTTACCTAACACTTCCTGAACAACTACCAGGAAATTTGGAAGTCAAAATCCTGGTAAAGGTGATAGCACATAACCACTACCTTATCAGAAGTGTTTTCTCCCAAGGGACAAAACGTTATTTATTGTACAATAAAAAGTCACAATAAGTATTACAGTGGAATACATTGTGTTTCCCTTACTGTTTTACTCCAGTTCCAGAACACACCTGAGTTCTCAAAATCTGCAGTAGGGCGAGTTAATGAAGTTTGCATTTTAATTTCCAAGTGAAAGTGTTATAACAGTTCGTTCACCCACAGTCAGCTTCCTACCTCTTTAACAACTCATATGCTTCAAAGTATTTAAGTTACTGGAGACTTCTTATGCATCTGTTCACTACTGCATCAATAAAATGCAAAATGAATAGTTTTTGGGTTTCTGCTGTGAAGGAAAATTGAAGTGACATCAAATGCACCAAAAATAGCACATAATTCTGTAGTTTCTAGGCAGCTAGTGCTGACAATCATTTTGTAAATTTGAAGCACCGATGTATGAGGTTTTGATGCACTGAATTCTACTTGAAATCTGAAGGAAATCAGTTATTACAATCTGGAAATGAATTAATAAAAACAAGCAGTACTATGTAATGACATCAAGTAAACAAGATTATTTAAAAATATATTTTTGAGCTAGTGGCATAAACACAGAAATCTTATTAAAGTACTATGCAGATTCTTCATATTATGCACTAGAAAACAGACATACATTGAATATGTGTCTAAAGGACTGTACTTTAACTTTTTGACCACTGTTTCATTTGCTTGATGCAGAACATACATCAAAGGGAGAGTGGAGAAGTAATTAACATGAAAGATGACTAAGACCTTGCTGATCATTATCATCTGAGGCTATAAAAAATAATAATGAACTATACAAGAAAATCATCATTATTGTCTATACTACCAATGCAATGATGCTGTCAAGTAATGGAAGTTGAACACAAGTATGAACTTCCACAGACTCGAGAAGCTTAAAAAGGAAAGTATTTCTGCTTCATAAAGTTAAAAATTTGAAGTTTCTACAAACTAGTTTTCAATTTATTATGTAAAATTTGGATACTTCCTAGCACTATAAAGTAGGATAAGTTTCTCTAGACTTTTTTTCTCCTCAGATAAAAAAATAAAGAGCCAGGGGTATTTATTCTTGCTCCCTTCTTTCCCTTAAAGGCTGACTCAACAACTGTCAGATTTTCATTGGAGAAACATAAAGCAATTGCCATTCTCTTTGTCAAAAAGAAAAGCTGACTTTCTCCTAAGCTGCTCTTCCTTATCTAACTACCTAAAAATAAAGAAAATACGTTGAAAGGAATAAGGAAGTATCCTGAGAAGAGTCTTGTCTACCCAGAATTTTTGTCACCACTTAGGTGAACTCCACACAAGCAAAGAAACATAACCTGAGGCCTTCCGTGCCATAAGAATGCTACCTTCTTTAAAATACGATATTGTTCAATGCATTTTCTCAACAACATAATCTAGGAAGTGTTACGTATATAATATCTATGTCAGCTTGTTCGATTTTCAGATTCCCATTAGCTACAGTATACTCAAGGACATGAACTCGACTATTTTGAATATCAGCTATCAAAGAACAAAGAATGGAAGTTAAAGCAAAACTCTCAGTAAACGGGATAAAATAGAGGACAGAGGGGAGATGTTCCAGTCCTCAGAAAGCCTCAACAGAACTTAGATGATCTAAGAAACCACCATAACCACAAACTAAGACAATAAATGCAAAGTGATCTCTGATTTTTATAGGTACCTATATAAATATTAGAGAATGTAGAAGTTAATCCCAAAGCAAGATACTTAGTAACAGAAACACAGTAGAATATGGAATTGATTTTAGCCATGCTTGTTATTTCACTACTTAAAGTAAAGCTATAGTTCTATACACATCTAGTGTAAGAATCAACAGTCATATTATTGATCCAACTGGTTTGCATAGATGAAAGTATTTAAGTTCATTTATAATTTTAATTACGTTCATTTTCTAGTTTTAATATACATACTTTTAATCACAGCTGTGATTTAAGTGTTCTAATACAACTCTCAGTGCTATAATTGCTACCTCCTACATCTGTAAGCACATCTGCAAGCTCACTGTCCTGTTTTGAGACAGCAAGAGAGGAAGGATATCTTTAGCATCTTTTTCATATTAGTTTTTTTTCCTAATTAATTGGGAAATCCACTGCCAATGAAAAGACTTTTTCCTAGAAAACAACTGAACCATGAGATGCTTTATTGCAACAACTTTCCCCAGTGCCAATATTAATTACTCAGTTATTGGACAGACTGCTGTTCTCTAGATAGATGCTTTAATCAAGAACACATACTGCTTATTCTTCAGTGTTTATACTACTATTTATACTTTGAAGCATTCAAATAAATCATTATTAAGCCTTCATTTCAGCAAAACAAAACTTAGTAAGAACAATCTGGAGATAGCCTTGTTATTAAGTGGAGGCAAAAGTAATGCATTCCTGTTAAGTGTCCTATGTCCTGGGATGTAGCAGAGGCAGAAAACGAACTCCACTCTGAGCCAGCCACTTATACAAAATTACATGAGCCTAAAGCATCAAGTAGACTACTAGGAAGTAGAAATTCTCATTGCCAAGATTAAAAAAAAAAAAAAAAAAAAAAGTAGTTAAGTCCAGTCTTTCCTCTAGATTAATAAGCACAGAGATTCCTAAGTTTTTCTACTTCTTACCTGCTATGATTATCTCTCAAATGCATTTAGGCTAAGAAAAAAACCAACAGATTCACAACAGGAGCCAGTTGCAGAACATTAGTCCTTCAGAAGAAAATCTTATGGTGTACACATGAGCAAGACACCACTTTCATACACAAGATAATTTTCACAGATGCATTTTGAATTCTCACAAATAACTTTGGCCTTGCCTCACTTGCAATGTACCCCTTCCTCCAAGGACAAGCTGTAGCATTCTAAAGCAAAAGACGTCCAGAATCCAGAGCATTTGCAACTGGTTCCAATCAAGGTATGGAGTTAAATTCTTATGTAGGCCTCCAATTCATCTCAGGTTCATCTCAGTTCCCACTAATAAGCTACATGAATTACTCTGTGCAAATTATCTGGCTAAGGCAGCTCAGCTGTATCATGTGCAGAGAAGCTTCACACCCCAGTAGACAAACACAAGATAAAAATATGTGCAATTTCCTCTGGCTTTTTTTTTTTTTTTTTTTTTTTTTTTAATTTAGCTGAGACAATGGGAAACAAAGGGAGATGTTGATTACTTGTGCTGTAACAAAGCCTGTTTCTTCAGGAAAATTCCTTTAGTCACGATAAGAGATTTATTACCAACTTCAACAAGAAAGAAAAAAATCTACATGCGGGGCAAACAATAGCTAGAAACATACACAGACACTTCGTTTACCAGCCCTTCCTTTATAGACTTGTACTTCTTAAACATTTATGAACAAAAATACTTAATCTACATTTGAGAATTATGTAATTCACCACATCCCACCCTAGGATCATTTCATTATTGCCATCTGAAGAACTACTGTCAGCACTGCCTCCATCACATGGTAGGAGCAAAAAAAAAAAAATTCCTTAAATGCTTTCAGGAAATGGTGAATTTACATAAAATAAAGACTTCAATACAGCTGAACACCACTCAGACACGATAAGCTAACTATAAGCTTTTTACTTAAAAGAATCCAATGAACAAAGCTTTCAAATATTCCACAGTGCTTTGAGGTATTCAGTATTCTTGATGCTTGCTACGCTTTTGCTATGCTCTCACAGTGCTTATGGCATACGAAGTACTACTCTGTATCAAACAACTTCAGTTTTCAGGCTAACCTCTTCAAATAATTTATTAATATGCCTAGAAGGGAGAGGAATACATTTCAGCTTAAGAACAGCTAAAATAATGAGTTCTCTCTGGGCATCTTAAAAAGCTATGCAACTGTTTGGAAAACAATCCTGATTACAACTGCAAATCAATATAATATCTGAGGCAACAAATTACATTTTAAATTGGATTGCACTGGTAATTTTTCTTCTAGGTTACATACATCCATTATAAAAAACTGCACTGACTAGAAAATGGTGGAATGGAATATTTCTATACAGGGCACTACAAAAGCAATTGCTCTGAATCAGAAAAAAAACATAGTTTAAAATGTGATAGTCTCCTCCAACACCTTCTGACGTACAGAAGTCCTTCGGGGATAGAGGTCGGGAGACCAAGTCAAAAATAAAATCCCATTAGTTCAGTACTAATAAGCAAAAGTGTAAACAACAAGCCAGCAACTATAACGGCAATTACAAAATCTGGTTATTGATTAGCTTTTTCAGAGATAGTTTGAAGTTATTTATGAATGAAAAACTTATTACGTTTTTACCAGCCAACATCAGAATTAGAAAATAATCTTACATTTTTATTTCCTGAGATTAGTATTACCTGAGTACAGGAGTCTTACGCAGAAAAGTTACTTTGCCAATATCCTTGCAACCGCAACAGTGAGAATGTTTCTGAAATAATTAAGAATTTCTTGTAAAATGATGATTTCAAAAGAGAAAGAACTATGTAGCTCAAACCTTCCCCACAACTGTGTCTCCCAGGCCAGCAACTCCAGTGCAGCCAGAGAGGCTGAATAACAGCCCCCAGCCTCCAACAAGCTGACCTGAGCCAGGTCTAGTGTGCACCACTCCATAACAGTGAAGCCATTTCTGTAGGCAGAATTCTAGCACATAAACTAAAAGAGGCAGGAGGCTTTATCCCATTTCCTAGCACCATGATGCTCTCTCAGAAGGTTTACTAAGCCTTTCCATTAGCATTTTGAAAGAGTTTCCCCTCATTCCTAGATACTTTCACCACATGAACTTTACCCTTTCGGATTTTCTGCCATAGAAGCTCAGATTATCATTATCTTCCTCCTAGTCCTGTAAATTTGTTCACCTCCAACAAACTCCCGTTTACTTAAAACTTCTCCCCCAACACTCCACCCATACTCTTCTCCTTGCCTATAACATTACAAGCTTGCTTGTAACTCCCCAGTCAGTAGAACCACCTGTGCCTGCAGCCAGCCTTAAGAATCAGCATCATGTCTTAAATAAGGGTGTAATTATTTCACCTACAGATTAGAATCTAAAGATTTCTCACAAGTTCAACAGTAAAAATATGAATTTGAAGTGCTTTTGTACCATGACTAGTGCAAAATCAGATCTCACTTTTTAAGGAATCTGTTGTTCTGGGAACAGATAAAAAAAAGTTTTGAAATAGTTCAGGAAAAACGTGTTACAGAAAGAAAGCAATATCTAATAGCATGTTCTCTACAGAGAGATGTGCCAGATGCACATCTCTATTTGTTAGTGTGTGCATTATTCTAATTGCGCAGTCATCACACACACATCAATTTGACACACTCAGTAAACTTTGCCAAATAAACATTCTTTTTTTGACTTAATTGGAAAATTTGCATCAGCAAGTTTTTGGAGCTCTGGTACAGCATCCTGAATCAAGTCCCTTCTCACTAAGAATTATTATCGCTCTAATGTCTTGGTTCTCATCCAAATGCTACTGCAATCAATCAGAACCTCAGCAGGCTTTAGGTAGGTTTCTGTAATCATATCAAGTCATATAGTCACAGAATCACAGGATCATGCTGTGTGGACGAAGCTCAGAAGGTCTGCATACACATCACCTGCTCAAAGCAGGGCCAGCAATGTTCCCAGACCAGGTTGCTCAGGGCTTTGTCCAGCCTGATCCTGAAAAATTCCAGCGATGGAGGCTGGACACCTTCCATGGGCAACCAGCTGTACTGCCTGCCTGTCCTCACAGGGAAAAGGTTACTCTATACATCACTTGAGCCTCTCTTATTTTACTCTGTGCCCTTTCTGTCTCATCCTCCCACCAGAAACCACTGTGCAGAGCCTGGCTTTCCCATCTTGATTGCCTTCCCATAGTTGTTACCCCAGGCTGTCGTTAGGTGCCCCCAAAGTTGCCTCTTCTTTAGCTTGAGAAGCTCAGTTCTCTCAGCCTCTTCCCACAAGGCCTGTGACTCAGCCTCATGTTGTACAGGAATTGTTTATGGATCATAACTTCAAATTTGTTTTGAAAGGGATGAAGGTAATTGTCAGTTCCTCCATGGTGGAGATGTTGGTATCACAAAACACAGAGAGTGGAAAAGACTTTTCATCAGGTATGTGCTGATGTGAATAAAGTTGTACAAACATTTAGCATTTTGTAAAAGAGTTTGAAGAGTTTATTATTTTTTACTTTTTTTGGGTCTGTATGATATATTTTGCTGGGCATTATATTATAGCAACATACTTTTTTGCCTTCTACTAAAAATCCATCAAGAAAGAGATTACTTCATTTATTTCCTTGTCATGAAACAATCTCTTTTCACCTTTCAACTGTATTTATTTGTTTTCTTGGTAAATTTTAAGTTTGAAAGTGTAACAAAAATAACTGTATTAAAAACTGGATGCAGAGCGAAAAAGGGAACTTATAAAGTTTATAAAGCATTTTCTCATTGAACATATATACAAGAAAATTGATGTCTAAACTTGTCTGGTATTGTAATAAGAGTCTTTAGCAGTTTTTCATGACTGTCATTTTCTGCTGAAATCAATGACAGGCATTCTCTAACATGCTTTTTTTTTTTTTTTGTCACAGTAAAAAAAAAATAGACAACAAGCAACAGCAAATAGTAAAGACAAAGCCTGAACTACCTTAAAAATAGTAATTTAAAACTCTTCTGTGTTACAGATTCCTCCAATTTTGTGTTCTGTTATGTTTGAGTTACTTTTTCTCATGAAGTCACTTGACAAAATATATACAAAGCATTTCATTCAGACAGCTCTCGTATCTCTGTTCATTTAACAATTGGTCTACTTTTCTGAATATAATCTCCCTGGCATTTCCAATTTTTTATGACTCGGTAACAATAAATAACTTATCTGGAAAAAGATTAGTACTCACAGTTATAAAATATAGGTATGATAACTAGAATTTCATTCTTACCTCTATCCCAGGGCAGATCAGCTAAGCTGTTGCTGGCGTAATAGTGTAACACCAGGTTGAATTAGAAGAAAGCATAAATAAAAAACATCTAGTTTCTTCAACTGTTCATCTTTGGCCATTTTGATCAAGACTCCTGATAATTAACATTTGCATACACCAGACGTTCTTTAAGCAGTTCAAATCCTGGCACTCAGTGGACAACATGTAGAAATAACCTGCTAACCAAGAGAAAAGAAAAATCCATGACAGGAAACTCAGTCCATAAGCTTGATTCCTTTGGGTGAATTTCCTAAAGGAAATACATTTTACATTTTTCTGAACAACTGCAGAAAACTTTTCTTCTCTGCAGGAAGACAGATAATTAAGTTCATTCATTCATCATCATCCTGTATGTTTCTAAAATGATTGGGATGCATATATTATATTCTCACTTTCTCACTTCAGCTTCAGCTAAAGTACTGATGTGATTGATGTTTTGATTCCTATATCCATCTGATAAGTTGCTTCCAAAGTTACAGGTAACTCTTTTCTAGCTATTCTATTAACCCAACCAGTCGGTCCACTCAGTAACTACTGTAAAGGTCTCTTAATTCTGAGACTAGCAAACAATTCATATTCTCAGTCAGACAGAAATTTGCAAAGTATGAAAGATGCTCTGAAAGTAATGCCTCCTGTTTTATTTTGTTGGCCCATGATGTCAGAGGTGGATGTTGATGGGATAGCAGCAGAGGTTCAACCTTCCCACCAATATCCCCATTATGTGTTGTTGCCATGTGACAGACAGTG
The DNA here is from genome assembly GCA_016647715.1 of Pavo muticus. Lineage (NCBI taxonomy): Eukaryota > Metazoa > Chordata > Aves > Galliformes > Phasianidae > Pavo > Pavo muticus. Next base: position 1,397,225 of record JACDJE010000009.1, read on the forward strand.
ACACAGGGGCAGTCCAACAACATGGTGTCTGACATGGAAGTGTGTATGAAGCAAAGTTGTGTCACTGAATTGCTCCATGAGGAAAAAATGGCACCCACTGGCATTCATTGATGCTTGCTGAACATTTCTGGAGACCAAACGGTGGATGTGAGCACAGAGAGGCAGTGGGTGGTTTATTTCACTATTGGCAGCACTAACAGTGGGTCACCTCCTCTAGTGTGTATTTTCATGGAGATGGCATGCAGGCTCTTGTACATTGCTGGTGAAAATGCACAGATAATGGTCATGCTTAAGTTAAGTTGAAAAATAGTCTTTTGTAGCTGAGAATTTGCTCTATCAAATAATGGTATTGTGCTCTTTATAGCTGTTGCTGTTTCCAGGGAAGTAAATAGGAGGCGTTACTTTTGGAGTGACCTCATACAGACATTTTGACTAAAACTTCTAGGTTATTAAGTGTCATGTTACTTTTCGTTACTTTTTCCTTAACTATGAAGCTACTTTGTACAGGGCTGAATATCCCAAAATGGAATTTAATATCTTGCTGTCAAATTACTCTATCAGCATTTACTTTTCCTCTAATTTATTATATTTCCATAATAATACCTAAATGGATATGTTTTGTAAGGTGTTTGCATATTTGACTACAAGGAGTAATAGCAGCTTTACAGAGCGACAGAGATCTGGAAAATCCTACTGTTAGATTTTCTGAAAAGGAAGCATTTCCACTCACATTACTATCAGTAATTCACTAGCACGGACATGATATGCCTTCTTCTTCAATCATATTGGAAAGCCATCTTTGACTAATTACACCTGAGTAATATATATGAATACATTAATTCATTACCTTTTTATGAAGAACGGTTTCAGATTGCACTCAGATTGCACGGGAAGTATTGCGGAGTCAGAAGGGGGGCTCTAACCCCCCCCCCCACTCGCTCCAGGCACTCATAATCTCACATAGCTCACCCATTGGTTCAGGCTGCGACCTTGGAATTCCACTACAGTGTCTAAAAAACAGCAACTTGTTAAAAACAAAAAGTACACAAAACCAAACATAACAACCAGGCTGTGACTTCAAAAATATCCTTCTTATAAAAACTTTAAATGTAAAGAGGTTAGAAAGAAATGAAAGTATATATAAACATAGTGAACAGTGTTCACTGCATATTATCACTGAGAGTAAAGGGAAAGGGGGAAAAACAGTATTGTCAAAGTCAACAAACTCTGTGGATAAGAACAAAACTTTCCACAGCTATTAAAACTTATTTTCTTCTTATGTTACATCCAGCAAGTGGATGTAAGAACTATAAAGTTAAAGTACATACTATATATCCTTCTATTCCTTACTATGTCTGTTGTTTAAATATATTTTATTCGCATAAATCACTGACAATATATGGATAAGAGAAAGACGAGAACTCAGGACTAGAAGAGAGAGTAAAGGTGTTGGCCTCCTGGTCTCCCTCAGCAAATGCCATTCAAAGGAAAATTATGCTGCTTCTGTCAACAAAGACAATGTCACTTTGGAATAGTAGTTAGATTAGACCAGAATAGAATAGTTTGGTTCAGCTGGAAGGGGCCTTCAATATCATATTCTGATGGCATTATCTAAATGCCTGAAGCCCTGACAGGGTTGGAGCATCAACCTCTTTGTCAGGAAGCCTGCACCTGTTTGACCACTCTGACAGCAAAGAAATTTTTCCTCATGTCCAGTCTGATCTCATGTCCTGGTGCAGCTTGTGCTGTTCCCTCATGTGCCATCGTCAGTGGCCAGGGAGAAGATACTTACACCACCTGCCAGTGCTTCCCCTGCTCAGAGTTTTAGCGAGCAATGTCAAGTTTTAAAGCTGGTTTTGAATCTGAGAGTGAACTAAGATGAGTGTGTAGAGATATACAGAGAAAACAGAACAAAGAGAGACCTTAACAGGAGATTGAGACCATAAGTTTACCCAAAATAAGATCAGTTTTAACCAAGTCATTTCTGACAGGTGTCTCCATCTGTAATCTGTACTTAATAAACTACTTCAATAATTTAGACCCCAAAACCTTCAAAAGCATTGATTCAATGCCTCACTCTTCTGCTTCTTTCCCAAATCCAAATTAATATAACTATGCTACACTAAAAATTAATTGCTCCCTTAAGCATTTTAAACAAATACTCTTTTTCTCTGTAAAGAGCATTTGATGATTTTTACCTTGTCTCTCCTCAGAGTTCACACCTATATCCCCGGTTCTGATGTGTATTCTGGACTTCTAACCACAGATCTCTCAAATGTATTAACACTTCCCTGAAAGGAACAAAACAGACTCAGTGCTTCAGTTGGGGAACAGAATAGGATAGATAAAAGTCTCTTACACGCAAATTTTTCTAGTTTACCTGATGTGAAGGGTTTTGTAATGATGCCATCTTGTGATCATGGTTAAAATGACACTGTCTCAAAATGAGCAAATTTTGTTTTTTCATATATATATATACTGACCCTGGATGCAAAGATGACCCCTTCATGCATTGAACAGCTTTCTTATACTCCATACCTCGCACATCCATGTAAAGCATTTTCTTAAACATATCAGGATAGTTTGCAAAAACAGTACCTTAGATACATTGGAAACACTTAAGGTTAACATTTCATTTTAATCTGTGCAAGGCTGTCACTCACTTGTTGCAGCTGTGACTGGATTCTTGAACTACATTTATCACATTTATTATTATGTGTAGGTAGTTCTTAAATAATTAGTTTTCAGAATTAGTGTCTCCTAATGCTTTATGTGGATTGCTGTAAAAGCTGCAAAACATTCAAGTTTTTCTTCCCTTTTCTCTTGGCTACTTATGAACATTTACCATTTAATGCAGCCAAAAATGACATTTATAAAGCTTCTTTATTCATCAAAATGTGAGCTCCTTGGGCTGCAGCCATATGGGGACATGCATATGGAAACTTCTGTACATTTCTCTCTAGCAGTCAATGGCTGTAATTCAAAGAGTTTGCCCACTTCAGGAATATTTCTTCCCCAATGGAACTGTGTCTACCTCATTCTCTTTCCTACATGCATTTGTCACAGGGAATCTGAACACCTGCAAGGTAGCCTGGAACGTCTTGCAGCTGGGAAAGGCACTGAAAATTAAACTAAAATCATAGAATCCTAGTATAAATAAGGTTGGAAAAGATGTCTAAGATCATCTTGTCCAACCATCCACCTACCACCAGTGTTGCTCACTAAACCATGTCCCTAAGTACCATAAGTACACATTTCTTGAACACAGGACTGTATGCAAGTATTTATTTTAAAAGCACTTTTTCTTTCCTGAGTGAGAATATCCATGGTCTTCCTGTCAAGCCCTTCAGCTTTCTGCTTGATATCCATTGATCTACTCTCAACCGTGATGGTCAAGAAGGATTCATTTAGAAGATAGATATACAGCAAGTTATTACAGGGTATTCTTGCAGATGTGCTACCTGGCCTTGGCAACTTTCAGAAAATATGGGCCTGAAAGGACAAAATTTTTGTACCTCAGAGGTAGCTGAAAACAGCAAGCTCTTGCGATGATTCTTAAAGACAAAATATCCTCTGAGTCACTTTGTTTAAGAAATTGTGGTAAAAAAGATTTTAAATCAAATTTATATTTCAAGGGGAAACATCTTAATTAAGCTAAAAATTTCAAAAGTCCAAACAGACACTGAAACCCAGATGATCATAATGGATTGACCAATAAGGATAACTATCAAGTACAGACAGGAATAACATTCCAGCATGTGTGCTAGTGTTCAGGTTACATAAAACATGAAACATTTTTCATTTGTATTTAAACGTTTTGCTGAAATGCCCTAGAAGTTGAACTGGAAGAACGTACAAAACTGCAGTTCAAAGCAAAATTAGTAACATTTCTATTGGTCTAATAGGCATTCCTTTTTAATAACATAATCTTAGCTAGGCCTCTAGATGGTAGTCTAATATCACTGATAATAAAAGGAAAGTACTGTAATGGAGCATGAACATTTTCCCTTTTATCACTGGCCAGTAGCCAGCTCATGTCAAAAAGTAGTCATAAAAGGCATGATCATTCATCATAAAACTGCCTGGTTGTTCCAGTTTGGTCTTTACCGGAAAATTGTCTGTTTTCCACCATCTGAGTTTGCCATAATATTTGGCCATGAACACCAATTATTTTCTAACACCGATCAGTTAAAACGCTCTGCTACAATAAAACAAAAAAAACCTCACCTTTTTACAATGTTCCTGTAGAGCAGAAGATTAAAATTTTCATTCTAGTCTATCACCTATTTAAAACTACTTTTGTGTTAGCAATCTCGCCCCCTCCCAAACAGCCTTGTTGGAAAAAGAATTCTGAGATGATTTATCACGTAGTGTTTTCAGTATGCAGTTTAGTAGACTGAAATAAATTTAAACTGCTTTTTGTTTCTATCCTTGCTGCTTAGAGTATTTACCAACAAGGTTAATCAAATCAAAATAAATTTAAACATAAGTTGTGCCAAGAAATATATAGTGTTTTCTGTATTAAGCGATAGCTTATGATGACAGAGCTGATTGCACTGAAGTAATGTAGTAAATGTTTTTGGTGCATACAAAACTTTATTTCCAATGAGCAGAGCTGCTGAGTTGGAAACTAAATTTTTAAAAACAGTTCAACAAAGATTGAAATGTATTTTTCTAGTCATTAAATACACCGCAGTAGATGGACTCAGTCTTTATCAAGACACTGCACAGTACAATGTACCTAAAGTAATGAGATACTTTTCATATCTTTGATCACCTCAGAGGCTGGATTTTGAAACAAAGGGTAAGATACCTTTTTCTTGAAGCCATGGTATTTGCAGTGGAAGTACATTTCTAGCATGCTGTCTGCATTGTGGAATTCTCTTGAATAGACTGGATTTCATAACACAGAAGTCAGGTAGGAATTTATGAAAAAATATTATAATGTATTTGATGAATATAACTGAACTAGGAAAATAATAACATTTGTAAAGATCTAAAGTTGGTATACCAAATGGGTGGTAAGCCATTACTTCTTGGATTATTTGCACTCTTCTTCAGTTACACCCTCTCCAGTTCTCTTTCTGATTTTTTCTAGAGCAAAAAACATAGCTGAAAAAATTTAGTTGAACTATTAAAAAAAAAGCAGGTGTAGGAAGAAGCATTTAGATGTGCACAATTTTTTTTTTCACTGAGTTCTAATTTTCTTCCATTTCTACTGCATATTTGAGCACCTATACTATTTTTACTTGGATTTAGAATCAGGTTTTGAACTTCAGAATATTAATGCAACTTTATCATATATAATCAAACATAGTTTTGAACAATCACAGTTGTTTTTTTTATAAAGATAGAGGTAGCATACACATGGTAGTAAAAGGATGCTACGTTCAGTGGAAAAAGCAATGTAAAGTAAAATTAACTTCAAAGAAATTTAAAATGTTTTGGATGTTTATTGGTGCAGTTGCAAAAATATTTTGAAGTGAATTTTTGAAGGTTTCCAAGGAACTGTCAGCACTAGTAAAAATAACCGTGGCCTATTCATGACATTCTGCTAAGCTAAATTTTCTCTAAAGCCACAGTCTGAAACAATGAAGATTTGGGCCTTTTGTTTCTTCATATTTTGTTTCTGAAATGTGGGAGCTAATCATATCACTACATGAAAACCAACTGCTTATGCACGACTATGTGAAGAGAACAATTTAAAATACTGCTTGTACTTTCCTTCATTATAGAAGCTGCCATACTCACTTTATTTCCATACAAAAATAGTGACGTTCTAAGTTATTCATTACTCTTTTGTAAATAATAGCAAATGGATCATCTGATAGGCAATTCGGATTATTGCTTACAAGTGCCATCAAGTTATGGAGGCATTAAAGTGCTGCAGGAATGAAATAGCTATCACCTCAGTGCTCATGATGTGTCCAAAAAGCTTGGGTATTTTAATAGATTGTAATAGATTTTGTCACTGTAAGTCACTTTCACAACTCACTGTGCAACAAATCACGTAACTACTTTTCTACTCTTTTCTACCACTCTTCTCAGAAACCAAAGGCATTAAATAAACTGCAACTGCATGCACTTCCTTGAAATTCACAATACTTTCTCCTCCATCCTCTTGTAAGTAGAAGTAAATGGTGAAGAAATACTCTTTCAAAGTGAACTTCAGGAAGTAGGGTGAGAATAGTTTGACAAACTCCTGAAATAGGTCAGAAAAAAAAGTCACACAAACATTATTTAAGCATTAAGTTGGTGTCTGTATAACTGACCATGTTAAGTAGGATACAGAGCTCGTAAAACCATTATTTGAGTCAACTACTGTTTTATTTTTCTCACACTTCTGCTTAGAGCTTTCTTTTTCTTTTTCCAACTTCAGTTTATCTTTATGTTTAAGAATATTCATTTGAAACTGAAACCCTATCCTCTGTTAGGAGATACGGAGGATACAGCCCACTCTAGAAACAATGGTCCTAGCATTTTTTATGTTTGATATGGAAACAGCAAACCAAGAAGTTCTCTTTTGTGCACATGCAATAAAATATGCAAGCCCATCTATAACATAATACATGAACGTTATTTTCTACCTGTCTAACTGCACTGCAACCTAATACTCTTTACATTAGCTGTTTCTTCTGCGAATTCTCATTTTCTCTGTCAAATGATGCATGAAAGCTAGAATCGCTACAGCTTAATGGAATAAGCCTCTGATCAGTGCTATATATCAAAGACATCCCTCTCTGAACATATAAGGACAGAAGGATAACAGGTTCTAAAACAAGTGCAAAGTGCATTTGGAACTTTCGCCCCAGCTGCTCACTTTCCCCTCATGTCGAAACAGTCGTTGGTGTTACGCCGTTATTTGTTTTTAAAGGTTTAAATGTTCAGGAAGCCAGCATGGGCTTACAGCTATAAAATGGTGTCAAGAAGGATTTATGCGTTCCCTAAAAAACACTGTAGTCACCTCTATTAGATAAGTTTTGAAATCAAAAAGAGACAAGGTCACATTCATATTTGAAATACTGTGGCAGAAGAGACAAGAAAAAGGGATCTCAAATTCATAACTACCTTGGCCTGGACTGATGGCTTCTGCATCTCTTCTGATCTTGTGGTAACAATAATGAATGGATGTAAAGCAGACAGCATGACTTAAGTTCTGCTCTGGAACACAAGAGGCAAGCAGGTAGGTGGAATTAAGAGTATATGAATGATTGCACCTTTGCTTACTGAAAATCAAATAGAAAATATTCCTAATGTTCTGAAGAGCTTTAAGAACAAAGTAGCCAAATTTCTGCCAGCAGTGACAACTTGCTTCAGACCATGGAATTACACTGATAATCACTGACGGTGTCTTTCTGCCCTGCTGTTTTCCTATTATTCTTAGAGTGTACACATTTTACAAAAGGTAAGGTTCTTCATAATCTCTTAAAACAAACCATTACCTTATGACAAGTGTACTACACTTGTTATACTTCTTTTCTTTTTTAGTAAAGAAAATAATGTATTTTTTCCCTCCGGTTAATTTATTATCTTCAACTCACAAAGTCACAGTTCCCACTAGTTTCTGAGATCTTTCTATAGCTGTATGAATTTATTCCACAGATCGTGATAATTGATCTAAGTCATGCAGATGACTCTGCATTAATTCTTTGTTTTTCTTTGTATTGACTTACATATTGCTCCCACATTACAGGGCTTATTCCTTGCTTTGATAAAGTTTTTCCATCCATTAAATAACTTATACTCCAGAACAGTTGATTCATATTTCTTCAATCTAACTTTTCAAGCCTTTCTATGATACTGTGCTCAAATGAGATGATTTTCTGTATTTTATCATATTTCAGCAATTTCAAATGAAATCAAAGGAGGAGTTGATTATTTCAAGTGGAATGTAACGAAGTGTGGGATTTGTTCAAAATTATTGGCATTTTTTAAAAGACTGGACAAACATTTGAAAAAGCGCCTGCTGCTGCAGCAGTATGTAGTCATGTAATACTGGAGGATGGTGTTGATGAGTATTCAGCTCACAGGTGAAGCAGCATGAGCAAGAATGGGACACAGATGAAAAGGTGCTGACAGATGGTAGGTATGCTGACTTCTTTCACACATATTGAAGGGGCTGCACTGCTGCACGGGAGGTGCAGAACTGAGAATTAATTCATTCCTTTCTACATCAGGCCATGAAGGTTTTACTGTAGTAACTGTTTATTTAAGGTGGATGTCCAAATGACATGCAATCTATTTAAATAATTGTGATTATTAAAGGTAAAAAGATCATTATGCTTGTTATGGAAATAAATCATATGCATGCCACACAAACAAATGTTTGCTGAAAAGTCAAGAACATCTCAAATATTTAATTACACCTTCAAATTCTGTTTCAACATTTGCTAGTGCTTATGTCAAACGCCTCATTCTGAGGAGCCTTACCTAAATATGTTGTGACAATACAATTTATTTCTTGTTTTGGGAAATTCTAATCCTAGTTTGTAGCCAACAAAAATATTCTGCTTCTTTTTGTTCACAGGCTGTTTGTCAACAAATTTAGCTGAAATATTTGGTGAAGATGCTTATCAAATATTTTCAACTAATAATTCCTTTCTGTATAGTTTTTGTAACTACTCAAATTCAGATGGTCAGAATTCAGGCAGTCCAGATGTGCCATCCAATTTGCACAGTTACGTCTCAGAGCCAGGTTTCTGGAGCAATATGATGATATTCAATTAAAAATCAGCTTTCAGTGAGATGCATTATTTGCATGAATACACTGGCTACAATATTAACAGAGTACGTATGCAAAGGAACATAGAGACTAAGTAAATTTATTTAACATGTTTAGAAGACTGCTTTCAGGATTTTGGCGTTATTTCCTTAGAATCACAAGGCAGTCACACAAATATATAATTAAGTCAGCTTTAGCACTCTTACTATTGATTATTAAAGATATTATCTCTAAGTTTTAAATCACAGCTACTAGAAGTTTCACATCTATGCAGACATTAAGTTAAAAAGCTCCATATCAAATGCTTTCAAAACAAATAAGATGCATTTAGCAGCCTTATATTAGACAGCACTGAAAACTGTAACCTGGGTATGTGCAAACTTGAGTAGGAAAGATTGGTTTACATTCCAATTACTGTCCTAATGGGATTTGGATGAATTCAGGAAAAGAATACAAAACATGCATGCATACACACACAGATATATATATGTATATATACAGATAAAAACGAGAAGCACTCCGAAAGTTATGCTTCCTATTTTATAATTTTGGCCCATGATGTCAGAGGTGGATGCTGGTGGTACGGCAGTAGATGCTGGGCTTTCCCACCAATATCCCATTCCATGTTGTTGCTGTGTGACAGAAGGCAGCAGAGGGGCAGTCTGACAGAATGGCATCTGACATGGAAGTCCGTATGAAGCAAAGGTGTGTCACTGAATTCCTTCATGTGGAAACAACTGCACCCATTGACACTTGTTGGACATTTCTGGAGACCAAACAGTGGATGTGAGCACAGTGAGTGGTGCATTTCAGCAGTGGTGACTGTGACAGTGGGTCACCTCTGCCAGTGAAGATTTCTATGAGCACAGCAGGCAGGCTCTTGTTCATTGCTGGCAAAAATGCAAAGCTACTGGCAGTGACAGTGTTGAAAAATAGCATTTTGTAGCTGAGAATTATGTCTATCAAATAATGTTATTGTGCTCTTTTTATCTACTGTCATTTCCGGGGAGATAAATAGGAGGAATTACTTTAAGAGCAACACACATACATTTACATATTGAAATATATGAATAAAGCATCATTTCAATCTTATGTATCCAATATATTCATATAAAATATTTAAAATATAAATAATTTGTGCAAGAATCATATATTACTTTCACTATACACATTTACTCATTAATGTTCCATTTTTTAAAAATCTAATGTGTAGATGGAAGAAAGACTGGGTAGAAAAACTGTAGGTAGAAAGAACAGTATGTAGAAGCATGCAGTAATATGTCGAAAAAGAAATGTTACATCAGTGCCCCTTGTTATGCTTTGCTAGGCACCTGACAGTTCTGAGAGCAATTAAAACATTATTAATTTCCAAGGTGCTGTTTCAAGCCCACGGGGACCTGCTTCATCTTGTCAGTAGAAACATCCCATAACGGGAACAAGAAATTCTGCCATTTTCTTGTTATAGATCTTTCTGAGTGTCTGTTAGAATAACAAAGAACTGATTCTTGTTTCACATACATCGGTTACAAATATGCCAAGGTGCATGGGACACCATTCTCCCCTTTGGCTGGCTGGCTTTCCTCATAGGAGAGTGGAGAGCAGCTGGGAGAGGTGCCCAGGGAATGTGCATGATCTGCATAGGGACACTCCTACATTTGTTCCTCCTCTCCAGCGACGATACTGCATTCTTTGACAAACCATTCACCCTTCAGTGAAGCCCTCCTTTGTGTGTTAGGTAGTAGCAGTACTTGGAACAACAGTACACTAAGATCTTATAAGCAATTTTTTTTTTCCATTCTCACTTCAAACAGAACACTCACTGACTCCTAACTTGGGCAGTCAGATAGAACACAGCAAAGAAAAGCACTAGCAGCAGATGATGCCTGCATAATGCTTCTACAGCAACCGCATAGTTTTCACCAAAACCCATTCAAATTCGCCATGGGCAATTCCTTAAGCAGGGAATAGCTTATGATGCTGTTAGCAGCCATCTGAGGACGCATTTATTAGGGGCAGTTGTGCACATATATTCCAGTGTTCTGTAGTGTAAACAAAAATGCTACGACCAAAAAGAAAGGACAGAGGGAAGGACAGCGTGAGTCTTACCCCAGCAGTAATCACTTCCCATAAGAACTGCTGTAACAATATTGCAATGTTGAGGCACAATGCCATGAGACAAACAGTGTAAGATTCCTAGAAGAATGTGCTACTTTTAGAAGGAAGGAAAGTTTGAAATTATAAGGCTTACCCGGATTCCTTCTGAGTGATAGCCAAATAATTGAAATCAGGAGCCAGATGTCCCACAGCCTAGGCAGAATACAGGACCCACAGATCTCAAGCAGCTGTCTTTCCGGGCAGACTTAAGCTGATACTACTTTGACAAAGAAATCATCAGAACCATCTCAAAAGACATTTGACAAGGACTGACCCTCAGTGAGCCAATCTTTTTAGTGCAATTTATGGAATCAAATAAAGAATCCTTAAAATTGATATAAATAAACTGATTGTACTCAAGAAAATGTCCAGATTCCTGATATATCCCGCACATTAAGTATGTCCTCTTCTTCTTCTTTTTTTTTTTTTTTCTTTCTCTTCCTACAAAGTAACTTTCTGAATGTTAAATTGTTTTCCAGTTTGAGAAGCTCTACAACAGAGAGCAGAAACAGCTGTACTGGATTTATGTGATTAATTGCAAACACAAAACCAACACTTTATCCAACAGTGTCCAAATGTCATGCTGTAGAGGATCTGTAAACCCAACATTTACTGATCAAAAAGGCTGAGTGATTACATACTGAAATACACCTACCATACTTAAAGACCAATTCTTCTGCTACGAAAAATATTTCTAAACCTTGTTATTGTATTGAAAATAATGAGTAATTTTCTCTCCTATTCACACCTACTAATGTAAGGAAATAGCTGTAAGACAATGCTCCTTTTAAAAGGAAAGTAACTCTTTACAGGACTTGCTTCCTCTGAAGGTGAACTTGTCTAATCGACTAGTGGATACAGTGTGACAAAGCTGCAACAAGTAAAAGACCTACCACATTTACTGGTAAACAAGGAAAACCACTCAAACATACCAGCATGCCCTCTGCATTTAAACAGCAAAATATCCTATTTCTTTAGGGAAAAGTGCAGAATGATATGTATGCTGTCAGTCTGATACACTCTAAGAGAAAAAGCAAGAGAAAATTTGAAGCTAAAATATTCAGTGACATCACGCAGTGGAACGACGCAAATGAGGAGGAAGTAAGAATTAAAGCTGGAGGAGTTAATGAAGCATGTAGTAGACAGGACTGTATCAAGATAGGAAAATGTTGCATTTTATCACACTTAGGCTTTTTTTTTCATGCACTTCCACCACGTGGCAAGTGTAACACAGCTATATTCAGTATATATCAGCTGAACAGACACACACACTGGGAAAGTCAACTATTTCTAAAATGATTTTTCTTTCCCTCTTGTGAATATGGACGCTCCCCATATCACCTTTGAAGCAGTGGTATTTCAGCAACAATAAATGTTCTGATGTACAGAACCTCTCTGAAGAAGATGGATTCATTTCTTTATTTCTTTAGGTATAACTGCACCATCCTTATCAGCATGAAAGAAAAATCCTTACTTTCCTCAATATCTCATTACAATGACACTGTAGCAGAGTTACTGTAGACGGATATTAAGCTCCATTCTTAATCGCCAATACTGACTGCTCATAGACCATTTCCTTACTTGTGTAACTCATTAAGTACAATGGATTTTACACTGATGACATTGAGATCAGAATCTCACTTCCTAGAATAAAAATTCAAAGTGATGAAAGCCATAAAATGTAATTTAAGTACCACTAAACTGCAACCACAGATCTGTTGAATAAGCAAGGTGTGAAGAAAATGGGAAGGTTTCCTGGAAGATATTTAGCTTCCCTTCACTGGTAGCAGATAGTGAATGTATTATTCTCTGTTCCATGTGATTATAGTAACTACACACCTGGATCCACTTCTCACTTCTTTTTTGCAAGTAGAAAATTTGAACTAATTATTAGAATGTAGAAAAAAAATTACCAGTTTAGACATTAGTTTTAGAAAAAGGACAAATCACTGTCTCATTTTCTCTCCACTGACAACAAAGGAAGTCATGAGAACAAGTCCAAGTGTCAACAAACATACTTTAAATGTCAGACATTTTTTGAGGTGGATCCCAGGCTTTTCCAGCCCTGACCCACACTCCTTTCTTTCTCTCAATATATTCAACATTCTTTTAAATTGTGATGTGAAATTGTTTGCCATGTAAAATACATTGGTATTTGATTTGATTATTATTTCTACTTTAATAGAAAATCACAATCATAAGCAGTTAGGACTAGATTGAGAAATATTTCTAAAGTGATGAAATGTGTTTTTCATCTTTTATTTAATATCAAAAAACACTTTCTTTCATTTGCATATAACACAAGAGATACCCAAAACTGTTTGAACAGACAAGAATGTCCATGGAAGTGTTCCTTCGTCTCAATGTAACCGAAGCAGTAGTTACCGTGTATAGAAAGTGCATTTAATTTTAATGGAGAACGAATAAGTTGTGAAGTTTGAGTGTTCACTTGAGTTTGGTTTTGATCAGGAAATCATCTTAATATGAGAAATTTGGGTGATGGATGAATCTGTAAATATGTATAGCATTTAATAATAAACTTAGAAGTTTACATCGGATGCCATGCATGCTCTGCAATCCACTATTTTCACCTCTAAGTTTTTCAACTTATTATTTTTCAACACATCGAAGTTTTTCAACTTATTTCTCCACCCCCCCCAGCTATATTTTTACATTCTTCACTATTCTTCTTTTTCTTCACTCTACCTTCTAATTTGTAACCAGCTTCTGCCTTTGTTAAAGGCCACTAGAAACTTTCCTGTTTTCAGACAGATTATGAAACTGTTTCCTCAAATGTCGAGATTGTGAACTTGTCTCTCCTCCTGCCCGACATGACACACATCTAAGAGAAGGTTCATACTTGCTCCCACAATAGGGCTGCTGGATTTCACCAGGAATTCCCACAGAAAAATATGAAACTGAAGGTTTGAGAGAGATACATATCTTTCCTGTCATTTACTTCCCTTAGCTAAGCCAAGGGTTCTGCTTGGTTCCTAACCAGCACCTTTTACCGTCCCACCATGCCTGAGTGTGCAGTCAGTGCTTGTACCTAGAATCTAGAAATAAGGAGTCTGGATGTAACAACTGCTGTTCCTATTCCAAAGGGACTTACTGCAGTGTCTAAGCAGAAATTTTAAGAATTAAAAGGAAAAATATGCTAATTCCCTGCTGTTTGTGTCTGACTTCAGTGGGCATTTCTTAGGGGTTAGAGGACTCAGGAAAAAGGACAAGTTAACAGACCAAAGTTGGGAAAAAATGGTTACATCTGAGTAGATGGTTATTTCTCAACTTTGCTTTTAACAAACAAACAAACAAACAGGTAGGTTTGGCTTCAAGTGACTAATGCCTCACTGGTAAACACAGTCTGTTATCGCTTGATGCCTGTGCATAGAGACTAGAAAACACCAGCATGTTTGTTCACTTCACAGGCACATAAATTGCTATTTCAGATGGGGGTCAATGGGCAATCAAGCCTGAATGGGCAATAGGGTGAGAAAGTAGCATGAAAAATACATGACAGCAGGAAGCAAGTGGAAGTAGCTTGCCTTAGCTACTGATGTTGCTTACTTTTGTGCCTTTTTATGTTACCTAACATACTACCATCTTTTCTGCCATCTCACTGCTGCCACAACTTTCCTTCTTTACCCCACAAATAACTTGTCTCAAGCATGGGAAGGAAAAGCACTGGAGAAGAGTTGGTTTTCTTGCAGGAGCTTATACAAATATGGGAAAGCAATTCAGTTCTTGTTATTTATGTTATTCTTTGAAAAAGAATGAGCTAAAAGAACTGTGGTTAAATTACTAACAAAAGTTTATGTTAACATAGATCTACCTATGTTTGTTTCTGTCCGTTTGTGTGCTGTCCACCTGTAAGTAATGCAAAAAGAAAGAATAGGAGCACAGGACATAAAAAAGGACAGGAGCATGAAGAATACTCATAATTCTAAGTACTACAAGGGATGCTAAGAAATGAGAAGGGCTACAGTTGTCACAGCTTTGGTTAGAATTTGGAAAAAGGAGAGGTGCAGAGCTTCCCTTATTGCTGAAGCCTGGTGTGAGAGCTAGTAGCATGAGATCCACTTTTCTCTGAACTCTGTTGCCAAAATTGAGTTCCCTGAGTGTGTGCCACCCTAGGTTAGTATTATCACAGAATAGCTTGATGTTGGAAGAGAACTTTAAGACACCTAGTTCCAACAACCTGCTGTGTTTGGCCGCCTCCCACCAAATCTGGCTGCCCAGGACACCATCCAACATGGCCTTGGGCACCTCCAGATATGGGGCAGCCACATCTCTCTGGGCAGTCTGTGCCAGTGCCTCACAGCCCTCCAAGTAAAGAACTTCCTCCTAACATCTAAGATAAATTTCCCTTCTTCTATTCTTATATTGTTCCCCCCTGTCACTATTGTAAGAGATTATTATTTTAGACCATTGCCTCAAAGCTTGCTGAGGAACAGTGATGGACAAGTCCAGGCAAGTCCTGGACAGAGGTTGAGAAGTCCTTTGTCTGAGGAGCACAGATGGAGAAGGCCAGGGGCAACGAGATAAGCTTCACGTTAATGGCCTGGAAGCACTCTTTTGTGTGGGCTTATCTCGAAGGAGATGGCCCTCTCAGGAGGTGCTGCACATGACTCTTACCCAAGCGCCCAGGAATGTCACCTAGGCAGAAGAAGAAGGATAAAAAAGAGACAAGCAACCATGGTTTTTTAGGGTTTCTGACAAACAGATTCCTCATGAAGAACAAGGAGGGTTCCTGACAACAGAAGCCTCACGACCTGCCTCCCTCCCCCCTGGACTTGCTTTGCGCTCTACCTGCTTGCTTCCTAAGGCCGGCCATGCTGCTGCTGCTGCTGCTCTCTCCTGAAGAAGAAAGGTGTCTGCCATCAGATTCCTCACTACGGAATGCCTGCATGCTGACGGACTCTCCTGGGCCTGCTACCAGAGACCTGCTGCTTCCTCCCGGACTTACCCCGCAGCTTCTTCCTGGACCTACCCGATACCTGCACCTTCTTGCTGCCTAAGAACGGCCACGCTGCTACTGCCCTCCTCCCCTGAGCCTCTGCCCCGGACCATCGGACAACGGGACCTCTGCTGGATCCTGGTGGTGACTATCCCCGCTTTACGCAATTCTTGCTTCTTTCCTATCTTTTCTATCGCCCATCTTCCCTTCCCCATATCCCTAAGCAATTAGGATTTGTAATGAACCTGGTTGGACCAACATTTGAACCGTTGTTTCTTTATCTCACGTCGAGTATACATACATTAAAAGAACCTCATCTCCCTCCTATGAATTGGAGCGAGACAACTATCTGCTTGTGTGAAGGTTGCTCAAGGAAAAGGAAAATAGAAGAATCAAATTTATTCTTAGTTCTGACAAGAGAGACCTTTCTGTTATCCCTGAACATGACAAAATCCGTCTAAATAAGGCATGATATGTCTTAGCTTTTATGTCTAAGTTTACTAACATGCATGTCTATCCAGAAAAACAATTACTAATACCTGTAAACAATACAAAACATTGCATTATTCATCGTGATAACATTTATAACTCTGAACCACACTGATGGAATTGCCAAAGTAAACAGATTTTATCCTTCTTCCACATTCATATAGGCCTCATTTCCTTAGATGCTGACATTTTATAAATGTCATAGTTTATGAGGAAATAATAAAAATCCAGATAACATGGCACAACACTATGACCTTTAGCTGAAGGATTGATATAAGTTCTTAAGTAAGCTCAGTAAAGAAATTCAGAGGTGAAAACTCAGGTTCCAGTAAGTAATTGTGGACTTCAAAGGTCACAGATTTAGCATCAATTCTGTCTGAGTCAGAGCTAGCACCACTTTTGTTTGTTCAAATTTGTTGCTTGTGATTTGATTTTGCAAATGACCTGCTTTACCTCCATGCTGTACACAGTTTAAATAGAAAACTTTTATATTCTCATTATTATTTGGAATTGAATTTGTTTGCTACGAACAGACTAAAATCAAGCAAAATTCCCACTATTAATGTTATTAGTTTGGGTATAGATTTAGAAGCTATGTTTCTATGAAAGTATTTCTGGCAGATACTCTCAACAGATATATATTTCCATTTAATGAGCCATTAATCCATTCATAAAATACAGTTAGAAAAAAAATGTATTGATTTGTTTGTAGTTAAATATATATATATCCCAACAGTTCTGAAGATGCAAGTGCGTGCTTCTGTACCTTGGTTAGGTGTGCAATTTGAGAAAGAGTTCTCCACCACAAGGAATATCTATTACTCTATACTTAAGAATGCAAGTTATGGGTCTACAAAGGCCATCCGTCCTCACCTCCAAAAAAGGGAAGGAGATGATTACATTTTGGCAACTAAATTATTTTCAGATTCCACCTTTACTGACAGTGCTCCAGTTTAACATACCTACTAGTGGGCTATGCGCATGTATCCCGAAAAAGTGACATAAATGTTTACTCTTTAGACTTCAAGAATTGAATGGAATATATCAATGCAGTTTATATTGCCTACAAAAATTCAACTGCTCTCTGAAAGCACCAAGAAGATGTTCAGTGAAATAGATAATAAACAAAACACACTTGTTAGAACAACATAAAGTTCCATAAAGATTGGTGACGTTGGAAAATCTAGACAGCAGGTTACAGCTACAGGAGATTTTTAGATGCTTATTCAAATGGTATTAAAGACACAAATGCTAGTTTAATACTCCTGAGAAGTGAAAACATACTTACTTGTATCTTAGAGATAGAAGAACATTATAGAAGGGGAAGTTCAAAACATACTCAGAAACAAACTCTGATAATTACTTCAGCATGAACTCATAAGATAATTGTGTATTTTTAGATACTATTGAACTTCAGAATATGTATGTAAAAAATTGGGATTTTGTCTTTCCTGTCCACACAGCACCCTTAGACACCAACCAAGACTGCTACCCTTAAACTACAACCAAGATTCATTACTCACATTCAGACAAAAAAAAAAAAAAAAAAAAAAAAGTGGCAATACTGAATATAGTACAAAGCACATAATTCACATTTGACTTATGTTTTGAGGTTTAAATAAATCCACTCATCTCCTCAAACATCTTGATTGCAATTGCTTAAATTTCATAAATCCCTATAATTGACAAATACTGAAAAGAATATCTGAACAAAATTGGAAGCATGCACTTTGTTGCACAGTCTGCCATCTGTTAAACTACTGTCATGCATGAACCATGTAAAAACATTAACACCTGCTAGAATTGTATGAATGGTGATGCCCCTGACAGAGACTTAGAATACTGTTAAAATATTAAGTTTTGTAATAGAAAAGGAAGTGTGTGAGTAGTTTGGTATTCTTACTCCAATAAGTGGCAAATGTTAAGTTTACTTGGCAGCGTATAAATATGTTAAGTTTACTTAGCAGCTGTATGAAAGGTACAGAAGCAGGCTGTCCCCATGCGCTGTGAGATGAGCTGGTGGGGAAGAAGACTGGTGTAGCTGAACAGGGAGATTTCAAGAGAAAAAGAGAATTTACCTCCTGTGGAAGAAGGGACAGGCAAGGAAATTGCTAGCATACGCAAGGAGAAAATCAGAAAGGCTGAAGACCAGCTCAACCTGGCCACTGTAGCAGAGGACAACAGTAAACATTTTTACAAATATGTCAACAGAAAGAGGAGGACAAAGAAGAATCTTCACCCTTTTCTGGATGCAGCGAGGAACATGACCACTGAGGATAAGGAAAAGGCTGAGGTTCTCAATGCCTTGTTTACATCTGTCTTTAATAGTCAGAGAAGTTATCCTTAAGGTGCTCAGTCTCCTGGCCTGGAAATCTGGGATAGAAAGAAGAATAAACCTCCCATGATTCAGGAGGAAAGAGTTAGACACCTGCTACTCCACCCGGACTGCTACAAGTCCATGGGGCCAGATGGGATACACCCGAGGATGCTGAAGGAGCTGGTGGACATGATTGCCAAGCTGCTTTCCACTGTCTATCAGCAGTCCTGATCAACAGGAGAGGTCTCAGATGACTGGAGACTTTCTAAGGTGATGCCCACCTATAAGGAAGGTTGTAAAGAGGATCTGGGGAATTATAAGCCTGACTTCAGTGTCAAGGAAAGACATGGAGCAGGTCATCTTGACTGTGATTAACAGCACGTGCGTGACAACTGAGGGATGGGTTCCTGAAAGGCAGGTCCTGCTGGACCAGCCTCATCTCCTTCTATGACCAAGTGGCCTCCTTAATGGATGAGAGAAAGGCTACTGACATAGTCTACCTAGACTTCAGCAAAGCCTTTGACACTGTCTCCCACAGTATTCTCCTGAAGAAGCTGGCAGCTCACGGCTTGGACATGTACACTCTCTGCTGGGTAAGAAATTGGCTGGAGGGCCAGGCCCACAGAGCGGTGGTGAATGGAGTTAAATCCAGCTGGCATCTGGTCACAAGTGGTGCTCCCCAGGGTTAGTATTGGGGCTCATCTGTTTAACATTTTTATTGATGATTTGGATGATGGGATTGAGTGCACCCCCAGTAAGTTCACATATGACACCAAGCTGCGAGGGAGTGTCAATCTGCCTGAGGATAGGAAGGCCCTACAGAGAGATCTGGACTGTCTGGATCGCTGGGCTGAGGCCAATGGGATGAAGCTCAAGACCAAGTGCCAAGTCCTGCACTTTAGTCACAACAACACAATGCAATGCTACAGGCTTGGGGCAGAGTGGCTGGCAAGCTGTGTGGAGGAAAAGGATCAGGGGTGTTGGTCGATGCTCAGCTGAACATGAGCCAGCAGTGCGCCCAGGTGGTCAACAAGGCCAATGGCATCCTGACTTGTATCAGAAATAGTGCAGCCAGCAGGAGGTGATCAATCATCCCTCTTTACTCAGCCCTGGTGAGGATGCACCTCAAGTACTGTGTTCAGTTTTGGGCCCCTCACTACAAGAAAGACATTGAGACCCTGGAGCATGTCCAGAGAAGGACAACAAAGCAGGTGAAGGGTCTGGAACACAACTCTTGTAAGGAGCAGCTGAAGGAACTGAGCTTGTTTAGTCTGGAAAAGAGGAGGCTCAAAGGAGACCTCATTTCTCTCCACAGCACCTTGAAAGGAGGTAGTGGTGAGGTAGGGGTCGACCTCTTCTCCCAAGTAACTAGTGATAGGACTAGAGGGAATGGCCTCACGTTGCTCCAGGGGAGGTTCAAGTTGGATATTAGGAAGAATTTCTTCTGTGAAAGAGTGGCTAGGTGATGGAACAGATTGTCAGGGAAGCTGTTGAATCACCTTCTCTAGAGGTGTTTAAGGAAAGGGTAGATGTAGTACTCAGGGACATGGTTTAGTGGCAATATTGGTGGAAGGAGGACAGTTGGACAGGATGATCTTAGGAATCTTTTCCAACTGTAATAATTCTATGATTCTATAATAAACTCAAAGCAGCACTGCATTTAGGCAAGAACTTGGAAGTCTGGTTTAAAATGGTTTATACATATAAATATACGTGTGTGTATATATATATAAAAGGGAAAGATGAAGAAGATGAAGGAAAATGTACTCAAGTCAAAAAGAAATCTGGGAGGTCCCTTTCTGTTGTGAGTAACCTTGGAGATAATCTTGTGCTTAGGTCACCCTTTTGCTTCAAGTGAAGTACGATATCAGAAGAAACTCTGAGGCGTGATTCTCAAATGACAGTATTATTTTTTAATAATTAGCATTCTAGGCAAAGGAAACTAAAATGCATAAGCAAAAAAAGGTATTGTTCAGTAGCACTTAAAAACCAAGTTCGTCATATTGAAACCGTATTCCCAATCTTGTAAATTAGGGCCAAGAACTAATATCTAGGTAGAGCCTACTTTTATTTGCTTAGCTCTTGGAATTTTCTAATACTAATAGCAAATAATAAGCCTAATCTAAACGAATTCCTTTCTGCATACAGAGACTACATGAGAAACTGTGGAGAAGGATCCATGAAACCTGTCACTGCACAGGAGATTTATGCGACAGAGCATCTCTCCCTGCTCTATATATGTCTGAACTTGCTGAGAATGGGGAAAGAAAATCTTAGTGGATAGTTACAGTTGTGAAGTCCTACAACTGATAAAAAGTAAATGTTCATTTTATAAACTTAACTTGCAATGATGATGAAAGAGATTTATCAGTCTCTAGATCTTGCAGTAACATACATAATAATCTTTGATAACCTTCAAGTAAAAATCCATTAAAAATCAATCTTACTGTAATACCAAAGAGTATTTTGAGTATACTTTGTACACTTAGCACCAATTTCTATCTACCTTCACTTATTTCACAATAATATTTTGCATTTATATAGCACCTTCTACAAAAGCAAATTTTAGAAGATCTTGAATACACTACTGAAGTCAAGATTGTAAGTCAACTGTGACTAAATATAATAATTCCCGGGTATTAGAAAGAAGTAAGACATCAGATTTTGTAGGCACAGCATCATGTAGAAAATATTAATTAGAAGTTAATAGAAACCTATCTGAGGGTTGTTTAGGAAAGGTCAGTTGAAACTAATTCAAAGAGGAAACGTGAAGTATATGAAAGTCTCTTCCTTTCTCTCTTCCATCATTAAGCATTCATTATGAGCTGTGATTAAGTAAAACATTTAAAATCCTGCAACTAGTTGATCACTTAGTCTGTGCAGTGAAAGGTTAACGATGGTTCCATCTTTTTTTTGAGTCATCTAATGAGATTCTTTGATGCGGATTATGTGAAACAGGAAACCATTTCTTGAAAAATTTTCTTTAAATTTTTCTCTGTGTGCTTATTTCTTTTTCTCAAGAGAGAAAATGATGAATCTCTTTAGAAGCCCAAACGCCCTTAAATGAAAGAAGCACGGTAAGGTGCTAGGGTCAGGAATGTGCAGCACTTTTCAAGATTAACTAGTAAGAAAATCAGCTCAAGATATTTAATCACTGCTTCAATAATGAGAGAAAAAATACTTTTTTCTCAATCTTGAGGAAATCTTGCTTAGCAAAGTTTTACTGCAACAGAAGAGCAACACCCAGAAGGAGGATCAGTGGGGTGAGAGATTTGAGTTTTGGGAGTTGACATTTAAGAGAGAGGTTTAAGTCTGGGACGTAGAACTCTGATAAAACAATACCTTACTAGGGCTTCTGACCCTGTTTCAGGAGGCTGTCGATTTTAGTGAGGCTCTCTGCCTATCTCCTCACTGATAAATCTTCCTTTAAATCCTTCTAGGCTTCACTGATCACTTTAGATCATCTGTTCACAAGTCATCACCTATCACAAGCCAAAACCAGCTTCAGCTAAAGACAATGCTATGGCAAACCTCTTGGCAGGGCACAGACAGAGAAAGAGTGGATTATTGCCTCAGGGTTTATCCCACATACGCAAATAGAGAGGACAGAAATTCAGAAAGATTTAAATGTAAAAATAGGCAGAACTCAGCCTAGAAAGCTGAAAATAGTATAATAACAAAGCACATCTTGTGAGACACTGGTTGCAGGGGAGAAGGAGGAGAAAGAGGAGAGAATCTGTGGAATGGAACAAAAGCCAAAGGTACAGCATGAAAGAGCAGTTGCAATGTCTTAGTTTGACTATTGCTACAGGGGAGGATCCACTATAAACAGAGAATAGATGGCACAACAGCTGAACACAAAAGCCTAGAATCTGTATTACTGCTTTGCTCATTCTAACGCTCTAGGCAACAGCCTAAGGATGATTCTGCTGGTTGTCCCTGCTCACCCGAGTGAAATGGATCTCACTGCCAGTGATGGGCATTCCACACACACAGAAAATAAGGTACTCGTAGTGTTTGTAGAGAATTATCTTTAAGAAGCTAGAAATTAGCAGGTGCTTTAGAACTTAGTAAGGTAGTTGAAGATTGCGGAGGATTAATACACTGCCAAGGATAGGTCAGAAAGGTAGACAAAGTCTAAATTTCTGAAGATATTCAAGTGGATTTGGACCATTCAAATAATATAAAAGTCACTTTTTTAAATTTCTCAAGTTTCTTTCATGATTATATTTTGTGCTCTACTTACATTATTTCCCTGGAAATTATGAAAGGCAGCTGGATCAGCAAGTTTTACCATATGGACATGCACATCTTTCCATGAATTTAACCAATTGTCTTTAACCTCTGTCAGACCATGCCTCTTAGTTTTGACCGGTCATCTTAAAGATTATCATTCATGTTCCTTTTTTTGCTGTCTCAATCATCTCTGAGTTCAACAGCTAATTGTTTCTATACCCACAAACGGAAAACTATCATTCAAAAACTTGCCTGGAACAACTTCAGGTACCAAGGAAGACCTACACAGATTACTCCTCCCTCAGAATCCACTGCTTTAGTTGTAAACTTGAAGTCCTTTTTGATTTGGTGTATCAAGCATAAATAAATAAATACATTTTTAAATGAATAGAAATAGATTCTATGGCATTCCAATCAGAAAGCCAAAACAATGACATTTGACTCATATAATAAATTATATACCCTAAGAGTTAAAGCATCAGCTAAAGAACTATTACATACACTCTAGGCTAACATTCACAAACTTAATCTTTGCAGTAAGTAATGAATAAATGTGTTAATTAGCCATAAAAGTCCCAATTTTAAAACATTTGCATTCACCAATTTTGCAAACTAATGTTTGAGCTACTTCTCATAATAAACTGTAAAGAAGTTACTGTTGCTCATAACAGTTAATGGGTTTGAGATGCATATGGCCCTACATTCTTCCAAGAAGAGTGCTTTAGGCAGATGTTGCTCCATTCTTTACTTCTAACAAGTAGTTAATATTGGATTGCTCCTATAGCTTCTCAGCAACTGTTGATCTTGGTTTTATTTTTAGTTGACAGCTTATGGAGAACAGTATTCAAATTAAGACATAATATTCTTATATTTGAATGTTTAGCAAGTGCCAGAGGGCCACTAGACTGTGCAGTTATCTACCTTATGAATTAACAAAGCCAAGTACTGACTTGGATTCATGCCTTTAGAGGATAATGAGGATGGACAAAAAGGCTGCAGTTGCATTTCCATTTCAGACATGTAGGAACGGGTATCCAGCAAAGCTGGGTTTTGCACTTCCTGGCAAATTAATATTTAATTCTTCATTCCACTTACAAGATATATGGTGCTTACTTTGCTATCCACCATTTTACTTCATCTAATTTCATAGTGGATTAATACGTCAGTTTATGACCTCAAACTGTTATTTATCAGATTCTTATTCATCTAGTAGGTTCTCCTGCAGGATGCACAGGGTTAACTTTATCATTGCATCCTGAAGGATGAAGGTATTGTAGGTGCAAAAACTGAGTATCTTCTTAATTTGGTATCAAGGGAACATAAGAACAGAAGATGTGTGGGTGTGCTACGGAAAGGAAAAAAAAGCAGTCCTGTTTATTGAAGTGGAATTAGAAATGAAGAACAGTGGAAATTAATTTACCCACTTTGTTTTGAAGGGGAGATATTTCTAGATTTCTGACATTTAGGCCAAACCATTTTAACTGCCTTGCCTCCTGACTAGATTCTTCCCTCAAGTTGGGGGGATTTATACTCAGAAGTTAATGGAAGCATGTGCTCCCCAAATTGTTTTCTTTGACTGGTTTGTAGCATAAGGACAAAACTAGCCATTTCTTTTCACAAATTATTCTTTAATGTAATAGATATTTTCATGCAAATCACTATGGAAAGATAGCTATTTTATACTATGGTGATACTTGCTCTAACCCCCATTTTATCCAAAAATCAATCCTGAAAAATAGATTCATAACATTCAAAGCCAAGTGAGATTCATATCACACAGGTCCCCAGAGACATCTGGGAGGAAGTATAAACAACTATTTATGTGAGGCAATTTCCACTGCTAGTTTTGCTAGCTGAACTAAATGTTACTTTTAAAGATGTTTAGCCCTTCCAGCTACATCAGACACAAATTCCATTAAAAAGCAAGATAACAAAGGTCTCTTTCTACAGGTTAGGAGAGATTTGTCCCACAGCAGGCCATACTGTGACAAAGCCTATCAAAGAGAAGAGAAATCTCAGTTATCAATGTAGCGCCTGTGATCTGAAGAGCATTTAGTTACTCCAAAAATAATGCTTAATCAGTTACAATTTAGATGTCAGAAGTAAATTCAAAATGGCGTTGATGAGGTCCAGTGTATCACTACAAAGGAGGACAATTGCCCTCTGTTTTCTTCTGTCATTTCAGAAGGGTGATAAGTGTGCTCTGTGGCCACTCATTTCAATAATAATGAGAGGTACTCATCATCTCAGAAAACAAAAATTTTATTTTTCTATAGAAAAAAAGGCTGATTTTCATTTAACTTCAGGAATTATAACTTAACATTATTAATGTTTTTATCTGCGTAGTCGAGCCTACTTTATTTTATTATACATAAAAAACATCAGAGGTTTGACAATGCTTGTGTTGAGCAGACAGATGCATCTTTTTCTAGACAGATTAATGAGCGATTATATGAAGGAAAGAGCTCATTTAAGAATTATGTCTGAAACTACTGCAAAGTCTTGTCTATATGAGTACATTAAAGATGATAAAATATTTAGAATATTTAGAATTACTTTAATTAATGTAGATTTATCTGTAAAAGAAAAGCAAGGGGACAATTCATGCCACTAGTGTTTAATGGAAAAGGTTTATGTGCTGATACACACTGTATTGTTAACCTTCTCCCAGCTCATTCATTGTGTATTATTGAAAAGTATCACAAAATGCAGTAAATGAATTTCTCCTGTAAGCGAGGCAAAATAATTAACAGATTAGAGGTGCCCTCAGTTTCTACTATAGAGAAATATGGGTAATATCAGCTATGCCCTCTGCTATATTTTCAAGATCATTTGTAGTCTCCTTTCTTTTACAAAAGAAGGAATTTCTTCTCAAGTATCCTTAAAATTCTCAGATGCTTCCTTCCCTGGAATAGCTGAGCTCCAACTTCTTCAAGAATTTAATGCTAATTGCAAAAGACATCTTAAGTTACTTCATGTCCTTACAGAATGTAAGTAGACTAAAAATACATTAAACAACTGCAAGAATATTTGCCTACATTAACTGCCATTAGATGCTCTCTGACTGGCATTATCAGAATTCTTGATGACCACTGTACTGTTTTTCTGCTTTCAAAGCCTTCTGCTTACCCTGCAAAAAAATTTTCAGAAAAAAATAAATAGCAGTTTGATTTCAATGAGAGTTGTTTCTTTATTATTATTTACTCTTGTGAAAAAGTTAGATTTTTTCATTAGCTTCAGTGGGAGTGATTTTATTCTAGCATGGATTTTACTGGAACAGCTTCAGTAAAATTTACCTGTATTTTTATTCAGAAGGACTGGAGAAATCTGATTCTTTTTATCCCATCTGGCTCACTCTTTTTTCACTAATGTAACTTCTGGAGTTGAAAGGGACTCCTCACTTTAATTTAAATATTTATCTCCTATTTCAACCTTTGGACTGATAGACTGGATTTTCCATCATTCATTCACTCATCCATTTCCATTGCTGGATTTTCTTCTATCAATATGAATTACTTTTGTGTTTTCTGTTAGCATGATACTAACACATGGAAGACAGATCTAAATGGTAACAAAAGACATATTTTTCACACAAGAGTGAAGCATGCTATATCATTAAAGCACAGACTGAGAATTAAATGATCTGGGTCATCACGCAGCTTTGAGTAAATCATTTAGAACAGTCTTAACTTTAGTTAAATCAGACAGACAATTTATATTTCACATACTCAACATTCATTAGGTCACTTTTCTGAAATATCCGTATCTGAGTTTATCACACATACTTCACAAGACGAGTGTTAAATTTTCTGTGATTCTTTTTTTGTTCCCATCTAAGATTAAATATGTTTTGCATCTTTCACAAAGATATGTAATAAGACTTAACTAATTAATCTAATGTACCACTATTACTAAATAATTAAAGCTCTTAAAGATGAAAGCTGGTAATGAAATGGCGCTAAGAAATGTGCAACTCATATTAGCAATTGCAAGCAAGCAAGTCTAATGAGGTCATGACATATGTCTTTTACTCTCATTGGATATAATCCACTTCAACTGGAAAAATAAGGCTTCTTTTATTAATATAA
Source organism: Pavo muticus (assembly GCA_016647715.1). NCBI lineage: Eukaryota > Metazoa > Chordata > Aves > Galliformes > Phasianidae > Pavo > Pavo muticus. Next base: position 1,424,188 of record JACDJE010000009.1, read on the forward strand.
GCAAAAATGTGTTAAAAGAAACTGTCCATCCTGTTGCTGAAAATTCTAACATTGAATGGCTGACAAAATTGCAATTGTGTCTGAAAGAAGGCATTAAAGGTTTAGAAAGATTAGAGAAGAAACTGATTTAGAGTTTAACATTATCCTCTGACCTATTACACCAAATGACTATACTATTTTAAGATTAGAGAGCATGTCCAGACAGGATGTGGAAAGGTTATATCCGAATGATGCAGCATTTTTAATTGCTGACTATTAGTGGCACATTCTATCAGATAGACATTTCTATCTTTTATGTCTGTCTGTCACAAACTTTAAGTTGCACAGAAAAGCTACATCTTCTGCACTTTTCTGAGGAGTTGTGTGTCTTTTTTTTTAAATCTCATTTGTGACATTTAAAAAATTAACAAGAAACAACTGCCACCATAAAAAATATGTTTTTGAAAGTCTTATATTAAAAGCTGAATAATTAAGTTCCTCCTTTTACTTGTACTATTTTTCATTTAGCAAATAAACGTCCAACAGATCAACTTGGTCTCAAGGAATCTGTGCTCATGAGACGTCACTGTGAGTGGGTCTGCTTATAACAAATCCTCAGAGAAGTGAATATCAAGGATGAACCAAGACACCCTAGATGAAGAACTCGATTACAATTTCAAAACTTCATTTCTTACTGGAAAGTCTTTTGGGGTACAGGACAAAGAACATTCCAGTTCAGTTTTTTTCCCACCCAATGTTACTTTTCTGCAGCAAAACAATGAAGAAGCCATTTCTCAATTTTGTTATTAAAGAATGAATTGAAAAATGTTAGGTTTGTAAGACAGATGTAAAAAGTTGCAGCTTCTAGTTTTTAGATTATAAATACTTTTTGAACGCTAATCAGTATCTAATTTCACATGACATTAAAAGCTAATGCTCCGCTCCCCACTTCCCAGATAGCTTCAGAAGCAACACTTTAAAAATCAAGTGAACTGTATGAACTCTATCTCCTCTCATTTGGGAAAAAAGTAAATGAATCCAAAACTGAACATTAAACAACCACCCACCTAACTTTCTGAGAAACCTTTTCTTTTTATGTAAAAAGAGATTTGCAGTAGGGCTAGCACATCATGAAGGTACATGTATATAATGTTAATTGTTCATGTTCTTATTTCCACAGAAAATTCACAATGATGGTTACATTATGTAATCTAAACTTGAGCTCAATAAAGTCAGTCATTACATATTTTTTCTATTTTACTTAGAATGTGATTAATATATAATTTGTAAAATAAGGTCACATCATTAGTTATATTTCAATATAATTGATTCAAATAACCTGTACATTTATAGACTGTAGAAATGAATCAGCACTATTCTCCCTGACAATAAATATCTTTTGGCAGAGGTAGATCAACTTTGTCCCAGCTGAGCCAGTCTACATCTTTTGAGATGCAAATATCACTTGAGAATCTTTCTTGGGAAGAGCTATAGCCTACAAGGAATATTTTTTTATCCACAAGGTAATGCAGTAGTTGGTTACAACTTCTGTAATTTATCATATTATTTAATGTTGAATTGCAAGCTCACATCAGACAGTAGCAGAAAAATATGTGGTTGTTTCATGAGCCTTTATCTCACATGGTGGACTGTAGTCCATGAAAATATAGCTATGTGATTTTATTTTATAAGATGGTTGAACAGAACTGATGCTCTGAAAAAATGTAAAACAGATATGCCATGCCAAGGAAAAGAAGCTAACAACAAAAATGTTGCCACAGAGCAGCAACTTCCTAGTAAAGTACTATGTCTGCAAGGCAAGGCACAACTAACACTCCAGTATCTGAAGCAAAAGAGAACTTAGCAACTCACAGTCCTGTTCAAATTGTAAGAAGAAACCCTGAAATACTATATATTACTACATAACATGCAGATTAGAACAGCAATAGCTTCTCAAGGGGAACAGAGAGGTGTGTAATTCAGAGAAGCTTCCACTATTCATGGAAAGCAGAAAGGTTATGATATCAGTACAACGAATTTACTACTTCAACAAATGTAACTCAGTACATAGTAGTATGCAAATTGTGCAGAAGCCTTTTAATCAGAAAGATCATAAACAGGGTGAATCACAGACCGGTTGAAATTGCAATGGACATCTGAAGGTCAGCTGGTCCAACCCCATCCCTCAGACAGGGACACCCAGGGCAGGTTGTTCAGGACAAATCACCATGTAATTTCTTTCACTGCCAGAAGCGCTGGATAGCAAAACAAACTAATGCATGTGCTATTTTCAGGTGCGATGTGCACAGATCTAAACTAGGTCAAAGAGTTTCTCTGTCAACAATTCACGATATGAAATATGAACATGCAACTCATGTTAATATATTCTTTACATTACAAATGCTATCGAGGACAAAATGGGAATTATGTCAAGACCATTTAGAAACCTCAGAACTTATGGTTTGCACGTGATAAGCCACTGTCATAAAAAGCTTACACATGCTAGACAAATGAAAAGATACACTGAGATTCCAGAGAGGTAAGGGTCACACAGCGTGCCATCAGCAGACCCTGGTGGTGATTACTACCTTATTTTATTCATTAAGATCTCCTTTTTTAAAACACAGTACTGATTTTCATAGTAAACATGTTATATTCTAACCTAAATAACAAACTACAGCAGAGCAATCCATCCTTACACTGCTGAAGGCAGTGTAAGGCTCCAGCACTCTCACCAGAGTGAGAAACCTCCTACAATAAGTGAGAGTTCATAAGTAACAATAATAGGTCACCTTTCTGAGAGAACACATACAAGAGCTCAGGATAGTGAGACTGTGAAAACTGGCTGAAAATGGAAAATAGATCACCAGAATGTTTTAGCAAATTGTTCTATTATTTCGTTACAAGTTTTAGCATAAACTTGCAGAAAATTGCATTCATTCCCCAGTTAAAATTTATAAGTAGAACCTTATGTTAACTAGTTGCACAGGATCACAACACATAGGAGATACTAGGGAATGAAGGAGTACAAACTCTGGGACTTTTGGTCACCTGAATAGAAAGCTATCACCTCAAAAATGATATCAGTTAAAATCAACTGCTTCAAGTATAATTGGAAACATAAACTCAGTGGAGGAGATCATTGTTGTGAACAGCTATTCTCCAGAGCTCTTGTTAATGGATGGCATGAAAACTTCCTGAAGGAAAACCAGGACATCCTTGAAATAATTCTGAATATTGAATTTCTATAGAAAAAATAACTCATTTACTCACTCAGAAATGCAGACTGCCAGACAGGATCCCTGAATTATATAGCTTTGAGTCTGGTCTTCTTGTGTAGGGAGCAGTAAATGGGTTATAACCCTAAACACAATAACAATTGTATCACTGTGTTGAAAAACCCACATCTTACTCTCTCTCTCTCTTTTTTTACTTTACTTCATGTGAATTTAACATTCTGATAATAAAACAGTTATACTCACTTCTAAAATGTTGCAGGTTGAGGCTAAGACTCTACAGTTTGTCCTACAGTTGTGGGAATACTTGTGAAACCACATAATCACAGATTGGTTGAAGTGATCCAGTAGTCCTGATCTCAGTAAAACTAAATGTGCTGCAGAATGCAGGCCCATCCCACAGCAGTCCTACTTTCAAACACCTGTGTGGAAAATGGTAACAGGGATGCAACAGCTCAACAAGGCCAACTCTGGCTTCAGCTAAAGAATTTAATAAGAGTTTTGCAGAAGGCATTAGATGATATTTTGATGTATTGAAATGGTCTTAAAGCCATGACTTAAGATTCAGTGAGCCTTTATATGTTATCTTTTAGCATTTCATTGAAACAGTTAAAATAACTGTTACACAAGGCAATTAATTGGCTTAAATAGCAATGGAAATTACCCTGAATTTTCAAGACACTGTAACCATTTCAAAGATGCTATAATATTCAGTTGCAGAAATCCCCAAATGAAGACAGTCATCAGATAAACATAGTTGCTCAAAAGTGCAAATGCAAATTGCAACTGACCTCTTTGAAAAGTACAATTGTAAGAAAAAGATCAAAGTCTTAATTGAAGGATACCTTCCATGATAGGAATCAGTGAGGTTATCAAGAGAGTACTACCAATCTGAAGCCTACTATATTTGTTAGCCCGCTTATTAAGTATGTTTAGATAATGCAATTAATACCCAGCTATTTATAGATGAAGGGATACAGTGCTCCCTCAGTAGGTTTGCTGGTGATATGAAGCTGGGAGGAGTGGCTGACACACCAGAAGGCTGTGCTGTCATTCAGAGAGACCTGGACAGGCTGAAGAGTTGGGCAGAGAGGAACCTTATACGGTTCAACAAGGGCAACTGTAGAGTCCTACAGCTGGGGAGGAATAACAGCACACATCAAAAAGGCCAAGGTATCCTGGAGTGCATTAAAAAGAGCGTGGCCAGAGGGTTGAGGTAGGTTACCCTCCTCCTCTACTCTGCCCTATTAAGGCCACATATGTAGTACTATGTTCAGTTCTGGGCTCCTCAGTCAAGAAAGACAGGGAACTTCTAGAGAGAGAGACCAGCAGAGGGCCACAAAGATGATTAGGGGCCTGGAGCACCTCACTTATGAGGAAAAGCTGAGAGACCTAGGACTGTTCAGTCTGGAGAAGACTGAGAGGGGATCTTAAAATGTTTACAAACAGTTAAAGTGAGGAGTCAAGTGGATGGGGCCAAGCTCTTCTTGGTAGTATCCAGAGACAGGACAAAGGGCAACAGGCACAAACTGGAACACAGAACATTCCATCTGAACATGAGAAAGAGCTTCTTTACTTTGAGCGTGACAGTCTCCATCTTTGGAGATATTCAAAACCTGTCTGGACACTTTCCTGTGCAACCTGCTCTAGGGAATCTGCTTAAACAGGGTAAGTGGACTAGATGATCTCCAGAGATCTGTTCTAGACCTTATGATTCCGTGATTCTATTTACAGATCTTTCAAGCCCCCACAGATTCTATTAACTTTAGCTGTAAGTAACATTTGGAAGTTTGTATCATGACTAATTACAAATAAGATGATGTATACAACTCCTTTGCCATAGGCAGGATGATGCAGTCATCTCAGGTTTCTTCCTGTCTAAACAAATGTACGGTTTGTAAAATAGGAGCTTATTTCTATAGAATATACTACAGTCATAAGCTTTTTGACAGTGGCAATTTCTCTGTATTAATTTAACATCTTGAATTTCATTATTTCTTTTAGAGGAGTCATCTGCAAGAACCATTATGTCTTGAAACTTATCACACAAAAACAAGGCCGCTAGATGGATCACCCTTCTTGATTTATACATACCATATCTCCCAATTCTTAAATCCTCTAGACTCTATATTCAGTAAAGCTTAGATGGACTTAGATCAATGCTTAATATACTAGCAGGAGAAAATAGCTTTTGGTTACCCACTCCTTTTTTAGCTCTCACTGACTGGAGATAGAAGTGAGTCCTTCAGAAATTATCACACATGACACTTGCAAAGTTGGGTCCCACTCTACTCTGCAAAGCAAAACAACAAGCAAGAAACACCCCCTTCTCTAAGAAAAAAATAATAATAATCCAAAGAGAACCAAAGCTCATAAATGCTTTCTCTGCTTCTGCTTTGTATCTGGTTGCAATGTTCTTAATTTACAAGCAGATAGGGATGGAAAAAGGGAACATGGAACAAACTCAATGCATTTTCTCATTGATGATCTCTGTGGAAACGGTATTAGTTTGATTCAGCTAATTGTAATGCAAGGCAGGAACAAGGCTTATAGCATAATGGCACTTTACTTTTGGAAATATAGTTTTATAGAATCAAATATTTGCAATAAAGAATGCTACAGTGTTTTTCTGGTTTTATGTCAGCTTGAAAAATGTAAAGGGTTTGATATCTTTTACATGCAATAATAAAATAAGCACTTTTGTCTGTTATGAAACTTGATTACAGTATAACATGTAGACAGATGTGTTTTTTAAAACAAATATATTAAAAAGAAAGAAAATAAGTATCAGTAGATGTTTTCAGAAATCATCACATTTTTACTGATATGCAGCATTTGTAATAAAAAAAGTGTGCTACTTCGAATATTTTAATGTTATGCTTGAAGTGCGTCAAAGTAAGAGAATTTAAGAAACGGGAATTTCATTCCACAAATTATTTTCCATGCAAAGATATAGAAAAAATTGGGCTGGAGTACATCACTGGTATTTAGATATGTAGCTCAGAACATTCCAAAAATCCAAAGTAACATAATGCAACTCAAAAGTTATTGTATAAAGCCAGCTTTAGCTAGTCATCAGATTTATGAACTCATCCTTTTTTTGCAATGGAAGAAATCATTGGGATAAGAAAATATTACTACACAACGCTGTCTTTTTCTGAATAGGCTTTCTGTTCATAATCTGATTCTGAAATCATCATATTCTATAGTGAAAACTGTTGTATTACTTAATGAGCTAGGAAAGGAATGCTAGCAACAACACTGACAAGATTCTCAAATTGAGTTCCTAATGAAGTCCGGGAATTGAAAACTTCAAAACAGTCTTTAGAAAAAAGTAAAGCAGGCTTTTAACCAGGTCCTTGGCTTATATTACTAGACAGATGACTACCAGCAAATTTTCCCTTTCTAGTCAACAGTTTTTCATGCCTGAAGAGACTTGGCTGGAGCTTGGGACTACTGCTAAATATTGCTGCAATTTGCTGCCAGTGTTCTGCAGTCTCTTGTCTCACCATGCAATAACTGTCCTTGCTCCAAATCAAGTTCCAGTATGAACATTAGATTCTATTTCGTACAGAGGAATGTTAGTATTTCACTTCATTCTGAACTTATTGTTGTAAACTGTGATCCTGTTCATTTTATTATGGCAAAATATTTGCAAAAAGAATGATAATCAGTGTAAGAGGAGTGGCAGTTCTTTCTTTCTAAAATGTTTATTTCAGAAAGGGATAAGATTCAAAAATATCCCAATGAACATATAAGTTAGACCTAAAATGTGCTTGGAGTATGGTTGGAAAATCCCTTTACATGAGTATATAACGAATGTTGTACCAATCACTGTCTCCAGAAGAACAGTTCAATTATAATTCTCAATTATTATAAAATAATAATTCCACTATTTTATTTTGACACCTGCCTGCTCACTAGGCATACATCCATCCAAATGGGTAGAAATCTTTGACAGACTTTCTCTGTGAGTTGTAAAAACACTTCTCACTTCTAAGATGCCAATGTTTTCTTTTTTGTACTTTATATTTGCCATTGAGAGTGCTTGCCCTGCAACTGAAAAGTGCTTCAGTCACTTACATTGGCTGTAGTGATTGCTGGCAGAAGTATAGATGATTAACAGCAAAGCCTCCTGCTGTTTTCACTCAGCAAGCAACCACCAATCATTCATGCTTACAACAGATGTTATTTATTTATTTATTTATTTAGGACTTAAGAAACTCTAAATGGACTTGGAAAGGTGATTCCTGTTACACTTCATTCTCTGTTCCTACAACTAAACACTCAAAAACTGCTCCTCACAATCTTTCCATTGTATTTGAGGTCCTAATTCATACTCATGCACTATGTCTGATTGCAGAAAGGAATAAATAATAATAATAAAAAAATCTAGATTCTTTAAAAAAAAATCATCTTCGCATACAGAGTGATGAAAGTTAACAACTGCTTGATTAAACTTGGAAATTTCTCTACGAATACCTCTGCATGAATACTGTACCTTTTGTCCCTTACTTACAAAACCTACAGCATCCTGGAAAACTTTAATATATAAAGTTACTTCCAAGTCAATGCAATTGCAAGTAGCATTTCATGCAAAAATACTGTGTTAATTACATTAATATGCCTATAATCTTTACCAAGATCTGACTCCAGAAGCAAAGATGAAAGTATCCATAGGGCACACAAGACAAACTATTCTGGAGAACAAAGAAATAGGAAACTACTAGATGGAGCTGCAAGCATGGTGATTTACAGGAACTTTATTTCCTCGGCAAGAGATCGCAGCTGCACAGGGGAAAGAAACAGTGTCTTTGTATGTGTGCATACAGGAATTTACCAAGTGGGGACCAAACACAATTTTAAGTGTTTGTCATACCCAAACCTGCCCTATGTTAGTGATGTGGCAGCCCTTACTGCTTTGAAATTATTGTATTTAGTTTTCTTTGCATCAAAATACGTTGTGACAATTTAACAACTGCATTATTCAGTATCCAAATACTGGTTAAACATTTCTGGAAAGCCTGACATGAAACAATCAGCTGACAATTTGAAATGTGTCTCTGGATGTGTTTCTGATTCTTTTAAATTTATTATTATTTTTGTTTAATCAGATCTGAGAAGAAATGGAGAAATGAAACAGGTCAGGTGGGAAGAAAAGGAAGATTGTAATACTAAAAATTTGATGATGAGGTGATGTGTGGTACTGAAAGCTAAACTTGGGGTGGAACCACCACATGTAGGGGCTGGGCCATGATCAAGCACCAGAGGACACTGACAAGACAAAACATATCTACCCAGATTCATGGTGCTGGTCCACAATGGAATAAATAATCTGATGCTGTACATGAGTAGTTTGCAAGTGCCGTAAAGTAGGAATCAGTGTTTCCATTCTGACTAGTAAACAAATATTAGATCTAATGTCACTGAGCAGTGGTGTTTTAGGCACATGGCTGCATAACTGAACAGCTGTAGTTTTGCATACCAAATGGAAAACCCAAGTAAAAACTAATCCAGTGCAGTTTCTCTGGATCTTCCATAATCTGCTTAATGCTTTATGCCGTTCCACAAATTTTAGCGTTGAAAGAAAATGAAATCTGTGTAACAGGAACCATATTCAGATTAGATAGTAATCTTGATTTTCATATCTGTATTTATAGTTCTCATACTATAGAATGTTTCTAATAGATGATGATTATGCGAAAAGCCAAACCTCATAAACATGGATTCAAAATAATAATTAACCTAAGAATGATTCAGATAGTAAAAAAAAAAAGAAAGAAAATAGTCTCTTTCAACAAACTCTTAAATAGAGCTTGAGTACATCCGTTGATAATAATCTCCATATACATTTGAATAAATATGTCTCTTTATATTTTTTTAAACATATGCAGAAGATGAAAGAGTTGGCAAATATTAATATCTAGATTTTTTTCCAAGTTCCTTCTCTCTTTCTTGCTAATCAATTCATAGTGACCTATTTTTTTATTATGAAAATGTCACTGGAGAAAAATTACATGATATTTCATCTCTGAATATGGTCTCAGAAATCTAGGGTGGGCAGGGAAAACTAAGTAAACCACCAGATAAGAATGCAAAAGACTCCTGGTTATGTTCAGGTCTGATGAAGATTCAAACTCCTAACACAAAATGAGGAAATTTTTTCCTTTGAGGAATTCTTTCTCAAAATAAACACTGAAATCAGTAGGTCACACAACTTCAGAGATGCTTTTTTTTTTTCTTTTTTTTTTCCAAGTATGCTGCCTGTTTTATATTCAAAGAGCACAGAAGAACACATTTTTGCTTATGAGTTGGCAAAGCTCCTGGCATAATGGGAATATAAAAGTGAAATTTATGTTGTTCCCCAGAGCACTGGGTTTTGCATAACATGTTTTACATATTAAGCAATACTGACAAAGTGATATTTTTAATCTCCCCACAAAATACAGACTAGTGTTCCCTGGTGCCCCATGAGCAGTCTTTACTTGAGCAATTCCGTTAACATCATTGGAATGCTACATGCATAGAGGGGAATAATTTGGATCAGCAGATCAGTGTCTATTTTTATATGGGAAAACATTCCATGTGGGCAAGTATTATGGAATCCTCCCAGTAAAAAATTAACCCTACAGTGGATGCCTGAAAGATTAGGTATAACCAGCTAATAAAACTGATACAACACAGATTTCAAGAGAATGAGAAAAGATGCCATTAAGAAAACTTTCTTTCTTTTGTTCTAGCAGTTTTGATTAGGCATTCAAATGGCTGTTCTGATGTTTTTCTGTTATCTCTAATCTAACAGGAAAAATAGGAGTAATACAACCATATTTTAAAGAGTAAGTTTTGAAAGTCCACCATATGTAGCTACATTTCTTGAAAGTTTTTTTTCCTACAATAAATATTTTATCAACTGAATGGATATCTTCAGCAAATTTGTTGGTAGTAACGGCATCCTAGTTAAATTTATAATGCAGAACAAGACTAACTAAACTGGTGCAGAAATGTATGAAACAGCCCTATCTTTACACCATAATAGAAAACTGCACTTTCATTGATATGTAATTTTAGTTTACTTCCGTAAATTCTATCAAGTGCAGTTGAGAAATGAAAAAGCTGAATGGTCTTCAGTCTTCAAAGCTCAGTTTCAAGTTGGCAATAATTTTGTGAAGTGTGACTTCCACAACAGTTTCTATTGTTTACAATAATCCTTTTATCACTGATAAACTAAATTCTACGCAGACTGGCAAAGTGTAGGACTCTGGCTCCTTTGACAAATGCTCCACTTGCATTTGTCAAAACTAATTTTGTAAATGTACTCCTAGCAGGCAACTTCTTTACTCTGATGATAAACTACCATTATGGTAGGTTCCTAAAACAGTTCTAAAATAAACCCAAAGCAAAACAAATAATCAATAAACCAACAACTAGCACTATGAAATCAGGTTATGATAGGATGGCTTCAGAATATCAAAATGTTTGACAGACAAGTACGAATTAGTTTTTTCTGCATGTTTCACATAGCTCTGTCTGCTTCAATTATTTTGTCGTTTTTAGTGTGGAGCTGAATTATAAAATCTCATTTAGGACAGAGTTGGATGAAACAAGCTGAGGTGAAGCCTGCCACAGATATTCCAAAACCTTCAGCAGGTTTATGGGGGTGGAAGATCAAGCCCTGACTACAGGTAGAAGGAAGCAAGATTCCACAGGAAAATACAGTAAAGCTTCCTGTTAGCTCCTTCAAGAATGAGTAGTCCACATTAATTCTTCACGTGATTCACTGTTGCTAGTGTATGTCTAATGTTTCTACTCTAGCTTTGTCTTAAAGAAGTCCACGTGTCTGTGTATATGCAGCAAAAAAGAACACTTTAGTCAGACATTTCACTTTATAACTAAAAGACAACCTCCTTCCTAACCTGCAAAACAGTGCTAGCAAAATCCTTACCCAGAAAGACATGGAAGGGGAGTTGTTATACATAAATGTGATGAAGAAGCACAATCATTACATTAGAAAACACAGTAAGGTAAAGCTTCAACTCATTAGTAGACGTAGCCTTGCTATAAGGAGGCAGAGCTTTTACTGATGAAATAATTTATTCCTAAAGGCACATTTGACTTAATATTTTATAGATAATAGGATTAAATAATGAGTATATCTCTCAATGACGAATTTAACACAGCGTTGTCATTTTTTTTTTCAACTGGAATGCAGCACTTCATATTCTAATTCCAAAAAATATAACATTAACTTATCATTACCAGTGGTCTACATCAAGTAAATTAGACTTAACAGGTTTATTAAATGATATGAACAACCATAAGCATTTATAGCATCATGCACATACACTCTAATTCTGCAAGCCATTTATTCTGCCTGTAAACACTTTATTCAGGATATTCTGTGATTTTATACAGGTGGACTTGGATTTTCTCAGCCTAGACTAAAAGTGGTCAGTTTTAAGAGAACTTTCTGCTTTGCCACAAATGGCCCGGTATTGTTTAAGTAAAGAGTTGGTAAAATGGCAGTCATTTCAGAGCTCCAAATCTCTCCAGTGCACTGTTATTCTATGACTTTGAGGGGTCCTATAAGACCCTTTCATATAGACATCCATGATGGCACAGAAACAAGGGCCATTCACCTGTAGAAAGTTAAGGTTTCTGATATTTCTGCTCTTTCAACTCTGCATAGTAACAAAAAAAAAAAAAAAAACCAACAAAAAAAACAACCAAACAAAACAAAATACAAAAAAACCCAAACCAACCAACCAATCAAAAAAACCCCACAACACCTAACTAGAATGAGAGCGGTGACTTTTTTTGTTAGTGTTTATCACCTTTCCTGACTTTAGCCAAATCTGCGGCTCCACACAATATTGAAAACTGACCTCCAAAGACAGGCAAGTTCCCCGAGTTAATAAATGTAGCTTACAATATTCAGAAGAAATTGAATGAAAAAAAATTCAGAAGATAATGAGGCTTTGAATCTCCTGTCATCACTAGCTACACAGAATTCTAAGAAAACGCAGCATCCAATGAAAAAGTATTTTCACCTTCCAACTCTTACCCTTACCTTGGCAATTTTTTTTTTCTGTGTGTAAGATCAAAAAGCGATGTAACAGGTTTCCAACTTAGGACAACAGATTGCATTTAAAAAATAACCTTTCAGAAGACATCATTTTTAGCAGCAAATCTATAAACATGGAAATGGATTGTCACTGAATCAGAAAAAAACATTCATTTCCAATTCACGGTATGTACGTGCTTTTCCCCTGAAAGGCTTTTCTATTACTTATTATGCTTGAAATGAGATCAAGCTTGATAATCCCCTCAGCATCCCCTTAAAAAAATTATATATATATATTTTACACTGAGACATACATTTACAATAACTGTGAAAACAAATGTAAAGCAGAATTGTGCACTTTTTACATTCACCCTACTTTACCTCAATGCCACCCACGCACTGTTCTACGTCAAGGGATCCCTAACACCTAAAAAACACTGGAAGGAATATTTGGTACTTATAGATCAACAGTGGTTGAAATTGAAGAAATATATCTGAGATGTATTGCATCTTCTCTTCCTAAAATATGTCTGCAGAAAAGAACAATGGAAATGAGATCAGTGAGAACACAATGTCCTCTGATAGATGAAATTTACTCTGTTTTGCTTTAAAGTAGGCATAAGTATATCTGGGATAAGTTCCTTAGGTTAAGGAGATCATTTAGAAATTCAGTTTTGATTGTCTCTTGGTCCTACCTAATTTACAACTACTTTTTATGGAATAGAAAGCTATTTGAGCGCTATATGTCATCACACTTTTCTGACACAAAGAGCTCATTTAAGACAGCAAATGTTTCTAAAAACTGTAAGGTAACATAAACCTGAATAACTCAACCTAAAAGTTTTGATCAAAACTCAGAAATAATCCTTGAGAATGAAGGACATACATCAACAACATCCACATACGAAACTGCATTTTTTTCATAACAGCTTTTCACTTAACTACTTTGTGCTGCAGATGGTACTAGACTGTTTTCCTAAATTGTCTAAGCTTCTTTAGGACAGAAGAAAGGAAACAGCCTTTCATTTCTGATTCCTAGGGATCAGCTCTGTAGTTTAACTTTCACTTGTGATCTTTTGCATTTTCAATGACTAAGGAAAGGAAAAAAAAGTCTTTAATCTCTGTGCTTTTTCATCTATTTTTCCCGATCAAGCATGAAGTCCAGACAGCATTGGTTCATTATATCTCTAGGCTAGGAAATGTTATGGCTCCGTCTGTGAGACATTACAAGGCTCTTCTTATTTCCAAATTAACAGAAAGGTTTCATAGAGTAAATCATACAATAATCACTGCTCATGGTTAGAGTCAGTATCACCTGTCAGCTCTCTGAAGATATCAGCCTTTGTCCATTGACTAAAAAGGGGACCTAAGAGGTCATCTTGGCTTAGACATCTTGCTTACAGGTGATTAAAATTAAGTAATACAAACTCTGCTTCCGCAGTTTAAGTTGTTTGTTAGAACAAGAATTACCCCATCAGACTGCAGCCTCCTAAAAGGGTGATGTTCAGGCAAGCTATGATACAGCTTCTTCTTTCAATGGAGAAAACAAGGTAAGTGCCCTTAAAATGGCTTGAAGGAATTGTTACTGAGGAGTCTTTTCCTCTTAATTTAAGCAGTAAATTGGATGAATAGCTTAGACTAGACATTAAAGACCATTCTCTAAGTTGAAACTTGTAAAAAAGGTATAATTCTTGTATGGATGAGAGCGAAAAATCCTGAAATTCATTTGAAAGACTAGACCTCGATATTTTCCTCTGAATTCTCTTCACAAACTAAAAAGAAATTGTAAGTAGCCTTTAATAAAAAACTTACATCCCTTTCTAAATTTCACTTTTAGTGTGAACGCTAAAAACAAAACCTTTCATGTTAAACAATAGTTATTTTTCTCCTGTGGAGAAAACCAGTTCAGTCACAAAGTGTGTGAAACACACTCCTTCCATTGGCATTTACTTACATCCAAATCTTCAGAAAGTGAAGAGATGTAATTTTAGATTCTTACTGTATGAATGGATGGAAGCAACCATTCTTAACTCTGAAGACTCCTAGCAAGGAGATGCAGTATTTGTTCTATTTCAGACTTTGAAACAATTCTCAATGAAAGTTTATCTCATGCAGAGGAGTTTTTAGTTTGAATTCCTCAAATTTGTTTCCAATTTTATCAGATTTTTTATTTTATCCCAAAGCATCCTTTTCAGAGACAGAAGATAATCCTCACGAACAGCTACACGTCATCCAAATACATAAAGCTTGCAGCAACATTGATAAGCAAAAATTTGTACTTACCTCTTCACTCAGCATCTTGCAGGAAGGACAGGAAGGGAAAGCAGCTCTGCTTCACATGTTCTTCTCTTGGCACCAGATCTTCCTAGGACACTGTAACAACTACAAAAACACATCCAGCTTCAGTTTTAAAAAATAGTGAAAGTGAAAAAGAGTCATCCAATAATTAACGGACCAACTGCAACGTTTTCTATTCAGTCCTAAATCCTCTGGCGTACTGATGACTGGAAACTGTCCAAATAGCCCTTCATTTCTGAATAAAGCCACATTTCTTAGACATTTTCACAAGTAAACTTCTATATTATGACTGATTTTTCTTTAGCTAATTAGAAAAAATCCTTAATTTAATGCACTGTTTCACATATGAGAAAAAAATTAGTATCTTTTATTATTTCTACTATTCCAATGAATTCCAAACCTGCAATTAACTGTATGAACTGTAACTACAGTAAGGTTGTTCAATCTAAAGTCGAAACTTTGTTTGAATGTATGGTAAGGTTTCAATTACTGGACTAAATAATTCTGCAATGTTTTCTGGTTTCTTGTAAGTACTATGAATTGCACAAGTTTATACTTCTTTTTGTAAAAGAGATAACTGTGAGCCAACTCAGTGTCTTCAACAGAGAACAGTCTATGATTCTACATTCTCACAAGCATAAAATTTTCAGTCAGTAATTCAGCATTTTAATAACATGCCGTTACTTCTATGCAATTTTCTAAGACTCAGTCAAATAAAGGCATGAGACATTTAATTTGACTTTTCTGGTTCTTAACCTCAGAGCTAAAATATACTTTGAGAAGTATTCATCTATAAAGACAATTTGAGGTGCTAAAGCTGTACAGTAATCGCCAAAGGTACTGTTCTTGAGTCATACATGCTAAAGAGTAAAAAAAAAAAAACACAAAAAACCTCTGTTAAGCCTACATCCACTGAATGGAACACTTCCACTATGAGGACAAGCTGGGGCTGCTCAGCCTGGAGAACAGAAGGCTCTGGGCAGACCTGATAGTGACCTTTCAGTATCTACAGGGGAGCTGTAAGAAAGAAGGGAACAGACAGGCTCTTTAGCAGGGTCTGTTGTGATAGGACAAGGGGAAATGGTTTGAAACTAAAAGAGGGGAGATTTAGATTAGATATAAGGAAGAAGTTTTTTTATGGGAAGGGTAGTGAAGGAAGGGCACAGGCTGCCCAGAATGGTGGAAGCCCTGTTCCTGGAAATGTTCAAGGTCAGGCTGAACAGAGCTCTGAGCAACCTAATCGAACTGTAGGTATTCCTGTTTATTGCAGGGAAGTTGGATAGAATGACCTTTAAAGGTCCTTTCCAACTCAAACAATTCTATGATTCTCTGCACAAAAAACATATTAATGGTTATAGCATGATATTTACTCAAGAGGCAATTAGTCCCACAAATTGATTTTCAAAAAGAAGTACTGAATCTAACTAATGACCCTAGCAATGAGGACTAGGAGATGCTTGCAATGCAGATGGGACTGTATCTCCTGCAATAATGATTTAGATAGCTTTGAACTAGTGAGACAATGGAACCAATCTTCCTGTAACACCACAGATTTCAATCACAATAAGATGTGACAACAGTAAATTTCTTTTTTTAACCCATTTCCATGAAACTCAAAACAATCCTTTACTGAAAATTTTTGAATCTTCTGAAAATTCACAGCCCCCAAAACTTCAATACAAGTTATGAAACAGCTCATCAGTACAAAATGTTACTGTTTGACACTTGTTTAAACACACCTGTAGAACATTTTATAGATTGAACGTACTTTAGAAATGTCAGTATAGCTCCTTACATGAACCAACTGAATATGAAATGCAAAAAAAAAACCCCAAAAAACAGCTAACAATCTAAGGAAGGTATGTTTCAATATAGACATCAAACACTGATAGCAAGACATATGGTAACACTATAACTGAGTAGTTTCAGTTAAAGTTATCATTCAAAGAAAAACTTGTGAAATATTAAGGGTTTTTTTTTTTTTGTTTTTTTTTTTAATAGCTACATTAGTCCCAGATATTTGGAAACTTCGTATTAAACCTCAGAATTATGGAGGACAATGATGAGCCAAAAAAATTCTTGACACAAATAGCCTTAAGATGTATATCTCCTCAAAAGGTATTAGACAAAAGACAAATTGCTTATGTCTTTAATGGCATGAAGTGTATGAGGAAATAATTAAAGAATATACAGGTAATTATCTGGAGTATGGATGAAAAGACATTTAAATGCCAGTGATTTCATTAATTTTATAATTGAAGATTGAGAATTGGCAGAGTAGAGGGTAACAAACCATGAATGGATGTGATTATAGGCTAATAGAGTATCAGAATCATTCTGATTTCATTGAACTAGTTGGGCCTAACGTACATTCAGACACATACAGCGTATGTATGTAGAAGTTAGCAATGCCTGGAAATCACCTGTCCGGCACACTATCAAAAAGGATTCATGTGATTGTTGTCTCTACTGTCTGGGCTACAGTTTGCAGATAGGGCAGAAAGATTTATCATGATGATGTGAGTTGTCTAACTTGCTGTTAAGCAGGGTTTTAATCCAAAATCTATTTTAGAAAGTCAAAATGCTAAACTTGTGCAAACCCTGAACAGCGAATATACTGTGGAGTTCAAGACACTGTGAAGAGATTAAAAAAAAAAAAATGAACAATGGCATTCTGCTTAAACAGAAATATGTTTCAGCACTGGGAAAGCTATGTTCAATTTGGAAGACTATAAATGAGGAATTGATTCATTATCTATGCAGATGAATAACTCAGACATGAGATCCACAACCTTCCAGCCTCCCTGATCCCCCATCTCTGTGTGAGAGAATCCAGTCAGCCTATATAAAGTGATGTCCTAGGGACAGCAATCAAACGTTTGTTCATAGCTTTACTCTCTTAAGATAACTACTTCAGTCAGGATTTTCATGGGACAATGGACTCTAATTGTGTCAGTAGCAGCTAAGAAACTTTCTTTTGCCAGCTCCAAGCCACGTCAGGGCTAAAGGAAGCAGCAGAAGTTACAGTCATCCTTCCTATAAGGCCACATTCTTCCCCTAGAGTGATGTGGCATCTTGAAGCAATCAAGGAACCTTTTATTCTATCTTGCTAGAGCAGAAATGAAAACACTAGCAACAGTGTTTCTGTGACATAAATTGAAAAGTCATAGTTTTCAGAATGTAAATTTTACTTTGTGGTCTCTTACAGTAGCACTTACCTAACAGCGTGTTACTTTATATGTAATTTAGGTATGTAATATATTTTATATGAGTTAGGAGTCCTGGTTGTTTTAAAAACTTTTAAGGTTTGGTGGAAACAATGTCTTCTGGTACACTTCTCGAAAGGAAAGGCACTGAATATCAATTTAGATAGAAGACAAGAACAAGAGATATAAGTGAAAAAATATGGTAGATGCATGCATAAAATCAAACAGATTTTGAGAAACATCTTGAAGAGATTTTCAAGATGCATGAAGAAATCAGTCATCTACTCCTAATAACAAATGCCAAAACTTTTATCCAATGTACCTATGACACAGTAAAAATATCAAGCAAAAAATGAAATAAATAAATAAAAAATCCAGTTCTCTCCCTGCCGAAAGCAAGAATGTATTCATTAGGGCTGAGATTTTAGTAGAATCAGAGCCTGGAAAGGTGTGTTTTGCTTTGTTTCTTTGTTTGTCAGGAAAAGATAAAGAGTCTGGCTTAAAGTTGTTTATTTGTCCCTGTTATTCAGTTCCTTGATAATTAAAATATAGTTTTCATTCTTTGTCAGGCAAAATATTATGTAGAAGCCTAATGATGCCACCCCCAAAGCATCATTAGGTTACTTGATGGAGGATATGATTTATGTATGTTATAGAAGCATTTACTCCAGGGAACCTTTTCAAATCAGCAAAAACAGAATTTTGTTCACTGGTAAACAGAAATGTAACAACAGGATATTAGTTTTGGGTGGATGATGTTTGATTTCCTGGAGTTCTAAAGACATTCTGCTTTTGTACTAATGGCACTATATGTCTGTGATGGAAATAATTAATGACTGTGCAACTGTCAATACTGTGCTAAAAAACATTGTTCAGTTGTACTCATACATATATGTAATTTTTAGAGGACAAATCAAGGTTTCAACTTTTCAGAAAGAAAAAAGAAAGTATATCTCAAATTCCTGCATGTTTGCACACCTTATGACAGGGTAAAAAAGGGACTTTCCATTTTCAATTTTGCTTAAGCACAAAAGATTCTGTTGTCCCTTTAGTCACAAAAAAGTGCAAATGACATGTACTTCATTTCTGACAAAAAGATAAGGTGGAGAAATGCAATTACTCATAGCTAATACTGTAGTGTCATCCTCTACAAAGCTGAACAGCATCCTATGAAGAAGATGAACAGAAGGAAGCTCTTAAGTACTAGAAGAAAGAGAAAACATAACAATCAAAGAAAAGGACTATTTTGTCATCCTCCCCTCCTCCCCAGCTGTGAGATTATTAGCTCCTCACTAAATACTTAAAACTAATACAAGTAGAAATTATCACTGAAGCCTTTTCTGTGCAAGACTCCAGCTGCTAATGCAGCTAATGTCTTGCTGCACTAGGAACATTTGTAGTAACCTTTCCTAATTCAAGTTTTGTTATGCTTAGCATTGAGATAGACATAATCTGAAATCAGGCAGCCTCCTACTGCTATTCCAGGCATCTAATTTCTGAAATTATTCTTCAAATGAAACATTTAAACTGATAATCACAAAAAACTATACACTTTCAGATGAATGGTACTTGGGATACATTGAGTGAAGGACAAATCAGTTCTAAGGTGCTATTTATTAAGTAAGACAACCCATGAAAAGATAGCCTAACCAAATTGACTCAGTGTAGTCACTCATAAAATTTGCTTGTTAACTGAAAAGAAACAAAATTAAGAGGAAGAAACCTAGGTGGATAGAGAGATGAGTTCATCAGATAGCTATCCTTAATTTCCTAAAATTTTATGAATCTCAAGAACTCTCTAGGTTTGCATGCATCCAAGAAAACACACTTTAAGTCTGTTCAAAGCACTACTGTGATACTGTGAGACATGCTTTATATATTATAACATACATATCAACAATCAAGGATAATTCAGTGGGGCAAGTAAAGGTTGCAAGTAAAGATCTGAGAGATGTGTGTCTATCCCCACCTAACATTCCTTAAATTGGATTACTGCCTTACCAATCATACAGTATTATGAGATTGAAAATCACCGAAGTTGCAACATTAATTTTTCTTACTATCTGAGTTGAGAGAGCCATGGAAAATTCTTCCACAGAGGTTTGCAGAAATACAGAGATTTGTCTGGGGTATAGAACTGCTGTTATGCAATGGAATCAAAATCACGATATGAGGCAGAACCACTAAGCATTTTTAGCAGTCTTACCTAGCAGTACTGGTTTTAATGACTTTAACTCCACTGAATTTTAGTAACTAAATGGCACTTACAAGCCATTTCATTTAGCCACATGAATGTGTAAGCAATAACAATATTATGCAAGACATTTTCAAAATTTCACCAGCAATACTTGTCTCAAGAGATTCTTACAGATTTGCAAGTGGGGTCATTATCAAAATAAAAACAAATCTCTTATAAAAATAAAACAAAACCAGCCTTTCCCTCTCACCAGCTTCATTCAAGTATTCAGTCATGCTGTTGAATCACTACATCATTAAAATTTTCACTCTGTGGCACTGAATATCTACTTTTAAGTTTTTAATGCTAACTATAGAAGTACAGAGGTTTTTTTTTTTAATAACTTCAGTTCTGTGAGAGGGGTGCCAGACACACAAAAGCCATCTCCATTACTTTTTTGAAGATTACATCTTGAGGTTATTCCATTTTCAAGCCACAGAGATGCAAAGAACGTAGTCAGCTCTTACCAGTTATAGGTAAAATACAGATGATCAAAAAGAACAGGCTAGGGACATTTTGCTCCTTAACTTACTACTACAGAACTCCTGATACATGGAAATGAAATGTGACATATGCAGAACTTAAATGTGTCCTTCTTCTTTCCCAGATCACATAGGCAGAGCTAGAGCTACTCACTTCATCAAGTGATCTATAAATCATCCTTTTCAATTTTTATGTCCCTAGATGTTTCCAGTTCCCACTGTCAGGCTTCTGCTAATCTAAGCGATGTAAGGAGTTTCTAGTGCAGAAAGTGGTTTTGTCAGCAGTTGAGGTAAGATAGGTATGACAAGCAAAATAATATTAACTAAAGAAAAATAGTTCAAACTCAGAGTAAAAGGTTTAAGTCTCTAAAGCTACCTCATACATCTTTCCTACCCTGTTGAAAAACTTCCAAAAGTAACTTACTGAAACTCTTTGGCTTGCTTAGAAATCTCAGCATTCTGTGACATTATATACACTAAACACAGGACACTTGTGTAAGGCACAAGAGATGCAGAATTTACCTTGGGAAAAAAAAATAATAATAATGATGCAATACTGGATGCAAACTTTTTCTTTAGAAAAAAGCACTGAAGTTGCAGAAGACAATTCAGGTATACGGCAATTTGTTCATTTCAATTCATCAAACTAATCTCAATAGAAGTAACCTTAAGGTTAAATAAATAAGTAAAATTGCCAAAAGCATCTGAAACTATTTTGCTAACCTCAGGCTACTTGGAATACAAAGTGCAGCAATGCAGAATTTTATTATAAAGCAATTATTATAATTTACTTTCTAGGTTGTTACACGTGCAACCTGCAGGCAAATGCTCCTAATCCCTTGAGTGCAATTACCTCATGATAATCGTGTCAGTTGGTGTCATACTTACTTTTACTCAAAATGCAATGCTCAAAGATAAAATAGATACTTTCTGATTGTAGGGAACTCACAGACATTTATTTTTTTTTCTAGTAGGTTACTATATGGTATATGGCAAACAGCCTGTCAACTCTGGATTCTTTTCTATAAGTAAGAAAAATTAGATATCAGAGTAGCTAAAAGTAGTCTTAAATGAAATCCCAAATTTATTTCCTGAACAAGCTACTGTTGACTAAGCTTTTTTCTTTGGATACTAGATTCACTTTAAATTCACTTTAATTATGATGGTAAAGAAACCACTACCAAGAGGTGAAGAAATAAATCTGTTCAAATTTATTCATGGGAAAAATAATGCACTTATTTTGTAACACAACGATGGTTTATCTTGAGATGCACACAATGGCAGCTTTTTGGAACTTGTTCATTAGTGCTTACGGTTCAATAGTAATTAGTATTAATTTGTACATATGTCAGTTGAACATATTCAAAAGACAACTTGGGCTTAATGTAACTTGAATTCAAGGAAGCCAGGAGCAGACACTTTTCAGCCCAGAGCAGAACTCTCAGGTACAGCTAACCCGAGAGCTTATGTGAGCTACAAGGTGTTAAAATGCAACCATTTAAAAAATCTTGATACTGTTTTTTCTATTGAATACACAAACTCCTTCTTTAAAGAAGTAAAACCAGTAAAACAGAGAACTAGACATGAGTAGCATGATGTGTGCATTTCCTTTTGTATATTACTTGACACTGTTTTGATGTCACAAATCCCTTTGAAAGATTTTCCAGATCTTGTTTCTCTGCCTATATCTGATGATCTAAAGGCCCAGTTCATGGCAGTACAGAGACTCCATTTTCATCTCCTTATAACAGTAACTCCTCTTCCAACCCAGCATTTCTAAAGAATTATCAAATTCCTTCTTATGTATTGCACGTGATTAACATATTCCTGCCTACTTCTCTGATCATCCTTGGGGATTTTTAAATAATATTTTAAATTATTACTCTTGAAAACAGAATAATTTTATGCAGTATCTGCAGTGAGATGTCACCGGGGTCCTGATGAAAAGGTATTTGTTGAAGAGGTATTTGGCAAATACATTTTAAAACAGCATTTACTTTTTTTGTTTTATGACTACATCATATATTTCACTGCATTAGTTATCCTGCATGCAATTTCCTTCCAATCATTTCCAGAAGGTAAAAAAATATATATTTGACTGCAGCCCAAGAGCACGACCTTACATTTTTTGCTCATTTATTCAGTACCTCATTGAAATCCAGACCTAATCAGAACAAATATTATATAAGAATATCATTCATATCTTCAGCAGCTAGTATGCAAACATAAGATGCATACACAGCCTCCTAAAAACTGTTAGTTCTTATAGCGTTTCTTTGTAAATTTGTAAATTTCTGTTCTAATTTGTAAATTTGTAAATTTCTGTTCTAATTTTTGTGGTGCAATCCAAAGACTGAAGACTCTCCAAGACTTCTGATATTTGATGCTTTTTTGTGTATGGATATAAAGTACCAAAATATCGGGATGAAAAAAAATAATCCCAGCAGAAGTAACTCCAAATGTATCAAAGGTGATGAGGAACTTGGTAGCCCAGACCTTTATAAAAACTGAGGAATCTCTTTTCTTATTTAATCTTTTCTTATTTATGGAAAAGTGGAAAGTTAAGTATGTTCAAACCTAAGTGAAAGATAAAAGCACTGAGAAATCCACTGGACATTGCAGTTCATTGAAACAGAAGACACTCATCCCACTGTTCATCAGCAAAATAATTTTGGGCATGCCAACTTATAAAATGTCTGAGATTAGACTCTGAACTCCAGCGTAACTTGCCCTGGGATAGCAAGAGGCAGACTTCTGTAAACTGTAAGGAAGCTGTGGTATGACTTCCACTTTGGTCTACAGCAATATGTGACAATGCATTCTATAGAATCATTTCTACAATGTAGGCAAGTGAAATAAGTTTACAGAAACAGTTACACAAAGTCCCAGATGTATGAAGAAGTAGTGAAGTGTAGAGAATGCTAATATGTAGCCTGAATAAACAATATCATCACACGCTGCACTGAAATCCACAGGTACCTGAGGGGATATCTGTCTAAAAGCTTTATGAACAATTACAAAAAGCTTCTTGCATATGCATTTCCCAACAAATATCAGGTTATACTATAGTGAACTTTTATTTTAAATTCCAAAGATTGCTGTACTAAGCTACAGTACTGAGTACATTTCAGATGCATTTCCTTGGAAGGCAGATGTTTAAGCATCTAGGAAAGTGCAACACAGATATTAAAACCTGGAAGTCTCATGCATACCAAAAATAATTTAGACCTCTTAAAAAAAATTCCTCAGCTTAGAAAAAATAATATGATGTTATTCCATTTTAGCCATAGAAAATAAGTAGCATTTTTTCTATAGAAGTTACTAAATTTAAAATACTTTGATATTTTGTATGATAACATGCTTAGTACGTAACAGATATTCTAGCAATCAGTTGATAGATTTCCCTGAATTTAAAGGAACCTGTAAAAGTTATCCAGTCCAAATCCCCTGCAATGAACAGGGACACCTACACACCGATCAGGTGTTCAGAGCCCCATCCAGCCTGACCTGGGGTGTCTCCAGAGATGGGGCATCTACTACCTCTCTGGGCAACCTGTGCCAGTGCTTCTCTACTGTTCCCATAAAAAACTTCTTCCTTATATCCCATCTAACTCTCTCCTCTTAGAGATCTTTCCCCCTTGTCCTATCACAATAGACCCTGCTAAAGAGACTGTCCCCTTCTTTTTACAGACTCCCTTCAGATACTGATAGACAGCTCTCAGGTCTCCCCGGAGCTTTCTCTTCTCCGTGCTGAACAGCCCCAGCTCTCTCAGCCTGTCGTCAGTTGGAATGAAATCTAATGGAAGAGATCTGGTGCCTGGGAAGTGGATATCAAGGATACCTCAAAACACATAGATTTAAAATAGTCAAATTATCACTGCATGCTGCAAAGATGTCACAGGATGGCTACATACAGTAAACATTCATCACCTCAGAAACATCACCAGGAACATGAAAAATGAATATTTAAATGCATTGATTAAATGCATTAAATACAGCAATTGAGCTGAAACTGGAAAAAGGCTCAGTCCACTCTATTCTTACAAGTAAGAAAAAGTAAATTAAAAAAAAAACAAACACCACCACATTCCACAGATAATAGCTGACACAATTCTGTATTAGAAACCCGACAGAGTCATAACCAGAATGCACTCAAATAACTGAAAGGTAGCTATATTACTTTTTGTCATATTTTTCCATTGGAAAAAGAACAGAAAGTAATTCTGTAGAATAAAATGAAAATATATATTTAAGAAAAGGATTTCATTTAATCTTGACATATAGATCCTTTCAACTAAATAAAACACATGCTCAATTGAAACCCTCGAAGAATACACTAGAATAATAAAGAGAAGTCTGATCAAATGGAAGGTTATGAAAGCCAGTGATTTGGTCTAAAAAGGAATATTACAAAGTATCCTGTCAGCTCCTAGAATCATGCTCTTTCAACTAGTGTAAAGCAGCTTCTTCCCCTCGCTGGACTGTAACAAAGTGAGTAACAAAGGGCCTGATAACCACAAGTGGAACTGTCTGATTTGTAAATTGCAGGAAAAATTACGCCTTTCTTCCTGAGTAAAAGGCTGGCCAGTGTGATTCCTCCTGTCAAGTGCTTCTCCTATTATCTCAGTTACCAAAGCAATCTAATTTACATCAAAAACAATGTCAAAATGTTATTCTTCCATTTCTGTAACAGTATAAATATTCTGTTGTTACTGGAAACAATTACAAGACTAGAACCAATTGCTATGAGCACTCATGGCAGCAGGTATGAAATTAATCATTGCCTGAAAATACGTAATTAGTTACCTTTCTTACATTAGAAAAAAAAAAAGGATTCGATTAGATTATTCTCTCACACTCATTCATTTCAGCAATGAGCTTTCTGAGTTGACTTAGGGTCAGACCTAGAATCTTCCTTGCCAAAGACATTAGAACTTTTGAAAAATGGGAAACGTTTTGAAATCCATTTAGAACTGAATGATGCAATTATATCTCTTCACTGTATCTAAAACATTGTATCTAAAATAAAGTAACATGGAACTTATGACAGTGGTTAGTAACTTGGAGTTCAGAAAAATAAAGCTGAGCAGCACTCAAAATTGTCTTCTTACTAAAAAATTGAATCTAGAACACAACACTGTAAAGGCAATAAAGTAAAATACATTTTTTGGTAGGAAACTGATTTATATTTTGGCTCACCTGATGAAAGATGGTCAAGGTACTCTCTGGAAGAAAGACTAACAGTCATTCGCTCATCTCTTCTGCTGTTATCTAAATATTTTCAACCTCTTTTGAAGTCTATTTCTCTATGGCTACCTTGAAAAGTTTCACTGAATGAAATTAATAATAAATTATAAGAAATATTGAATCTTGTTTAAAAAAAAAAAAAAAAAAA